>JAAGEH010000311.1:19419993-19569602 GCA_011751065.1 Lasiurus cinereus | reverse complement strand
TTGTCCTTCAGCCCAGCCTGCTTCCTCTCCAATCTGGGACCCCTTGAGGGATGTCCGACTGCCTGTTTAGGCCCGATCCTAGTAAACGGGCAGTCAGACATCCCTCTCACAATCCAGGACTGCTGGCTCCCAACTGCTCACCTGCCTGCCTTTCTGATTGCCCCTAACCATTCTGCTGCCAGCCTGATCACCCCCTAACTGCCCTTCCCTGCAGGCTTGATCACCCCCAACTGCCCTTCCTTGTAGGCCTGGTCCCTGCCAACTGCCCTTCCCTGCTGGTCATCTTGTGGTGGCCATCTTTTGTCCACATGGGGGCAGTCATCTTATGTGTTAGAGTGCTGGTCAATCTGCATATTACTCTTATTAGATAGGATAGAGGCCTGGTGCATGGGTGGGGGCCAGCTGGTTTGCCCTGAAGGGTGTTCTGGATTAGGGTGGGTGTTCCCTTGGGGTAGGGAGTGGCCTGGGTGAGGGGCCTGTGGTGGTTTGCAGGCCAGTCATGCCCTCTGGCAACCCAAGCAGAGGCCCTGGTATCTGGGGTTTATTTATCTTCTACAATTGAAACTTTGTAATCTGGAGCAGAGCCAACCCTTCTGCTCACACAGCCATTGAAACTTTGTTGCTTTAAGCAGAGACCTGGTCCAGGGCATATGGAAAGCTTGGCTTCCTCCATTGTCAAGGGCAACCCAAGCCTCCCTCCTGCTCTCTCTGTAGTTGTAGCCATCTTGGTTGGGTTAATTTGCATACTCGCTCTGATTGGCTGATGGGTGTGGCTTGTGGGTGTAGTGGAGGTACCGTCAATTTGCATATTACTCTTATTAGATAGGGTGTATAATTTTAAAGAAAAAAGTTTTACAAATTTTAATAAAATTTGTTCTTAAATTATTTTTTTATCCTTTTCTCATTTTTAATTTTAGTTTTGTTTTAAAATACACATATTAGTACAAAGTGGATGTTTATCATTTATACATGTAAAGAGTGCCTACATTTTTTATAGCATGCTAAATAAGAAATATTTGAAGGTCATTGCATTAGAAATTAGAGAAATAACAGACAAGTCTCGACAGTGCGCTCTGGGAACATCTCTGCACTTTAGCTGACCCCTAGCCTGATAGGGAAGAAGAATGCTTTGTGTTGTATTAGGTCTAGTGGGAGCTGAGTGACCATTGCCTTTACTGCAGTAATTATGAAGAACCAAAGTACACACCCCAGGTATGCCTCCTTTAGGAGTTCTTATTAATATTAGAGGGGGGCAAAGACATGTAGACCAGCTGGGAGAACCTCAAGATACATTTTGAAAGATAAGGCAGACCCTAAGTAATGAACAGTGGACACATTTAAGTTTTAAGAGGGCAGCTTGATGGCATGCTTGCCCACCATAATGAAAGTTGAATCCTGAGTTGAGAAGGGCCCAGTATGGAAGAGAAGATCGAGCCTGCCAAGCCAATGGCTCTGGCACTTTCCAGAAGTTTAGCAGTCTCAAATCTCCAAAACAGAATACCAGCAGCAGCCCTAGGCCATCCTGCTGGAAGGAATGGAGAATGCATTTACTGATGGCATAAGTGACCATTCTCTGGTCCTTTGTTCCTGATTGGTGAACCACATAATTGACTTAGAGCCCAAAGAATAGTTAAGAATCCAATGAATTAATCTACATTGTAATGTTTTTGTTTCGCTCAAGAAGCAATTGGAACATATTTTTAAAGTTTTTATCCCAAGAAGTTTTTAGCAAATGCTATGGACTGAATTGTGTCCCCTAAAATTCATTTGTTGAACCTCTCTTACCATGTGATGGTATTTGGAGGTGGGATCATTGGGAGATAATTAGGTTTAGGTAAAGTCCTAAGAGTGGGGCTCTCATGATGTGATTAGATATGAAGGGATGCCAAGAGTTTACAGTCTGTGAGCACAAAGCTAGATGGTAGCCATCTATGAACCCTCACCAGAACTCAGCTATGCTCCCATCCTGATCTCAGAATTCTAGCCTCTACAATTGTGAAGAAATAAATATCTATTGGTTAAGCCACCCAGTCTGAGATTCCTTGTCGTAGGAACTGAGGCTAATTCAGCAAACAACTTGGACCATTTTCTGTATCACTAGATGCCCAATGCACAAAATTCATGCAAGGGGCTTGGCCTTCGCAGCTGCAGTGGTTGGCCTTGGCCCATTGCAGCCCTAGCTTCATCCAGAAGGTCGTCTGGAAGGTTGGTTGGCTGTCCGGTCTAATTAGCATATTATGCTTTTATTATTATAGTTTTCAGACGTAAAACTGAAAAGGCTCTGTAGTGGGAGCCAAAGGAATCGGGGGCTAATGGAAAATAAAGTGTTTATTTAATGGGCACTTTACATTTTGGTTTGAAATATGGAGCTACAAGTCACAAATCAGTGGTAGGAGTCTACCTTGTCTGGTTCTTTCTTTGTGTCACCTTAGATTTTTCATTTCATTTTTGTGTGAAATTCTAGGACAGCATATGACTGAATACTAGGTGTACTGGTTAATAATGCAAATTTTTTTCAATAGATGGGAGTTACACATATGTTGATATATATGCAATTTGATATGTATGCTATTTTGTTGTATTGACAACAAGCTTCAGAACTTTATATATCAAATTCGCTGAAGATGTTAACAATCATAGATATTTTTACACTTAAAAATGTTGAATTTTGTGCCAAAAAGAGCATTTGTGGGTAGTTATAATTCATTATTTTGAAGAAAAGTGCTGCTGAATACTTCTGGAAGCTTATGGTGAACATGTTCCACCTCAAGATACTTGTGAATGCTGGTTTAAACGCTTTAACAGTGATGATTTCAATGTGAAAGCAAAGAACATCCAGGTCAACCGAAAACATTTGAAGACCAACAATCACAAGCATTATTGGATGAAGATGCATGTCAAACTCAAAAACAACTTGCAGAAAGATTAAATGTTGCTCAGCAATTTCCAATCATTTACAAGCAATAGGAAAGCTTTTAAAGGAAGGAAAATGGGTGCCACATCAACTGAATGTAAGATATGGAAAACCAAAAAGTCATCAGTAAAATAATTGCTTCAACAGCACGAAAGTCTTTGTTCCTCTAATTGTGACTGGCGATGAAAAGTGGACTTATTTTGAGAATCCAAAATATACAAAATCATGGGTTGACCCAGGTCAACCATCAACATTGACTGCAAGGCCAAATCGCTTTGGAAAGAAGATAATGATGAATGCTCTACATTTGGTGAGATCAGAAAGGTATAGTTTATTATGAGTTTCTAAAACCAGGTGAAACCATGAATACTGATCGCTACCAACAACAAATAATCAATGTGAACCATGCTTTGATCGTGAAACAACCAGAATGAGCTAGAAGACTTGGCAAAGTAATTTTGCTTCAAGATGACTCATCATCACACACTTCAAAACCAGTTAAAGACTCATTTAAAGATCTTACCTGGGAAGTATTAACCCATCTGCTATATTAATCAAACCTTGCTCCTTCAGATTACCACTTGTTCCATTGGATGGCATGTGCACTTTCTGAGCAGCACTTCAAAACATACGAAGAAGTGGAAAATTGGGTCTCTGAATGGTTTGCCTCAAAACAAGGAAAGTTCTATTGGGATGGTATCCACAAATTACCCGAAACATGGGGAAATGTGTAGCTTGCAATGGATATTACTTTGAATAAAGCACTTTTTATGTTTTTCTTGAAATTATCGTATTTTCTTTTATTACAAAATCTGTCATTATTAGCCGGTACACTTAGTAAATACAACTTGGTAGATTATTTTTAGCTATGGGAGCCCAAGTCAGTTGTGGATGATAATCTTGGAAGTATAATACTTTCCAAATGTGGTCTTTTAACCCTTTGCAAAGACACGAAAAGGAAAGTGACACATCCTTTAGACAATTAATGTGATTCTGTCATAGTATTTTGAAGCAGTCTTGTAAATATTGAATCTTAAGCAAAAACACATGTGTATAGTCATAGGTTTAAAAAAAATCTAAACATCATTCCTGAAGAATGCAATAATCAAACTTTGGTTCTTCCATGTGTTTTATAAAAGGATTTTTAAAAAAATTATTAGAAGCTTGATATGTATATGAGATGGAAAAATTATTTTTTTTGAAATAAATATTGATAATATTATTGGAAAAAACATATTTTAGGGATACTTGGCAAATAGTCAATAAAAGCTTATTCACAGTTGAATTCTGTGATGAGCTGAAGGAACTGACATATTTTTAAGTCTCTCCAACGTTCCAAGGTCTCAGATATCTAAGTTCTGCCTCACATCAGCCATGCTGGTGGCCGGGTTTTAGGATAGAGTGGAAAGGGCCTGGGCTCTGAATTCATTAGGGTTTTAATGTCGGGTCTGCTGCTTAACAACTGTGCCACCTTAGGCAGGCTCCTCTCAACCTATGAAAAATGGGGTGATGGACTACACTGTTTCCCCATAACTCACATGTTGCAGTGGAAGCCCTAGCTCCCAATGTGAGGGGACTTGGAGATAATGAAGGGTAAGTGAGGTAGGTCCTAAGTGTGGACCTGACCCCCTAGGACTGATGTTTCATAAGAAGAGGGAGTGATGCCTGGAATGCACACCCACAGAGAGGAGGCACGTGAGGACACAATGAGAAGTCTCCTGTCTGCAAGTCAAGCAGAGGCTCCAGGAGAAACCAAGCAGCGAACCCCTTGATCTTGGATTCCTAGCCTCAGAACTGTGAGAAAAATACATTTCTATTGGTTAACTTACCCACTCCAGGTATTTTGTTATGGCAGTCCTCACAGGCTCCTAAGATAGGGATACTGTAGCTCATGGGAGCAGGGTTAGGATTGCATGTTGCTAAATGCAGTGCTTGACTTCTAGTACACACTCAGTAAATGAAAGCCATTATTTGTGACTCAGAAGAGAAAAAAGGGCAAGAAGAAAACTAGTATTTAAAATCTATATGCCAAGCATTTTATGTAAGTGCCTAATTCAGTCTGCATAACAGTACAGACCACCCCCATTTTGCAGATGAGGAAACGGAAGCCCTAAAAGGTTATGTAATTTGTCTAAAGTCGCACAGAAAGTGGCAGAACCAAATCTAGCTTGAACATCGGTATGCCTTCCACTCTGCCATGCCACCTATGAGAGGAGCTTCCCAGATGCCAAAGGCTGCTCATAAAAGAGAGCCACCCTCGTGATTTCTGCAGTGGAGACACATCTAGGGGTTGGCTTCTCTTGAAGGAATGCACTTCTGCCCACACACGGAGGTTTGGTCCCACATCCAGCTGGGCCACACAGATGCCTGCACTGGGAGTCACAAAGCTTCTCAAAGAACTTCTTAATCTGCTCAAGTACTTGAACCAAATATTAACTTGACACTCCAGCGCTATGAGCCAAAGGCATGAGGCCAGTCTGGCCTAAGGAGAATGGTAAGGGCATGTGCTAACAATCAGGAAGGCCCTTCCTCTTCGTGCCTGGCGTTTGAGAACTGCCTACAGACAGACATGTAGACAGATGCCTGGACCAGGATGAGGTTAACTGCACAATGGAACCCTGGTGTGCCACATGGATGACTTCCCACACATGAGATCATTTTGGATTGTGCTCGACTAAGGAGAATGTCAAGTGAAACAAACATTTCTCATATGGTTACTACTAAATCATTCTTTCCAGTAATGATTAGCCAATGTCATTGACTATTTTAAGATCACTCCCTATTAATGATGAAAGTTAATAAAGATATTTTTTCCCTTTTACCATGACATGTTACATTAACTTTTTTTGTTACTTTTAAGACTGTTTTTTAAAAAATACGTTTTTATTGATTTTTTTTTTTAGATAGAGAGGGAGAGGGATTAAAGATTAAAAACATCGATTGGCTGCCTTCTGCACACCCCCTTCGAGCCCAACCTGGGCATATGCCTTGACCAGGGATTGAACTAGCAACCTCTTGGTTCATTGGACAGTGCTCAACCACTGAGCCACACCAGCCAGGATAAGACTATTTTTTTAGGGCAGTTTTAGGTTTGCAACAAAATTGAGAGAGGTAGAGAGATTTCCCATATATTCTTGGCTTCCCCCATTATCAACACCTTCCACCAGAATGGTATATATATATTTTTTTTACCAGGGATGAAACCCACATTGACACATCATAATCACCCAAAGTCCATAATTTACCTAAGAGTTCATTCTTGCTGTTGTACATATTGTGGATTTAGACAAATATATAATGACATATCTCCAGCATTATATCATACAAATTATCTTCATAAAAATTCTCTGTGCTCTGCTATTCATTTTTACCACCACCACTCCTAGCAAACTAACCTTTTGACTCCATAGTTTTGTCTTAGTTACATTTAAATATTAAAGAGAGTAGAAAACAGCCCTTTATTTTTCTTAAACAGAATTTAATTTTTTTAATATATATATTTTTAGAGAGAAAGGGAGAGGGACAGAGAGACAGAAATTACCTATGAGGAGAGAAAGTCATCAATTGGCTGTCTCCTGCACATTCCCTACTGGGAATCAAGCCCACAACCCAGGCATGTGCCCTTGATTGAATCAAACCTGGGACCCTTCAGTCCTCAGGCTGACACTCTGTCCACTGACCCAAACCAGCCAGGATAGAAAACAGCCCTTGTGATGATAATTAAAACTGAATTTAACATTTTTGGAAAGGCTATATTCAAAATTAGCTACCAGTCACTCATAGCAACATGGGTTTGAACTGTGTGGACATGAATTTTATTTTTTTTAATAAACACTTGTCAATGTATTTTCTCATGATTTTCATGATATTTTCTTTTCTTTAGCTTTATTGCAAGAGTGTAGTATAGAATACATATAATGCACAAAATATATGTTCATTGACTTGTTATTGTAAAGCTTCTGGTCAGCCCCCACCCACCACATTGTTCAAGGGTCAACTGTACTATTCTCTCTGATTTTGTGTGTGTTTGAGATTTTCCGTAATAAAAGTTTTAAAAAATAAGAGTGACACTAAAACCATTATTTCTACCCTGATTGTAATGCGATAGATTCAGACTTTGACAAAGATTCTAAGAATAAAACTTCTCATGTATCTCAACTTCTGAAATCAAAGGTTGATGAAGGATGGGTGACTGACTACTTCCAAACATCTTAGGTATTTGTTAGTGTTTATCTTCGTAAGATAATCAGCATACAGTAATGCACCCAGAACCCACTGGCTTCTTTGCAAGTGTGGCAGATGCTGTCAGTTCCAAATGCCGTGCCCTCTCAGCACCTACCCCTTCAAGGGCATCCCATCTGCTTTACAGTGTCTGACACCTGTGATTCTGCTTGACCTCTTTTCTCTGGTCTTTGGCAACAGCCTGCTGCCTGGGTTGATGATGGTGACATTAAACAGGATAAGGGATACGTGATAAACTTGGTTCAAGGTTAGAGGAGAGAATGACTTGTAGTTTAAGGTACCTGTGGACCACGGAGGGGTGATGTGTGTTAGGTGTTGAACACATGGTCCTATGCATAGCTTATAGAAGTCAAACTCTGCTGCCTGCTCTGTCACCGTTTCCCCATCCCAAACCATGCTTCAGCTACATCTGACCATTATCTCTTGACTCCCAATTTGCAGTGGCTGTTCCTCTAACTGGAATACCTTTTTGTACACCGCTTACCCATTATCCAGGCAAATGCTGTTTGGACACCTGAGACAGAGCACTCACTATCATCAAATAGCAGGGCATTCGTGGCTCAGAAAGGGAGCTCTGGAGCCAGCCTGTCTGGATGTAAACCTTGGCTCCACCCTCCCTGCCGTGAACTTGTTAACTCTCAGTTTCCTGACACAGTGCGGATACCATTAGAACACCTCACAGGACTATTAAGACCATTAAATGACTTATACATTTAAAGCACTTAAAACAGAGCATAGCCCACCAAGTGTGCTATAAATCTTGGCCGTTACTATTAGTTGCTATTTTATAAGAGAGCCCATATCATTTTCTATTTAAAAACATGTTTTTAAAAGCATTATTATAGTAACATTCTTACCAAATAGTGTCGATTTAAAACAGTGACTGTCCTGGTCTTTTCTAAATGTTATCACAAACTGTTGAAGTAATTTTTACCAGCCCTTTGTGTCTTTTTTTTAATCTTTAAGTCACTTTTTTTTTTGTGGATTGCCATGCTGTGTATACTGCCTGCCTTTTATGGCTGTGTTGCATTTCATTGTTTTCTTAAGATTTCCTCATATTTGAGCATATGGATTATCTTCAGTTTTTTATTTTTCTAGTTGGACCTGTTTGACAAACTTTTCCTGTGAGTTAAGCTTGGGATTTTTTTTCTGAAAGTGAAATTTGAGTCAAGTTTAATTTTATAATACTTTTTATTATAAATTTCTCCAAGTGGTCTCCAAATTTTGTCTATAATCTAGTATAACCATTATAAGTACCAATATAATAAATTTAAGAATGTATACATAATTACCCTTTAAACTTAGGAATATAAGTTATGTCAAAATTTTAATAAGCTGAAAACAGTATTTTTGTGGCTAAGGGCAAGAGAGCATGAACTGTAACTTTTTCTAACAGATATAAATTACAGTATTTTAAAAATTGACTTAGAAATAAATAAATGTAGACCCATTTAAACCTAAATTAAAGCAATCTGCTTATTTTTTGATATAGAACTTATAGTTTAGTTCCTGAGGGAAAATAACCCATTAAGAATAAAGTGGTTAAACACAATTGATGATTTCAATGAAATATATATTTGAATATTTCATAGCACATTATAACTCATGTCAATGTAAGAAATGTAAGAATTCATGATTCAAATGCTATCTTCCCCCTCCCCCAGTTTTATTGAAATGTAATTGACAAATGCTTTTTAAAAAAAAACTTTTGAATTAGATCATAGGAAATTCTGCACTGTCCACTGCACTGGTTACTTGAGAAGCTGGCCTACAAGTATTATTGGAATGGAAGAAGAAAGGGACAATAAGGAAGACGGCAATTTCACCTGCCTTGTGGCCATTGGGAGATTACATCCACATACGGTCCCACAGAACAGTGGCGAGGTTAAAGTGAAGCCAACTAAATTTATAACCCGTTTTGCAGTGAATGGGAAATTTGTCTATGTGGACCAAAGGTAACATTTATATGCCTTAATGACTAGAGTTCAATGGGATATTTAAGGCTATTAAAATGTGGCTTAGGGCTGTTGGGACTTTTTCTTTTAAGGCTTCAAAACAGGAAATAAAGTTTAGATGAAATAACAATATGGATATTATCAGTAAATTTGTTCAAGCCAAAATGTAAACTTGAAATGTTTCTTAAGCCAGTGGCACAGAAACTAGGCATGGGTCTCTGGCCACAATTTTACTGGCAATTGATTGGTTGGGTGTCCTCTGGACTAGCCTCGTGCCTGGGTGTCCATTCTGTTTTGCAGCTCAGGTCTGGGTTAGTGATGTCCCTGAGTTACCCATTCCCGAGTTCACTTCCCTCCTGTCCTGACTATGTATGGACCTTCAGGATTCTGGAAGGGAATTTGTTCACCAATTCTAACTTACTTTTTTATTTTAAAACCAGGGCAACAGCAATTTTAGGATATCTGCCTCAGGAACTTCTGGGAACTTCTTGTTATGAATATTTTCATCAAGATGACCATAGTAATTTGACTAACAAGCACAAAGCAGGTATGCTTTGTGTGGGGGTAAGGTTTGGGTACTTTTTAATTGCGGCTTCAACTCTTAATTTCTCATTCCTGTGAAATCCAAAACTTGAATTAATCCT
The DNA here is from genome assembly GCA_011751065.1 of Lasiurus cinereus. Classification (NCBI taxonomy): domain Eukaryota; kingdom Metazoa; phylum Chordata; class Mammalia; order Chiroptera; family Vespertilionidae; genus Lasiurus; species Lasiurus cinereus. The sequence continues at coordinate 19,559,847 of JAAGEH010000311.1, read as the reverse complement.
CAAAAGTTTGATTTATATAGTGGTAGACTGTTGTACTAATTATGATCTTTTCTTGTTAAGTTCTACAGAGTAAAGAGAAAATATTTACAGATTCATACAAATTCAGAGCAAAAGATGGCTCTTTTGTAACTTTAAAAAGCCAGTGGTTTAGTTTCACAAATCCTTGGACCAAAGAACTGGAATATATTGTGTCTGTCAACACTTTAGTTTTGTGAGTAAATTTTTTTTATGTTGGTAAGACCTTTTATTAATTTCAAATGAATATCTTTGCTTCCCTCTTCTCATCTTACTAACTCATTAAAACTGTCTGACCCTCTGCTTTATATTACAACTGAGATATACAGTGAGTGGCCAGATTATTATATATATACATGGGGCCCAGTGCATGAATTCATGCATGGGTGGGGTCCGGCCAGCCTGGCCAGGGGGAGGAGACATGGGCAGTTTGCTGGTCTGCCTACTGATTGAGCTCCTGGTCAATATTAGCCTTTTATTATATAGGATATACACTTAGTGGTCAGATTATTATGTGTTCAGAGATCATAGTAATCTGGCCACTCGGTGTATTTTGAGTAATTCACTGTCTATTGGCATTAGTTTTCAGGATAAGCTGAAAGTTTTCCCTTATAAAATATATCCTTTTTTGCATAGTAAAAAATATGATAGTGAAGTTCTTTATTCAAACCTCTCCTTCTGGAAGGTGGGGGGGAAGGTCAATGGGAAGATATGTATACATGTAACACATTAATAAAAAAATTAAAAAAAACAAACCTCTCCTTCCTACCCTCCATGGCTGTGTCTTATCCTATCACTAAGTGATATGGATGTGATTTTAAACTGTATATCAGTGTAAGAAGTTGTTTGTCCTCCACATCATTTTGCATGAACATCTTCTAAGCCTAGGGTACCACAGGTGGCTCTGCAGAGCACTTGATAGAGGGATGAGCAGCAATCCAGCCCAAGCACTGCTTGCCAAGGCCTGGTCTATGCCATCAGCCTGAAGAAAGAGCCAGCTTTTCTTCATTTGCGCAATATGCTTGCATGGCTCTGTTCTAAGTTTATTCTTTTTCTATACTTTTCTTTTTAATTGATACAATGTTTCATCAAATCTATTTCCTTATTTATAATATTTAGCTTTATTTAAAAGCCACAAACGCTCTCCCAGCAGTATCCAGTTATCTGTTCCAATAACCCTTGCCTTTTTATAATTAATATATGAACTGACAGTTTTGTAACTATGGCAACATGTACTTTATAGGGTAATAGGGCATTTGGTAGCTAGCACATTAGTACCTTGATCTCTGGTGGTAATATTAACAATATGCATATATAAAAAAATTAAATACAGTTACTCTAACAATTTCCTTAAAAATGGTAGGAAAGCACAGTTTTACTGGCAATGAATTGGGGGGGGGTCTCAATCTAAAGAAGATGTCACTGCTGGTGTCTCTAAATTCTAGGGGACATAGTGAGACGGGAGGAGCATCGCCACTTCCTTACAGCTCTCAATCATTGGAAGGTAAGCTTAGTTTTAGATGATGGAAACATATCACCCAGACTGTTATTATTGTTATCATCTTTTTCTGCCTTGGAGAGGTAAAAACTTCAAGGTGAAGTTGAAAAGACTTCTGTGGGTTCAGTTATCCTCCTTAGAATTTGCACAGTACTTTGGTCACACTTGTGTTATAATCTAAGGTTGTATTGCAACTCATTGTTCACTCAGCTGGCAGACCGAGTTCTCTGAGTTTAGGAATGGTGTTTTACCTGTCCTCTTTCCCTGGCAGCTAGCACAGTTCCTTGTTCTTCGTGGCACTCAACGTATCTGTTGGGCACATTAATAAAAAGCATGTAGGGGAAGTTTTTGCTTGTATCAGTTTTTCACCACAGGAATTATATACTATATCCCTTGCATAAATGAAACTATTAGGAAATATTAAAAATAAACTAGTATTGCTCTGCCTTTTGTATCGATATTAAAATGGGTGGTAACTGTCTGAACTCAGGCTACAGGTCAGTAACTCTCTACACATTTGATTCATACACACTTTTGAATAAACATCTTAAACCATCATGAATTATGTTGGTAATGCAAGCATGAATGTTTCTAACAATTTAAGATGCAGCTAGTCTGTTTCTTTTAATGGTAGAAATATTTGAAAGAAATATATCAACCAAAGATATATACTTTTTTAAAGGCCTCAATTGAATTTCTCTTTTGTTGTTTAGAGTCCTGTGTCAGTGTGCCTGGACTGTGTACCGGCACAGTGCTTGGTGCTGGCAGTATTGGCACAGATATTGCAAATGAAGCACTGGACTTACAAAGGTAATGTTTCATCTTTTGCAGATATTACAAGTAAAGTTATTATGCTTATAAAACGAATATTCCAAAATCAATGTTTCCTCTATGCAAACAATAACCAGTTCAACAATGTAATGGAAGAGAAGATCACCCTTACGGTAGCAACAAAACAGATAAAAAGGTATTTAGATATAAACTTTATAAGAAGTATCTAGAACTTTATGGAAAAAAATAGTTAAAATGCAGATGACTTGGATAACTTTCCAGATACTGTTTTTTAATGGGAAGAGTCAGTATCTTAAGGATGTCAGTGTTCCCTGAACTAACCTATGAATTCAGTGTGAATCCAGTCAAAATGTTTTTTTAGAATCCAACAGATGGTAGTAAATATATTAGAATATCCAGAAAAGCTATAAAACAAAACAAAACAAAATTGAAACTAAAACAGTCAGCTATTATAATCCTATATAATAAAAGCATAATATGCAAACTGTCCCTTGAACGGGAGTTTGACTAGGAGTTTGAGCACTTGCTATGACATATTCGACCACTTGTTATGACATGCATTGACCACCAGGGGACAATGCATAACATGGCTGGCATTGGTGCTGGCAATGGGTAGCAGTGGAGGTGCTGCCAGCCCCAATGGGTCCTGCTTTTGGTGGGATAGTGGAGCAGGTAAGCAGGCAGTGCCAGGTCAAGGTGGGTACAAGTGGGGACCAATCGCCCCACTGATCGTCCAGCAGATGGTGACTAGTGGCAGCAGTGGGGGTGCAGGGTCATTGCCTGGCTCCTAGGTGCTGAGAGAGCTGGGCAGGGACCCAATGACTCAGGTGGAAGAGGTGCATGGGGGCCAGTGGCCCAGGTGCTGCCCAAGGCCCAGAAGTTACCTGGGACCTGCCCTTCCACAACAGATACTCATGCTTCAATTGCCAGCCAGGCCGACGGACCACCCCTGTGCACAAATTTCATGCACTGGACCTCTAGTATATTATAAAGCTATAGTCATGAAAAGATTTTGATTAATAAAAAAATAGATTTCAGGAAATAGATTAATGAAAAAATAGATTTCACAAAAAATTCAAACATATGGAAATTTATGGTCAAAGTGGCATTTTAATCAGTAAAGGGAAATAGATTAAACTGTTAAGGGCATTATAATAACTCTAAAACCGTGTGGGAAAACAAAAAGAGCTGGACCCCATTTTTATTCTTTATACTAAAATGAATTCCAAATAAATCAAAGAGTTTAAAGTAAACCAATAAAAGTATTTTTAAACATAGGTATAAATTCTACAATCTTAGTTTGGATCGTCATACATCCAGAATTCATGAAGAAAAAATATGACAAATTATATAAAAATCAAAACTTAGGCACAACGATAGCTATTTTAACAAAGTTAAAAGATAAATTATAAACTACATAATGTGTGTATTTCATATGACAAAATGGACTAATCATTTTAATATATGAAGAGTTTATTGTGTAAAATTATTAACTATATGTTTTATATAATAATCTTAATCTGTATGTAAACTATGTATAGCATAAAGAATAAAGTTATTAGCCAACTTTTAAAATTAATTCAATAATAAAAAATGTTGGACAGTGGACATGAGTAGAAAAATATACAAATGGCCAAAAAACTAAAAATTGCTCATCCCCACTCACAGTTAAAAACATATGTACAAACTAGAAGAAATGCCTACTTTCATTTAGAAGGTTGTCAAAGATTTGAATGTTTGATAATCAATATTGGTGAGAGTGTCAGAAGACAATCACCCTTAAACTGTTTGTGGGGATATATTAGTCCAGCTGTTATGGAAGGCAATTTGACTATACCTCTCTGAAATGTAAGTGTTAGTAATCCTAGACTCAGCAGTTCTGACCCGGGAGCAAATAGCCTTATATAGCCTTACAAAGATCTATGAATAAGACTATTCATTACTGCGTTTTGTTTTTTTACAGTAGTGTTTTAAATATTTGTTATAGCCATATTCACACAATGGAGTACTCCGCAACTGTTGAAAAATTAGGTAGCTCTATATATGCTAATATGGAAAGTTGTTTAAAATACATGGTTAATAGAAAAAAAGAAAAATAGAACAAAATAGTAGTGTATATAATAACCTATGTATATAAGGCAAAAGAAAGGTGTGTATTTAGGCCCATAATTGCCCATCTAAAACTTTGGGGGCCGTATAGGTTTTGAACTCAGAATTTCTTTAGGTTTTTGAAAGATAGTGTCTTGGAAATCAGTTTTTAAAGAATTCTTTATAATACCTCCAGACAATATCATGGGCAGCATCCCATAATCAATTAAATCATTATTTCTACAATGAAGTATTTATAAATTAAATGGTTAGGGAGGACAGGGGAGATTAGATATTGGAGTATATACATTAAACAAGATTGGGAAAGAATCATGATTGAAGCTGTTTGGTGGGTATATGAAATTTCATTATATTATCTACTTTTATATTTTTTTGAAGTTTTCCATAATAAAGCTTAAAAATATTTATAGAGTAAGGTTTGTAAATACATGTAGTAAGACAGAGTGGGATAAAAAAGAAAATAGCTTCATACCAGTCAAGTCAGATTTTGCTGAATTCAGATCAATTCAGATTTTGCTGCTAAATGAATTATGGAAAATCTTCTGGTTTCCAGGTATTTAAGATTTTGAAATTATAGAGAAGGAACTTATAACTGGATGATGTATAACAATACAAGTAATTTGTTCAGACAATTCAGAATTTCTTACCTCCCATAATGGGACTAGGTTTTATAGGATGGGAAAAGTAGAAGAGAGAAATTTTTGCTTTTTATTTTATTTTTGTACAGTTTGTATTTTTAATTTTTAAAAATTAAAAGTAGTTTAAATTGAAAAAAAATTACTGGTAAGACATTTGTTAAGTCTTGATGGATACCTGGGTGCGTCCACCTTGTGGCTACTGTGAGTCATGATGCTGTGAATGTGGGTGTACAAATGTAAGTTCTAGTATTTGTTTTCAGTTCTTTGGGGTGTACCTAGAAGCAGAATTGCTAGATCATTTGGTAATTCTATTTAGCTTTTTGAAGAACTGCTTTATGTTTTTCATAGCAGTTTCACCATTTTACATTCTTTTTTTTTAAATATATTTTATTGATTTTTCACAGAGAGGAAGGAAGAAGGATAGAGAGTTAGAAACATCGATGAGAGAGAGACATCAATCAGCTGCCTCCTACACGCCCCACACTGGGGATGTGCCCGCAACCAAGGTACATGCCCTTGACCAGAATCGAACCTGGGACCTTTCAGTCCGCAGGCCAATGCTCTATCCACCGAGCCAAACTGGTTTTGGCCATTTTACATTCTTTACCAACTGCACAAGCATTCCAATTTCTCAACAATGCTTGTTATTTTCTGTTGTGTGTTTTGTTTTTTTTTTAAATATATTTTATTGATTTTTCACAGAGAGGAAGGGAGAGGGACAGAAAGTCAGAAACATCGATGAGAGAGAGACACCGACCAGCTGCCTCCTGCACGCCCCCCACTGGGGATATGCCCACAACCAATGCACATGCCCTTGACTGGAATTGAACCCGGGACCCCTCAGTCCGCAGGCCGACGCTCCATCCACTGAGCCAAACCGGCCTCTACTGTTGTGTGTTTTTTATAACAGTCATCCAAACGGGTGTGAAGTGGTATCTCATTGTGGTTTTGTAAGTCCCGAGCTTCATTTGTGATATCTATCCCTATGATTAGTGATGTTTTGAATCTTCATATGCTTATCTGCCATTTTTATATATTTTTTAGAGAAATGTCAATTTAGATCCCTTGCCCATTTTTTAATTGTGTAATTTTTGTTGTTATTGAGTTGTAGGGGGTTTATTATTCTGGATATTAGCCACTTAGCATATGTGACTTTTAAATATTTTTTCCCAATTTCTGGAGTGCCTTTTCAGTCTCGTTGATAGTGTCCTTTGATGCACAGAAGTTTTCAATTTTGAAAAATTTCTATATTTCTTCTTTTGTAACGTGTGCTTTTGGTATTATATCCAAGAAACTTTTGCCAAATCCAATGTCATGAAGCCTCTTCTCTATGCTGTTTGCTGACAGTTTTATAGTTCTAGATCTTACATTTGGGTCTTTGATCCATTTTGAATTAATTTTGGTATATGGTTTAAAGTAATAGCCCAATTTCCTTCTTCAGCTTGTGGATATCCCAGTTTTTCCAGCACCATTTGTTAAAAAGACTGTTCTCCCACTGAATGGTCTTAGAACCCTTGTTGAAAATCATCCTACCTAATAAAAGAGAAACATGCAAATTAATCATCACTCTGCAGCCCACAGCCAATCAGAGTGTGTATGCAAATTAACCCAACAAAGATGGGGTTAATTTGCATATGCAGGCATGGAGCGGCTGGGAGGGGCCTAATGCCTGCTATGAGGGGAAGAGGGGCGGGGGAGGGAGCTACTGCATCAGGGCTCCAGACAGAAGTGAGGACTTGCTGGTTCCCGGGCAGCCAAGGAGCGTGGACGTGTGGCTCCCTGGTGGCTGGGTGTGAAGCCAGGGGAAGGAAGGCCTATTCTTGCATGAATATTGTGCAGTGGGCCTCTAGTTTAACCATAAAAGCCCATGCTAAAATATTTTTTTCAGAGAGGGAGGGAGAGGGGGAGAGAGAAAAGAAAACATCAATCACGAGAGAGAACCATTGATTGGCTGCCTCCTGCATACCCCCTACTGGGGATTGAGCCTGCAACCCAGGCATGTGCCCTTGACGAGAATCGAACCTGGGACCCTTCAGTCTGCAGGCTGATGCTCTATCCACTGAGCCAAACCAGGTGGAAGAGCATTTTATGAGGAGTGGAAATTAAGCCAGACATGGACAGATGGGTACCATTAGGATGGCCAGGATGCAGTGGGTAAGGCATTTATGTATGGAGGCACCTCAGCCATTGTGTAGAGGTGGGTGGGAGAAAGCATGATGGTTTTAGGGAACAATTAGGAGACTTCATTGAGGGAGGAATTGGTTTGCTGAGATCAATGGGGGATTTAAGGTGAAATCAAGCAGGGAGGGACTTCAGTAGATTTCTACCCAGTGACTAACATGAAAAAAGCCATGCTTCAAAAGATTAATCTAGTATAAAGGGAGGATAGCGAAAGCCATATGAGCCGGTGGTGACTGAAAGCCAGGAACCACAGAATGAGAAGCCAGCTCTTTACATTACTGTCCTGTGAAAAATCCCCAAGACAGGCCACTGGCCTTTTCTTCTGTTTGTAGACCGAACTCATTCCATTTCTGTATTAATTTCTCCCTCTTTAGTTTCTTGTCAACTGCCATCTTGGGAATACATAAACACATGAAGTTATGTTTATGCTATTATGTGTTTCACATAATTGAGCATTTAATAGTACATTATATGTTGCTGTCAGTTTTACACATGTAAGTCTTATTGAAGGGATTATCAACATGTATGATTATATTTTTGCCATGTGTCTATCATCCCTGAGGATGACCTATTACAATAAAAATATTACACATTTTCTACTTAAAAGTTGCAAAATGTTAAGAAATCTTTCTTTACTTTCAATTCTGCTGCCTGGTTATCTTGATAAGGAACTGAGTTTTGATGTGAATGCCTGTTTAAACTAAGTGTGTTATATTATTCTATCACTTTGTGATGTGTTATATTAAGAAAAGTAACATGATTAACTTATGGGCTTTTACCTTAGCATTTTATTTTTCTATTTACTATGGAGTGTTTTCAGCTTCCATAGTCAAAAACAAATCTGGCACCCAACAAGTTGGTCTATTGTGAAAACTATCGTGATATATTCAGAGGAGAAAATTTCCTTCTAAGAATACTAAGTACAGAAAATGTTTTATGTATCACTTTTTAAAGGTTACAGTCTTCTTCATCCTTTGGTGATTCAAGTCCAACAGATTTAATGAAAGATACTCACACTATAAACTGCAGGAATGTAAGTACAAACATAAGGGATAATATTCATGAAATAAATGAACAATAAAATTTGCTCTTTGTTGATTATTTCTCCTGAGAAAGGAAGCAATCTTAAAAAATAAATGAACCCGTTTCTAGATAGTCAGTGGTTTAATAGGCCATGTAGAAAAGTGGTTAAGAGTGAAGTTGCTGGAACCATATGATCTGGGTTCAAAGTTGTGACTCAGACACTTACTGCTGCTTAACCCCAGGTCGGGTTTTTAGATTCTGTGCCTTGATTTTGCTTTTGTAAGACTGGGATAATAATGGCACCAATTTCTTGGGATGGTGTATGAATTAAGTGATTAAATATGAAAACAAGCAAAAGCTTAACATTATCTGATACACAGCATGTGCTTAGTAAAGGGTAGCTGTTACTATTGCTGTTATTTTAATTCAGCAGATTACGTGGACACCTTTTGGTCTGTAACAAAGTTTAATATAAGCTACAAGATCATAACAAACTATTTAATTCAATTCCATAAATACTCGCTATTTGAAGTGCATTGCTACATATACAAAAGTGACTAAACGTAGTGCTAATATCTGGAAAACTCACATAGAGCATAATTTTAATGTAGCTCCGACAATAAAAGGCTCTAAGGTAGGTCTATAAACGAAGTGGTATACGAATATAATAGAAAAGATAAATCTGACCAAGGGAAAAAGGGAATTTGCAAATGTATTTTTATATAAAATATAAGTCTTTTGGGCTAGTATTTTTTAACTTTATACCTTTAGCAGATGTTTATTGGGCACCCATTTTGTACCATTGTTTCTAACAATGACTTAACCTCTGTTTCTAACAAAAATCACCAAGTAGTGTACATTATATAGGCGTTCTGTAGATATAGAAAGTACTTCAACTTAAGACAATATAGGTAAACTAGAGACCAATGCACAAAAAGTCATGCAAGATTAGGCCTTCTTTCTCCTAGCTGCTGGCACCAGCTCCTCTCTGGCACCTGGGACTCAGGCTGCTTCCCTCCTCTGGCTGTTGATAGGCACCGGGACTCAGGCTGGCTTCCCTCAGGCTGCCTGCAGGCACCGGGACCCAGGCTGGCTTCCCTCTGGCTCCGGCTTGGTCAGGAAGGATATCCAGAATGATGTCCAGAAGACATCTGGTCTAATAAGCATATTACCCTTTTATTATTATAGATAGCTTTTTATTTTGATATACTACATTGTACATTAGATTATTTGGCCTTTAACCTCTAGTGTAATCCATTCTCCATTCCAAAGCACTATTTCCCTTTGTGGTTATCATATAGGATATAGTTTTGTCGTCATTTTTTAAAAACAAATAACTGACTCAGAGCACAGTGGTCAAGAACTTTCCCATCTTAGACTTTTCTTGTAGTACAGACACTCAGTTATGGTTATGAAGAATGTGGGCTTTGGAGTCAGGAAGACAGGGTAGAATTATGTATGGCTCTAACACTTTGGGCACAAACACTAGCCTCGTTAGGCCTCAGATTCCTCACAACATCTTTTAAAAATATATATTTTATTGATTTTTTACAGAGAGAAAGGGAGAGAAATAGAAAGTCAGAAACATCGATGAGAGAGAGACATCGATCAGCCGCCTCCTGCACACCCCACTGTGGAGATGTGCCTGCAAGCAAGATACATGCCCCCGACCGGAATTGAACCTGGGACCTTTCAGTCTGCAAGTCGACACTCTATCCACTGAGCCAAACCGGTCTGGGCCCTCACAACATTTTTTAAGTGAAATGGGATGATGCACGTGGGGTGCTTAGGCACAGAGTACTCAGCCAATGCAGCCCACCAGGGGCCGCGCTGCCAGAGACCCCTGTCTGGTAATTGTGAAATATTTGTCTTTCCAGAGGTCAAATAAGGAGTCGATTCCACTAAATCCATATGAAATATGGGAGCGAGAAGCCACAAGGCAAAACCACAGCACTGTTGCTTCTCCCAGTCATGAACCACTTCTAGGTAAGTTTTCTTTGGCATCTGCCCACCATTTTGTTTTTCCAGAAATTCCTCCTCAATCACTATATTTTCAGGCATAGGAGATTTCTAGAGAAGCAAACGAGGTCATAATAAGAATTTTCCATTCAAAATCCTAAACGCAGTAGCTGTACTCTGGATTTTAAAATGTATGTTACTTAATGGACCTGTCATTGAATATTCAGTTATCAATGGAATCCAGGTTATTGTTCCTACATACAATGTAAATAAAACTAAGATATTTCTGTCCAGGAAAAAATGTCCACTCTCAGGAATTCAAGAATTTTTAAAGGGTACCAATGATAAAAAATTTAAGATGTAATTATTCATTCTATGTTTATATAAAGTTCACAGCAAGTAAATTCAAGTGACACTGTTTCATACTCCCCATAAATGACATTAATCTATTGAAATTTTTATGTTAATGAAAATTAAAGAACTTAAAGAACCTGGGTATCAACTGTGCACAGAACCACTTATTAATCACCTTAAGTTCTATTGGTATTTCGAAAAACATCTAGAAAACTTTGGTTAACCTGTAGCTCTGTTTTAGTCCTTAATTTCTAGAACCTTGTACTTATATCTAACTTAAAGCTCATTTCCATGATAACTCCTTAGGTCCTTTTTTTTTCAATAAAAAATCTGATTACTCCCCTTTTATAAGAATACTAAAGGCCTGGTACACACAAATTCGTGTACTCGTGGAGGAAGGCTCCTGGAGAATTGGGCCTAAGCTGGCAGTCAGACATCCTTCTGGCAGCTCAGGAGCCCTTAGGGGATGTCCAACTAACAGTTTAGGCCCGCTTCCCACAGTCAGAAATCCTTAGTGCTGCCCAGCTTATGGCTGAGCAGAGCTCTCTCTGTGGGAGCACACTGACCATCAGGGGGCAGCTCCTGTGTTGAGTGTGTGCCCCCTGGTGGTCAATACACGTGATAGCGACTGGCCATTCCCAGTTGTTCTGTCTTTAGAGTCAGTTCGCATATTACCCTTTTATTATGTAGGATTGAAGCTTTATATTCCCCTTTGCCTCAGCCTTCTCATTTTTTGGGTTAAACAAGTTTTTTCCCCCACACAAAGCAGGTTAAAGTTAAATTTCTCTTTTGCACACAAGTACATGCACATGCACCGCTGAGCAAGCAAACCTCAATCTCTAGCATCTAGTTGTCTGGGAGTCTGTATCTATTCAGGCTCTTATTTTCTATTGAAAACTCATACACTAGCTCACTGTATCAAGTGAATTAAGTGCAATTGATCTGACATCAAATTGTTATAATCTGGCTTTTGCAATTTAAGACCTATACTCTGCCCTCAAAAAACACAGTGTATGGCATTCTAGCCGTGCTTTGCCCTTTTGATATTAATCATTTTTAACCTTCAAATGTACTTACACAGGCCTGTAAATTTATTCTATAGGCGGTGGTGGCCAGCTGGATTTTGATGCCCTGTGTGACAATGATGACACAGCCGTAGCTGCCTTCATGAATTACTTGGAAGTGGAGGGGGACCTGGGAGACCCCGAAGTCTTCAGTGACATCCACTGGACCCTTTAGCATTTGACTTTTAACTCCAAAAATGAGAAATGTTTTACAGTATTTCCTTTACAAAAAACTGTATGTTCTTCTGTACTGTATTGATACTCTTTTTATCCTTTATTCTTATGAAGGTTCTACCAATTTTTATAGATTTGCACCTACTTTCACAGGGGTCTGGAGAAATGTGATGTTTTTCTTCAAATAGAACTGCTCAGAATTTTCTACAGACCCCTTTACTCAGCGGACTGGTTTTAAACTCACTAGCTGCTATTTTTTGCTAAGATATTTCTAACCAAGAGTATCACATACATCTTGCTTTGGTTTTGTTTTTATTTATTTTTTATTCAGTTTTTCTTGAATTTGAGAAATTTAATATGTTGGCAATTATTTTGGTCTCAAATTCATTTAATTGACTTATAATAGTAGATTTGTGTAATTTGGAACATTTCCATTTCCTGTATATTTCCTTAATTGAGGACAGGGCTTATGTCTTTTTTAAGAAAACAGTGAGTACTTGAACATTTAAAAGGACAATGCAATTTATAGTCATAATCACAGTGACTACTATGTTCAGTCTTTGTAGACTTGGGCAAACACAGAGCCAAGATATTTATGCTCAGTTGAGCACTTTGAGGTGGATGTTAAATGAGAGGATTTTTATTTAAGAAAAGTTGAGAGACTTTCAACTTTGCTTACAGAACAGGAAAGGTTCTGGACCGTAGATGTTGGTGATTAATTTTTGTATATTTAATCTTAATGTAACCACTCAAGATATACAGATAGAACAGGTTTTCTAAGTTTAAAGAGTATGTAGTAACTGATTATCTTAAAGGAAGGAACAAGCCCAGGCAGATAAAACGTTTTGTGTAAAGACAATTAAATTCATATATTTTTTAATGTGTACTGTGTATAAACCAGTTTCTTTATACATACTTGGGAAAGCAATGAGCTCACTGGTTAAATGATTAACTGATCCAAGAACTATAGTCGTGGCCTTAAAGATTATTAAGCAGTTAAGAATTACTATTGCATGTAACCAAAGGCAATTATATACATGGTGACTACCTGAAAAATATGAGGCAATGAGAAAGAATTTAAAAACCAATTTTCTAACCATAATTAAAAAATTTGGAGAGCATTAATCCAGAGGTAGCTCAAATTGAGTGCAAGAATTAAAAATATTTAAAGCACTCTAGGTATATCTACCATTTTGAAGATCATATTTCTATATCACCTTACATTTTAAGAGCTCTTCCTAGTTTACCAAGTAAATTTCCACATAGCCTCTCTTGTGCCCCACACATGAAAGTAAGATAGGCTGGGAACCTAGTGGGAAAATCCTAAGGCTCAGGTGTGGGGTTCAAATCCAGTTCAGATGGTTCTATACCTTTCCAGCTGACTGCCCTGAGCCTCTCACCATAACAAAGCATCATTTGATGTAGCCCATTTCTTCTGTGAGTACTAGACTGAACTTTCGTCAGGTGCGGTAATGGCAAACATACCGACAGGCATTAACCAAAAGCAGATGTTCCCTTCAAGCATGATGCCTGCAGTGTCTCAGTGGACAAGGGCATATTGGTACATTATCCTCTGACCCAATGCTCCAGATGTGTCAGAGGGTTGGCTCCACTCCTGGACTTGAGACAGCCAGGTTTAGAATAAGCCCAAGAAACCCTGTGAGCTCGGGGGACATTGGTTTGAAGCAGCCTAAGCATGATCGTTAAATCTGAGGAAGTATGAACAATCACGCCTGCTCTCTTAAGTTGTGCAGATGCACTTGCCTTACAAACATAACACTTTAGCGGTCTGAACTATGGCAGATTAGCTTAGGCCTGCAGAGTTGGCCTAAGCCAGAGGTTGCAGGATAGGTCATTGTGGCTGGATGGCCTCAAAAGCAGATGGGACAAACCATGATTCAAGGATCTAAGAGGCAGAGTTTCTAGAGACAAACTACTGCAAGAGGACTTATTCCATAGGCCAGTTGGCAAATAGCAGTTGGATGCTTTGATCCTTTAATAACCCACTCTAACGTTTTTCTGTAAATCTTCTTGCCCTGGACCCAGAATCCAATCCACATGTATGATACTATATAGCTCTCTCAAGTTTAGTGTTTTTTAAAAAACCCATTGTGTTTGCATTTGATTGCTATTACAAGTGGCAGATGTTTATATGTCTTTTTTTTAAAATATATTTTATTGATTTTTTTACAGAGAGGAAGGGAGAGGGATAGAGAGTTAGAAACGTCGATGAGAGAGAGACATCGATCAGCCGCCTCCTGCACGCCCCCCCACTGGGGATGTGCCCGCAACGAGGATACATGCCCCTGACCAGAATTGAACCTGGGACCTTTCAGTCTGCAGGCTGACGCTCTATCCACTGAGCCACACTGGTCTTGGCATGTTTATGTCTTTTTTTTAAATTAAATCTTTATTATTCAGATTATTACATTTGTTTCTCTTTTTTCCCCTCCATAGCACCCCTCCACCCAGCTCCCACCCCTCCCTCTGCCCTTAGCTCCTTCCCATTGATCTCATCCATAGGTGTATGATTTTTGTCCAGTCTCTCCCTGTTCACCCCTCACCCCTTTCCCCCTGAGAATTATCAGTCCATTCCCTTTCTGTGCTCCTGATTCTATTCTATTCACCAGTTTATTCTGATCAAATTTTTAATTCACTAATTTTTAGATTCACTTATTGATAGATATGTATTTGTTGTTCATAATTTTTTTTCTTTTACCTTTTTCTTCTTCCTCTTCTAAAAGAGTACCTTTCAGCATTTCATAGAATACTGGTTTGGAGTTGATGAACTCCTTTAACTTTTTCTTATCTGTGAAGCTCTTTATCTGCCCTTCAATTCTGAATGTTAGCTTTGCTGTATAGATTATTCTTGGTTGTAGGTTCTTGCTATTCATCACGTTGATTATTTCTTGCCACTCCCGTCTGGCCTGCATCGTTCCTGTTGAGAAATCAGCTGACAGTCGTATGGGTGCTCCCTTGTAGGAAATAAACTTTTTCTCTTGCTGCTTTTAATATTCTCTTTGTCTTTTGCTCTTGGTATTTTAATTATGATGTGTCTCGGTGTGGTCCTCTTTGGATTCCTTTTATATGGGGTTCTGTGTGCTTCCTGGACTTGTAAGTCTATTTCTTTTACCAGATGTGGGAAGTTTTCAGTCATTATTTCTTTAAATAGGTTTTCAGTATCTTGCTCTGTCTCTTCTTCTGGCACCCCCACAATTCTGATGTTGGTACGCTTGAAGCTGTCCCAGAGTCTCCTTACATTATGTTCACATTTTTGGATTCTTTTCTCTTCTTGCTTTTCCAGTTGAATGTTTTCTGCTTCTTTATATTTCAAATTTTTGACTTGATTCATGCCTTTCTCTAGTCTGCTGTTAGGACTCTGTATAATATTTTTTATTTCAGTCAGTGTATGTTTAATTTCTAGTTGGTCCTTTATCATCTTTAGTTGGACCTTTTCCATCTCTAGTTGGTTCTTTTTCATCTCCTCTTGGCTCTCGCTAAATTTATCCATCTTTTCTAGCATATTCTTGAAAAACCTTACAAGCATGGTTTTAAACTCTATATCCAGTCGTTTTTTTTTCCTCCATTTCTTTTGTTTGTGATCCCTTCCCTTGTCTCGGCATTTTCACTATGCCGGGGAAACTTCTGTGTTGGATTCAGCCTTATGATACCAGACGCAAAACCGAAGAAGCCTCTGTTGAGCTTGGGATGGGTGGAGTCTCAGGGCTTAAGGGACCGCCTTGCCTTCCAGTCGGCCCCGCCCTCCACGGCCCCCGAGTCTCACGTGACTGGGTAATGGCTGGAGCGGTCCTTGTGTGCGCGCCTGCAGTGCCTCAAACTGCTGCCTTTCCAGCTCCCCTGTGCGCCAGGACCACACGAGTCTAGGTCTCCAGTGTTTTGCCCAAAACAGGGGCCCAGTAGAGTCAGAAGTGGCACAGTTGGGAGGGTCTGTTTCCCGCCCACACGCGAAAGCCAGCGGCACAATCAGCAATCTGTCCTCC
Organism: Lasiurus cinereus; assembly: GCA_011751065.1. Classification (NCBI taxonomy): domain Eukaryota; kingdom Metazoa; phylum Chordata; class Mammalia; order Chiroptera; family Vespertilionidae; genus Lasiurus; species Lasiurus cinereus. The sequence goes on along the minus strand of JAAGEH010000311.1, from coordinate 19,544,039 downwards.
GGGCAGCACAGTGCGCGTGCGCGACCAGACCTCCGATCTTTTGCGACTCCCCTAAATTTCCGTGCACCTCTCCCTTTTCACAGTCCAAACTCACCCCGTATGAGTTTCGGCTGGATCTGGGGTTTAGTGTTGTAAGATAAGGGGTTCAATGCCGTTGGGAGTCTCCGTTTCCCTCCCGTCAGAGAAAGCCAGCCAGGTACTCGGGCACCCGCTCTCAGCGTGCGTGTCTCCGTACCTCAGCTTTTTGCAGCTCCTCTGGGTCTCCGTGAGCCCCTCTCTTTCCTTCTAGCTGTAGAACTTACACTCGGCCAGCTTTCCTGTGGTTCTGGATGATGTCTGTTCTGTCTTTTAGTTGTAGTTTTGAAATTGTTGTGCGAGGCAGCAGTGTAGGTGTTTACCTATGCCGCCATCTTGGATTCTCCCTGTTTATATGTCTTAATATTACTTTGTCTCCTACCAATTTCTTGAATCTTGGATGAAAATCTCTATACATTGGTTGAAAGCAATGTATTTTTTGTTTATGTGTGTGTGTGTGTGTTCCCCTCTGTATCCCCCAACCTCCAGAAATTACTTACAGTGAAGTAGTGGGGTGGAGGAGGGCCTCGAGTCAGAAGAGCCCACTCAGCCTAAATTTAGCTGTGTGACTGCAAGTAAGCCATTTAAACTCTGTACCTCAGTTTCCTCATTTGTAACAAGAGATTTGATCTCCAAGTTTACTTCCAATTCTGATTCTGAGATTCTAATCCATAGGACTTGAGCATTAGGGTTTAGAACTGTGCGGTCCTGTGCGGTAGGCATCAGCTATATGTGGCTACTGAGCACTTTAAATTTAGATTTCAATTGAGATGAGCTGTAAATGTAAAATTCATAGCATACTTCAAACAGTATAAAAAGAAATATGAATATATTAACAGTTTTATATGGACCCATGTTCAAATCATATTTTGGATATACTGAATTTAATGAAACATTAAATTTTTACTTTTAACTTTTCTAATGTGGGTATTAGAAAATTTTAAATTGCACATGTGCCACACATTATATTTCTATTGGATGGCTCTGCTCTAGGACATTTTATTAAGTGAATATTACTAAAGTAGACCAAAAGTTATGCCATGAATATATTTACCTCTAAATGCTGTGGTTTAAAAAACAATTGTGTGTTTATCCCTGATTTAGTCCAAATAACTGAACCTCTATCCATATATCAAGTTTAAAACTTTTTTAAAAACTGGTAAACTTGAAAATTTAGTCATATATTTTATTACAGGATGATAGCCTGAAATCAAATAAAACAAAACTTGAGGTATATGTTGACACTGTATGGTAGTAATTAAATTTGGAAATCCATTGAGAAATCAAAAGACAAACAAAACAGTACAGACCAGAGATTTTTGGTGAATAAATGGGAATAAAGTATTTAATTACAGTGTTACCATGGGGAAAGGCTATATTTATGAGTCATGTTCTTTGAGGAATCTCTGTAGAGTCAGGGGCACAGGGAAATGAAATAGCCACTCTCTAGTTGTTGGACCAGGTTTGGTGGTGCCATTTCCGATCCCACTCTAAAGAAGTCTGAGCCACTTAAGCAGGTCATTTTTGGGCTCTAGAACTGGAGATTCAGATTTGCCGAGCTTGGTATCCTCATGGGCAGAGCAAGGCTGACAGCTAGGATAATCAGAAGCCATAAAGAAAATCTGCTAAGTGGCCACTAGGTGTCACTTTTCCATTTCTAGAGTGCTTTGTTTTCATTAGGTACCATGGGGCTTAGGGGAGGCATTTATATCTTTTGTGTCCTGAATACATCTGCCTTTCTGGTATGAGTTATTTCATGAGAAATGCTTTTTAAGAGAAGATTTTTCCCACATAAGATAAGGACTTTGGTTTAGGGAGCTTTCCAGATGTGGCCCTAGTAAAGCGCTGGCCTTAGAAAGAAAACTCATCCAACCTAGAATAAGCTTTCTGAGAGTGTACAGTATGTGTGTTATTGCTTATACATTCTTGAGCGTAGGTGTGTCTTTTATATCATTTTTAGCTTTTTTCTAGTTCACTCGTGCTTCTCTGGGGATTGGCATTTTTTAAATTTTGTAGTAAATAATGAAGAGTAAAATTAAATTATGTTTTATAACAATTACTAGTTTGGATTTTTTTTTAATTTGATATATTAAAGTTCCTCCAAAATATTGTATCCCTTCACTGCCTTTATAAAGTGGAAACAGACTCCAGTGTTCTCAAACCACTGGGCAGAGAGGTACATTGAACTGCATCACTATATACAATTGTGGGTGTGTTCATCCGGATATGCTAACTGCTAAACAACTCTAAAATATCAGTGGCTTCCCCAGGAAACTTCCTTTCTTGCTCACATCTCAGTCCAGTGTAATCAATGCTATCTCTCTGCCTCCTCCTCCTCCCTGCCTCATCCTCTTTCCATCTCTCAGCTTTGCTTTCCCCTAAACTGGTTTTATCCTCTGATGGACCTTCTTCCCCATATTGACATTCAGAAGTTCCCAGCACATAATTGCTCTCATACCTGGCAGTCTCAATGCAAAGAGCTTTTTCATTTCCTAGTAATTCATATAAAGATGTGCATTGATTGAGCCTCTGCATTACCTTGGGTCATGTGTACTGTCTTGTGGTCAGCAGGCTAGAAAGTACAGATTGGCCAGGCTTTGGTCACATGCCCACACCTGGATTTAAAGGCATCCTAGAAAGGGAAATAGTAAAAAATAGCCAACCCCCTGACAGCGTAGGGCTAGAGGAAGGCAGGGTGATGGGAAACTTGCAATTCGCCGTAGTTGATGATTTCCTAGGATTGTGGTTTTAGGTATGTGAGTCTCTTAGTCTTTGTTTTTGATGGTTTTATATGGAGGTGGAGGGAGTAGCAAGTTATATCATGCGTTTTTAACTGTGGGCACCATCTTTGTGTAATATCTAGCCAGTAATCACCTTGAAGGACTCTCCATTGCTTGAGGTAAATATGCGTAGGGAGAATCAGTAAGGAGTTGTTTTAAATCTTGTCTAGCTATGTGTTTCTGGCATTTGATTTATAGATCTCTGAAATAAGTTACTTTATTTTATATCTTGTGGAATTTGGTCTCCATGAACTGTTTACAATTTAATAGAAAACAAGAATATTTTAAAACTATTACCATATCTTCAAACTAGGAGTGAAAATTTCAAGAGCATAAGGAGAAAGGAAATTCTACAATACTGTCCTATTTTCTGTGATTATTGTAAACCAAAATGATTAAAAAACGAATGAATGACTAAACAAAAGGGATGATGTCATTGTTAATGGATATCGAATAGTACCTTAGAGATCATGCCCACAATGTAGAGCTTGACTCTTAACTCTAGATTTTACAGTTTTGGTGAGCATTTATTAAATGGGTCCTTTTCAGCAGATCATCCTATATAATAAAGATGTAATATGCAATGGTCGTTACACCGTGAATCATAACAACCGACAGCAAAACAACTGGATCACAGATCAGCAGGAGGGTGGGGCAGGGAGCTACAAGCCGGGTTCTGGAGAGGTATAGGAGGAGGCAAGGCAGCAAGCTATGAGAAGGTGGGGGGTTGGGGCACTCGGCCGAGAGCTACTGGAGGGCAGCAGCGAGCTACTGGCACATGGATTCGTGCACAGAGCTACTGGTAGGAAATAAGTCATTAAAAATCAAAGCACCAGTTGCTGGGAACATGCAAGGTTTCAAAACAATGCAAGGCTTGATGTTTTTCGTTTTGAGGTGTGTTCACAGGAATACCTATTAGAAACACTAAATCCAGCTTTTCTCTAACAGAATAACATACTACTGTATATAGTGCTGAAACATACAGAGCTGATTTCTTAAATATAACTTAACCTGGAAACAGAACTTGTCAAAATAAATGTGCAAATGCACAGTGGCTCTCCATATGTGATCCCAGGGAACATAGCATCATTTACAGGAGCTTGTCAGAAATGCTAATCCTTGGGCCTTACACAGGGTCTCTCGATTTGGAAACACTGGGTGGACCCAGCAGTCTGAAGCTCACCACGTCCTCCAGGTGGTTCTGATACACGCTAAGGTGTGACACTATTGTTCTGGTTCTCTGTTGTGAATTTGGCCTATCTTACCCAAACATGGTGAAGCTTCTCATTCTGTGTCATCTTAGTAACAATGGAAGTTCCCCATATTTGGGAAGAATAGACTTGTTTTCTAAATGTAACATCTAAGGGACAATCAGAAATAACCTGCCCACTGTAGCAAGATAGACTACAGAAGTGGTCTATGTCTTTTTAGAACAAAAAGAAAGTTTGCTAGCATTTTCAGGAAAACAAAACTAAAAAAGATCCAGTCTCTTTTGTGCCTGGTTTTAGATAATTGGTCTATAAATAACCAATAAAAGGCAAAAATAAATAAATAACAGGATAAGCATTTAGCTAGAAGTTGACTAATATTTGTGGCTGTGTAAGGAGAAAATAATATAGGCATTCCATAGCTATGAAAACAATCCAAGCGTATATAAATAGAAGACATATTAAAGGAACAGAGGCTGCCTCAAAGCCAAACAACCTCTTGGGATGCAAAAGACTTCCCACATCATGAGGCAGATCCAGGGGCTGAGGCAGCCTTTAGGTGGCTGTATGTAGAGGTGGCTGGTACGGGGCCATGGTGGGTGGCTTAAAGGTTCTACTCACAACTACCATCTTCCAAGAACTCTTGAAATCTACCCACATGCTTATAGACCTTCACATTCATCTTCATAACTGAACTGTGCTGAAACAAAATTTTTTAAATTAAGTGTCCCCCCTCGTCCCCAGTGGAAACATAACCCAAGATTTTTTTTACTGTTATGAATCGTAATGTAAATATCTGTGTTTTCTGATGGTCTCGACCCACAGGTTGAGAACCGCTATCAGGATCGCTCAAGACCATGGGAAAACATGGATATTTACACTATGATTCATAACAGTAGCAAAAGTACAGTTCTGAAGTAGCAACAAAAATATTTTATGATTGGGGGTCAACACAACATGAAGAACTGTATTAAAGGGTCACGGCATTAGAAAGGTTGAGAACTACTGCTCTAGAGCTTGTTTTTTTCTACTTCATCGCTATTGATGTTTAAGACCAAATAGTTCTGCATTGTGGGAGGCTATCCTGTGCACACAGTAGAATTAGCAGCATCTCTGGTCTATATCCATGAGATGCTAGGAGCAACCCCCATTGACAACCAAAAATGTCTCCGACATTGCAAATGTCCTCTGAGGCAGGAGTACAAAATCCCTTCATTCCAAGTTGAGAACCACTACTCTACAGTTATATTTTCTTCTCTTTTTGTTAAAGAGGGTAGGAAAAATACCTTCCTGTTTTCTATCCTCATTAAGACCACAATGTCTTAGATCCCTCTCATTTTCCCTTATTTATCCCTTTCCCTTATGCACCCCCCCTCCTGCTCCAATCTTCCTTCCATACCCAGACTGGCCTCTAAGGTCATCATTTCTTTCCTCTTTGTCAATGTCCTCAAATCCTGGGCCCCCATTATCCTTCCACCTCACTCAGCTCCAGAAAACCCCAGCTCTGCCATCAGTTCAGCTCTTTGACAACCTCACTCCTTCAATAGAACCACCAAATACCACTTGAGAAGGATCATAATAAATTCATGGTCTCACAACTTATGAGCTTCAGTGAAGCAGCAGAGGTTCTTGTTTCTCCTCATTCATTTCAATCGTTCCCAGCCGCACCTTGAGTGGGGAGTTCTTAACACATTGAGAAGGTGTTCAATGTTAACAATAGTTTGTTTTGCTTTGGTTTGATGTTGCCTCCTTAATACTGCACTTCAAAGAATAGACAGTTTATGTGGGTGGGTTTGGAAGGGTTGAATTATAACTGAGAGGAATGACCAACCAAGTGGATCGACCTGTGCCCTGCCAGAATGAGCCAGGACCAGCCCTTTCCCCAGGCCTGTTCAGGGTGGATCTATGAAGAGAGAAGAGGGGTAGAAAAAAATAGGTGGGGGATGCCAGGGAGAGAGTGACCTCTGGAGGCCTACCTAAAGGCTGACTATGAATTTAAAAGTGACCAAAGATAGTTTTGCTCTCTCCATTGGCCCTTGTATATTTCTGTAAGCTAGCTAAGAGCAAGGTTGTACGATTGCGCCTTTCCTGGAAATGGACTGTATTCACCTGTCCTTTCAGTGTAGCACGAATAAGGCTACACTGATTCCTAAAGGCTGTTGTGTTTTCCATTTACATGAACAACTATTTCAGATTTCCCCCACTTTCTTTAAACTTTCTATGTCACTGCTTTTTCCATATTCACAAAATATGACCTTGTATATCACTTCAGCATGTTGACCATGAAAATAAAGCCAAAACCCTCTTATTTGAGGTGGTATGGACTCCTCATTTGATTAGCTGCAAAAGTTTATTAAAACGGGATAATACGGAGTGATGTCAGCAAGATAGTGTAGTAGGAGACACTAGGCTTTTTCCCCCCACCATGCCTCCCCTCCCTAATAATTACATATCTTTCCATGGATAAAACTAGTCTTGGGAGCACTCAAGAGTCCAATTAAAAACCTGCAGCAACACAAGGGAGCAGAAGACAGAATATTCACTTAAAAGTGATTGCTGGGAGATCAGCATATCTGAGACCACTGGAGATGGCCATCAATGTGTGGTACATGCCAGCAATCCCCAGTGACCTCCTCTGCAGAGGACTTTTGCCATGAGGACCTTAATGCCCCTGCCCTCACTATTTCAGACCCCCGAGAGAGGAGGCACTGCTATATGCCTCTTCCAAGAAGGATCTGCTGTTACACTGCCCTGGGACCAGGGCCCCCCCTCCCTTAACCCTGCACATACCCAGTACCCCTGACTGCTTCAGACCCCAACTCCACGGCTTCTCCATGACCACCTTGCCCAACATTACTGATGTTGTGGCAGGGGTGCCACTGCCCTGAACCCAGGAGCCATGACCTCTTCACACAGGCCAATGCCCCATAAGATTATCAGCAGAAGCTTTGAGGCCAGAAGGGAATGTGGTGACATATTGAAAGTGCTGAAAAGAAAAGCTGACAGCCAAGAATACTCTAGAGTAGTGGTTTTCAACCTTTTTTAATGTTGTGACCTTTTAATACAGTTCCTCATGTTGTGGTGACCCCCAATCTTAAAATTATTTTCATTGCTACTTCATAACTATAATTTAGCTACTGTTATGAATCATAATGTAAATATCTTTTTTTTATGGTCTTAGGCGACCTTGCTAGCAGTTTTTCAACCTGTGGGTCGCGACCCACAAGTTGAGAACCGCTACTGTAGAGCTTAAGACCATCAGAAAACACAGATATTTACATTATAATTCATAACATACAGTTATAAAGTAGCAATGAAAATAATTTTATGATTGGGGGTCACCACAACATGAGGAACTGTATTAAAAGGTCACAGCATTAAAAAAAGTTGAGAACCACTGCTCTAGAGTAAAGTTGTCCTTCAGAATTGAAGAAAATATAGAGAGTTTCCCATACAAACAAAAGCTGAAGGAATTCATCAGCCTTACAAGATGTTTAAGAGAGTTTGAGGGAATTAATGCTTAAATGAAAGGATGCTAATTAAAAATGAAAACATGAAAATATAAAACCCATTGGTAAAAGTAAATGTATAATTAAATTTAGAATACTCTAAATCACTTATACTCTAAAAAATGTTTTAAAATATTAAAAGAACTAATAATTTGTTAATGGATAGACAGGTAAAGAGATGTAAATTGTGATATCAGAAACAAAGTGGGGGAGTGCAAAAACAGAGCTTTTGTATGTTTTTGAAGTTGGTTTCAACTTAAAATATTTATAAAATACTGATGTAAGCCTCATGGTAAGCACAAAGCAAAAATATATAGTAGATGCTCACGAGATAGAAAGGAATCAAAGCATACCATTACAGAACATTAAACATACATGAGGAGAACAAGAGAGGAAGAAACAACAGTACAAAACAACCAGAAACCAAAGAACAAAATCAATAGTAAGTCCATACTTACCAATAATTAGTTTAAATGATAATGGACCAAATCCTCCAATCAAAAGACAGTAGCTGAGTGAATTAAAAAAAGACTCAACTATAAGCTACCTACAACAGATTCAATTTACCTTTAAGGATAGACATAGACTGAAAGTAAAAGGATGGAAAAAGATATTCCAAGCAAATGAAACCCAAAAGACAGGTGGAAATTATACTAATATCAGACAGTAGACTTTAAACCAAAGTCTGTAACAAGAGACAAAGGTCTGTATATAATGAGAAAGGGTAAGTTCATTAAGAGGATTTATTAGCAAGTATTTCTGCATGCAATATAGGAGTATCTATATATGTAAAGTAAGCACTAACATAATTAAAGGGGGAAATAGACAGCAATACAATAGTAGGAGATTTCAATACACCACTTTCAATAGTAGATAGATCATCCAGACAGAAAATCAGTAATGAACTACACATCAGACCAGATGGGCCTAACAGATATTGCCAGAACATTTCACCAAACAAAAGCAGAATAAACATTCAAGAGCCAATAGAACATTCTACAAGACAGATCATACGTTAGGCCACAAAACAAGTCCTGACAAATTTTAAATATTGAAATCATATAAAACATCTTTTCTGACCACCATTGTATGAAACTATAAATCAATTCCAAGAAGAAAATGGAAAAATTCATAAATTTGTGAGATTAAGCAGCATGCTTGTGAATAACCAATGATTCAAAGGAGAAATCAAAAGAAATAAAAAAATATCTTGAGACAAATGAAAATGGAAACAACATACCAAAACTATGTGAAGCAGTTTAAGAAGGAATTTTATAAAGATAAATACCTACATAAAAAAAGAAAGGTCTCAAAAAAAAAAAAAAAAGATCTAACTCCATTCTCAAGGAACTAGTAAAAAGTGACTTACTTGAGGGAAATGTATATTTTACTACTATTGGGTGGAATATTTTGTAAATATCTTTTAGATTCATTGCATCTAATGTGTAGTTTAAGTCAACAATTAGCAGAATAAATAAATATCAGGGTGGAAATAAAACAGACAATACAAAAGAGCTGGCTTCTGGAAATATAAACAAAATAGACAAACCTTTAGCTGCATTTCCCAAGAAGAAAGAGAGAGAACTCAAAATCAGATATAAAAGAGGAGACACAAATGATCCCAAAGGGATACAAAGGATCATAAGCGACTACTATGAAAAATTGTATGCCAACAAATTGGATAACATAGAAGTAAATAAATTACTAGAAACATAAATCTAACAAGACTGAGTTACAAATAGAAAATCTGAACATATCTATAACTAGTAAGAAGATTGAAGTGGTAATCAAAATCTCCCTAAAAAGAAATACTAAGGAACAGGTGGCTTCATTAGTAAATTCTACCAAACATTTAAAAAAGAATGAAGACATATCCATCTCAAAAAAACTGATGAGGAGAGAACACTTCCAACCTTATTCAAGAGACCAGCATTACCCTCATACTGAACCCAGATAAGAGCACAAGAAAATTAGTAGCCAATAATCTCTGGTGATGGGAAAATCCTCAGTGGATTGAGCATTGGCCTACGGACTGAAGGATTGTGGGTTAGATTCTGGTCAAGGGCACATACCAGGGTTGCAAACTTGATCCCCAGTAGGGAGTATCCAGGAGGCAGCCAACCAATGATTCTCTCTCGTCATTGATATTTCTCTCTCTCCCTCTCCCTTCCTTTCTGAAATCAATAAAAGTATATTTCAAAACGATCAAGTCAGATTTATTCTAGGAATACAAGGATGGTCAACATGTGCAAAAAATTTAATGTGATTTACTCTAACAAAATAAATGGTGAAAATGAATGCAGAAATTTATAGGCTATAAAATAAACATACAAAAATTAATGACATTTCTGTACACTAATAAACTATCTGAAAAAGAAATGAAGTAATCACACTTGCAAATAAAGTCAAAAAGGATAAAGTATGTAGGAGTAAATTTAACCAAGGAGACGAAAGACCTATACACTGAAAACTATAAGACATTAATGAAAGAAATTAAAGATGACACAAATAAATGGAAGATATTTGTGTTCATGGATTAAAAGAATATTGTTAAAATGTCCATACTACCCAAAGTGATTTACAGATTCAATGCAATTCCCATCAAAATTCTAATGGCATTTTTCATGGAAATAGAAAAGACAATCCCAAAGTTTTTATGGAACCATAGGAGACCCTGAATCACCAAAGTAATCTTGAGAAAGAACCAAGTTGGAGGCATCACATTTCCTGACTTCAAATTACATTACAAACCTACAGTAATCAAAAATAGCATGGTATTGGCATAAAAACAGATTACACATGAGTCAATGGACTAGAATAGGGAGCCCAGAAATAAATATATGATCCATTAAATTAAAACAAAGGAGCCAGGAATACACAGAAATTGTGCTGGAAAAACTGGACAACCACATGCAAAAAATAAAACTGAATCTCTATCTTACACCATATACAATAACCAACTCAAATGGTTTGAAGACTTGAAAGTAACACCTGAAACCATAAAACTTATAGAAGAAAACATAGGCAGAAAGATCCTTGACAATGATCTTGGCAATGCTTGTTTTGGATTTGACACCCAAAGCAAAGGTAACAAAAGCAAAAATAAATAAGTGGGACTACAATCCAGCTAGAAAGCTTTTGCACAGTGAAAGAAACCCTCAACAAAATGAAAAGGCAAGCTACAGAATGAGAGAAGAAGATATTTGTAAATCGTATGTATGATAAGAGGTTAGTATTCAAAATATACAAGAAACTCGCACAATTCAATAGCAAAAAATAAAAATAAATAACCTGATTTTTAAAATGGGCAAAGGACCTGAACAGACATTCTTCCAGACAAGACATGAATAACCACCATGGAAAGGAGCTCAACATCACTAATTGTCAGGGAAATGCAAAGCAAAACCTCAATGAGATGTCAGTTCATTCCTGTTAGGTTTGGGGAATGGATGAAAAAGGTGAAGGGATTAAGAAGTAGAAATTTGTAGTTATAAAAATATAAGTACAAATATAACACAGGGATGTACAGTATGAGGAATATAGTCAATATCATAATAACTATATATGGTGTCAGCTGGGCACTAGACTTATCAGGAGCTTCACTCTAAGTTAGACATTTATATGTTGTACACTTGAAACTAATAACGATATATGTCAATTCTGATTGAAAAATTAAAATATTAAAAAAACAAATGGAATCACTAAGCAAATGATACATGTATATTTTTATCAGTATTTTTAAAAATTGTTATTGATTTCAGAGAGGAAGGGAAAGGGAGAGAAAAATAGAAACATCAATGATGAGAGAGAATCATTGACCGGTTGCCTCCTGCATGCCCCCGACTGGGGATTGAGCTTGCAATCCGGGAACGTGCCCTGGCCAGGAATTGAACCATGACCTCTATGTTCTTAGGTCAATGCTCAACCACTGAGCCATGCTGGCCAGGCAAATACATGTATAATTTAACTTTTTGTTTTAACCTAGTATGCTTGCATTTATTAATCTGGGTTAGAACCGAACCTTTTTTGAGGGAATTCATTGGAATTCTGCAGAAAGCCATCACTAATTTATCATTTGTGACATCTAATTTAAATTTCTTTTGATGAAGCAATATGAATTCATAATTCTACTAGATTTTTAGTTTTAGTTTTTTCATCCAAGTTCTTAGAATTGTATTATTGCCCACGCCTACTTTGACAAAAAGAAAAAGTAGCAAGTTACATTTTTAAGATTTTCTCAAAGACTGGCTTTCATAAAAACATTTCATTTTAAACTCATTCCATCACTTTATATTATTCAATACATCAAGTACAATAGGCATGAACAGGTCACAAAGGGAAAAGAGGTCATTTAGGCAAGAAAGTCTATGCACAGAGCTCCTGCCACAATTCCATTTCCTTCCATGTAGTCTACCAGGTCCCAGCACGCACAGACATTCCGTCAGAACAGAAGAGGGCCCCCTCTGCTTACCCAAAGAGCCCTTCTCTTGGGTTCTGTATCCAATCTCTGAAAGCTTTAAGTCCCTCAATCTATCCCCTTCTCTTGGGTTAATATCTCCCTCTTTTCTATCAGTTTCTCGTTGGCACTTAAACCTAATAACTCTTATTAACAAAACAATTATCCATGGGCCCATGTCTTGCTCCAACAATCATCCTCCCTTTTAAAGCTATTTGGTGATGGGTTTTGTTTGTTTGTTTTTATAACTTGCCTACACTTCTGCTTTCACTTCCTCACCTCCAATTTACTGCTTGGCTCACACCCCTCTGCTAAAATTATCATGAAGGTCGTCAATATCCTTGTCTCCAGCAGTTCTCTTGACATTCCTCACTACCGACCACTTCCTCCTTCCTTCCCCCCTCCTCCCCCCCTTATTAATCCTCATGTAAGGATATTTTTTCCATTGAATTTTATAGAGAATGGAAGGGGTGGTGGAGAGAGAGAAAGAAACATCAAACCAAGACACACCCCCACGTGCTCCACTGGGGCTGGGAATCAAACCTGCAACTCAGGTACATGCCCTTGACCTGGAATCAAATCCCAGATCCTTTGATGCATTGGTTGATGCTCTATCTACTCAGAACACTGACCAGAGCGACCTCCTCCTTCCTTGAATCGGCCTTACTCAGCTCCCTGATCTCTCACTCCTGGTTTCTCTCTCAGCTCTCTGGCTTTTCCAACATTGGGATTCCATCAGCCTTAGTCCTGGGCCTCTTTCTCCTCAGCCTATTTTCTGTGATCTCCACACTCCTAGAGCTTCCTATCACACTACTGCTTATGATTCTTAGACCTGTGATTCCCTCCTGATCTCCCTTCTCAGCTCCAGAACTATATACCTAACAGCTGCGTGGTTATATCTCTAATAATAAAAGTGTAATATGCTAATTAGACCGGACGTCCTTCCGGAGAAAGCCGGGGCTACGAGGGAAGCCTGGGTCCCCGGTATCAGAGGGAAGCCAGTGCTGGCACCAGGGGAAGGAAGGCCTACTCTTGCACAAGTTTCATGTATTGGACCTCTAGATACATATATGTTTCAGAGACACCTTAATCTCAACATGTCCAAAGTGTAACTCATCACGTTGCCCTTCCTCCCCAATCAGCTTTTCCTCCGGTGTCTGATTTCCCTTTTGGCACCAGGATTCACCCAGTTTACAAGCCAGAAACTTGTGAGGCATCACTGGCTCAGCACTCCACTCATCCTGCACATCTAATGAGTCATAGCATTCAGTCAGCAAACATTCATTGTCCATATCAATTATTTTTAGCAAATAAAAATACAGGATACCCCGTTAAGTTTTTTTTTTTTTAATATATTTTATTGATTTTTCACAGAGAGGAAGGGAGAAGGATAGAGAGTTAGAAACATCAATGAGAGAGAAACATCAATCAGCTGCTTCCTGCACACCCCGCAACCAAGGTACATGCCCTTGACCGGAATTGAATCTGGGACCTTTCAGTCCGCAGGCCAACACTCTATCCACTGAGCCAAACCGGTTTCAGCCCCAGTTAAGTTTTGATTTTAGACAATTAATGAATAATTTAGTGTAAGTATAACCCATGAATAATTTGGGACATACTTATATGAAAAAAATATTTGCTGTTTATCTGAAATTCTAATGGAGGTGGTCATCCTATAGTTTACCTGGCAACTTTATTGTAGCTTTCCATTTTAATCACTCATACCACTGCCTTAGGACACTCAAAGATTAAACAGAAGCCACAACTGCAAAACTGGTAACTTGCAACACAAGCTCAGTGCAATTTGTTCTAGCTGAAGCTCATTCAGACCTCATGTTTGAAGGTAAGACCATGAAGTATTTTGACAGTAACTTGACAGGGACTCCAGAATCCCAGAAGTGTCTTAGCACAGGCTGTCACTACAAAATGCCATACGTTGGTGGCTTAACAAACAAAAGGTATTTTCTTACCATGTTGGAGGCTGGGAAGTCCAAGACAGAGGTGCCAGCATGCCCATTTTGGTGAGAGCTTGCTTCTGGCTTATGGGAAGAGAGAAAGAAGCACCGAGCTTTCTGGTGTCTCTTCTTATAAGGACGCCAATCCCACCCCACCCTCACGATCTCATCTGAATCTGATTGCCTCCTAACGACCCCATCTTCAAATACCACCACATTAGGGGGTATCGCTCCACTCTTGATTTGGGGGGGACACAGTTCAGTCCACCACACAGAAAATTACCTAGTTTATAAAGTGGGCCAATCCCTGCCCAAATGTAACTTGCTAACACACACTTCCAGAAACCACCCCAAAACTAATTAGCCTCCTAATGGCCCCACTTTGAGACAATAACACCGTCTTCTCTCTGCTTCCTAATTGGTAAAGCAGCCTCTCTTCTCAACCTCCTTTTTCCCCTCAATGTTTGGTTCTCAGATACTAGCTGTGCCAGAGTCAGCTGGGTGCTTGCTAAAACCCAGAATGTTGGGCCCTCCTGAGGCAGTAGAGCTAGGTGGGCCTGGGAATCTGCATTTCTAACGAGGTCTCAGGTGCTGCTGCTGTTTCAAGGACCATGCTTTGTGAACCCCTGCTTTACAGATCTTTCAATTGTCTGGAGTGGGGACTGAGCTCCCCCTGTGATTCTAAGCAACAAGGCTGACAACCCTGCTCTAATGCATTCTCCACACTGTAGCCAGTTTGCTTTTTTTTGCAAAGCACAAATCTCAGAAAGGAGCTTATCAGCTGAAAACATTTAAGGGCATCTCACTGCCCTCAGGGTTATTCATGGCCTCTCACCAAGTCTTATAGGGCCTGCGTAATGTGCTCCCATCTCACTTCTCTCTGCCACCTGCAGCCCCACGCCAGGCCCTGTCACCACTTCATGCCCTACGATCCAGGCTTTCGTCAGAAATTATCAGAATCTGGACCACAGCAGTTCCCTGAAATTGACCTTGTTCTTCTTCTCCTTGAGTCTTGGCACATTCTGCATCCTTACCGGGAAAGTTCTCACCAATACACCTTTCACCTGGCTAACCTTTCCTTTCCCTAGCCCAGTGGTTGGTAAACCGCGGCTCATGAGCCACATGTGGCCCTTTGGCTCCTTGAGTGTGGTTCTTCCACAATATACCACGGCCTGGGTGAGTCTATTTTGAAGAAATGGTGTTAGAAGAAGTTTAAGTTTAAAAAATTTGACTGCCAAAAGAAATTTCAATCATTGTACTGTTGATATTTGGCTCTGTTGACTAATGAGTTTGCCGACCACTGGCCTAGCCTTATAGCTAATAGTGAGATACATGGGCCAGTGGCGCCAGCTCTCCTGGGTGCTTATTAGAAATGCAGAATCTTTGGCCTCACTTCAGATCTATTGAATTAAAACGTACATTTTAGCGAGACCTCAGAGCGATTGATACTGACATTGGAAATTGAGAAGCACTATGTTCAAGCTCCTGTAGGCATTTTTTTTTTCTGGGTGAATGCTTCTGAGCCCCAAAGACACAACCAGGTGTCTCTCCTTTGTGCCCTACAATAATCTTTACTTACAAAACTAGCAGCTGCTTCTGTGTGCACCATCTACCACTATGAGCTCGGCGGGGGCAGGGTTGTATGTTTATCCATCCTTGCATTCTCTCTACTCTAGCTCAGTATCTGGCACAGAGCAGATACTCAATACATATTGTTGATTAAGTAAATGTTTGTTGTTGTTTTTGAAAAGCATCAGCTTTCTAGTTTAAAGAGATTTGAATGTAAATTCTTGCTATGCCACAGATCAGGTGTAGAACCTTAGACAAGTAATTCGCCTCTCAGAACTTGTTACCCACTGGTAAAGTGAGAATAACAGCAACTACCCTAGAAGCTGCTGTCAGGATTAGGGATATAATAGATATAAACCCAGAACACAATGCCTGTCAGGTCAGAGTTATAACAGTAAACAAGTGGTCCTCTCTCTCAGTTTTCCCAAGTGGCCAGGCCTTAGTTTAATAGAATATGCTATCCATTGGTATAGAAAGCCTCGCCATACTTGAATTTAATGCCATTTACTCCGTCCCCCCCCCCCCAATTTCTCCCCACAGTGTAAAAACACAATCAAATCGATAAAAATGAGAATCAACCTGGAATCAGTGTTTTTCTCTGCTTTGTATCAAAAAGACAAAACTCAGACTTGGGCCTCCAAATATGCTTGTCTTCAAAGACTTAAACAAGGAGCAAGGAATCCCAGCCAGGTCCTGGAACCCCTAGGATTAACATTTTTAAATTCCTCTTTCCCCACTTCTTTTTCCCAATATCCTGAAGAAATGAAAGGAAGGGAACTTTTTATACTATGATTCAAGGTGGGGCAGCTTAAGATATGCTAGCTGGAGACTGGCCTGATGGCTCAGTTGGTTGGAGCATTGTCCCATGCACCTAAAGGTGGTGGGTTCGATTCCTAGTCAGGGCACATACCCAGGTTTCAGGTTTTATCCTTGGTTTGGCAAGTACGGGGGGCAACTGATTGATGTCTCTCTCTCTCTCTCTCTCTCTCTCTCTCTCTCTCTTTCTTTCTCTCTCTCTATTCATCTCTTTCTAAAAAAAATCAATAAAAGCATATCCTTGGATGAAGATTTAAAAAAAAAAGATATACTAGCTGAAGGTTAAAGTTTTCCTTGAGAAAGGTCTTGTAGTCTTATTGATAATCCACCCTGAGTTCCCTCTAACATCCTTCACCCTCATTCTCCAACCATATGATTCTAATGCTCTCTGTCTTCCACTCTCACACTTTATCTAGCAGTTGAGCTAATAAAGAGAGAAGGGTGAAATTATAGAACCAAATGCTTGAAAGGACCAAGGAAATTTTAAAGAAGAAAGAGAAGGCAGGTGTTGGAGAGGGGCTGGACTATCTGTCTATTGCAGACTTGACTCTATATTGGTTGGCAGGTCACACGAGATCTCAGACACCTTAGGGGTCAGAAAACTGTATTACTTAACTTGAAGCCACATTGTCTTAAGTTTTATGCTCAACTGAAGACTTTTGTTATCGATCATGCCACCTCGTACTTCCATGATCAGGAGCAGAGAATAATGTTAGTGCTACTAGGTAAATCACAAACGTCATCCAAACATCCAAACCAAGTACTTTGCTCTGGTCTTTGCATAAACAACATTTGGATAAACAAACATTTTATGCTGTAGTTACCTTTATCTGTGTAGGGAACAAAGTAATCCATTACCTGCCATATGCTTATGAAAAAATAATGCATAGAAACAATTTGACAAGATTTCTCAATTGCAAAGAACTACTTTGCAACAAGTAATATATTGAAATTAATTGTGAATAATACAGGTGTAATGGCTAATTTTATGTGTCACCTTGTCTGGCCATGAGATGCCATGGGTGTGTCTATGATGAAATTAGATTTTAAGTTGATGGACTCCCCAACATAGATTGTTCTCCCAATGAGCATGATCTAATCACTGAAGACATGAAAGAACAAAAAATGGAGGAAGAGGAATTTGTCTCTTTTTTCTGCCTCACTGTTTGAGCTGGACATCTCATCTTCTCTTACTTTGGGACTCGGATTTATACCACTGGCTCCCTGGTTCTCAGTTCTTTGGACTTGGACTGAATTATACTGCCAGCTTCCCTGGGTCTCCAGCCTGCAGACTTGGGTCTTCTAATTCCAAAGTTTATTATGAGGAATTCACTCATGTGATTATGAAGGATGACAAGATCCAATATTTAAAAGAGGATATACACTGAGTGGCCAGATTATTATGATCTCTGAATACATAATAATCTGGCCATTCAGTGTATATCCTATATAATAAAAGGCTAATATGCAAATTGTCCCCCTCGACCAGGAGTTTCACCATCAGGCAGGTTGGCCAACTACCCATGTCCCCTTCCGCTGGCCAGGCTGGCCAGACCCCATGAATTCATGTACCAGGACTCTAATCCTATCTAATAAAGAGAGCATTTGCAAATTGACCATCATGCCATCACAAAGATGGTGGTGCCCAGTCTCCTCAGCCCTGCTTTGGGGGGGTGGGGGAGAGGATGGAGTGGCAGGCACCCGGGTCCGGCTACTCCTTGCACCTGCTGCCGGAGTCCCACAGTCCTTTCAGCCCAGCTAGGGGGCAGGTGCATGGGGTGGCCAGATGCACCCTCAGTTCCCTAGCCACCTAGGCCCGGCCCGAGGTGCAGGCAAGCCTTGGATGGTGGCTTCCCAGCCACCCAGGGCCACCTGAGGCTCAGGTAACCAGGGCCAGCCGAGGCTTGCACTGCTGGCAATGGCAGCAGCAGAGATGTGATGGGGCATCCCCTTCCCCTGATCGCTTGGTTATCTCCCGCCCCTGAGGGCTCCCAGACTGTGAGAGGGGGCAAGCTGGGCTGAGGGACTCCCCACATCCAGTGTATGAATTTTCATGCACCAGGCCTTTAAAATATACATATACTGAATGGCCAGATTATTATGCATTCAGAGATCATAATAATCTGGCCATTCAGTGTATATCTATCCTCTTTTTTTCTGTTTCTCTGAAGAACCTAATAAAATAGGAATCTACTTAACCATGGGTATGGATTAAAAGACTGACAGAAGGAATAATAAAGCTCCTCTCTCTGACTGGCTTTCATGGGAGCTTTTATAGCAGAGAGAAAATTTGGCTTAACTTCATTGTGCCTCTGATTGAGTTAAATATAATGCCAAATGATTTACACAGAATTCGTATAATGAATTCTGAAGGGGAAAAAGTTAAAACCCTCAATATAAATCCATTGAGTAATCCACTGCTAACACCAATATGGCTCCCTTCCCTCCTTGTATGCTGTTAATTCGATTTCTTTGGATGGGTATTTCTAGTTGCCTGCAGCAGAGCCAGAGGCTCTGAAAAAGCCAGCCTTCTCCTCTTGGAGACCCAGGAGGGGATGTCTTCGATGCCTGGCTGTCTGGGTCTTGACTGTGTAGCTAAGCCTCTCCTCCAGGATTTTTCACACCAGAGTGGGCTCCTGTATGCTGCCCCTCTTCCCTCTCTCACCTCAGTCTTTCTGTTTATGCAGTTTTAGCTCCTGGCCCTCAACCAGGACAGCCTCTGAAAGCAATTGTGTCAAACGTAGCAAGGAATGATTCTGTGCTCAGTCAGGGCTGGCCTCTGTTCCTCTCAGGAGAGAAGCCCATGGAGGTCATTTCCCCTGGCAGCTTCAGCCTGTCCAGGGGGTCACACCTGGTTACCTAATGCCAGTCCCCTGAAGGCTACAGATCCTCTCTCTACTCCTGATTCAGGCCTTCTTGTCCCTTCCTCGGGCATGAGACTAGTACCTTACTCCTTCAGTATCCCCTGCCCACTCCTCCCTCCACCCCCACCCCTGCAGACAGGGCTGGGTCGTCTGACAAGCACCACTTGACCTGGCCTCTTTTCTCCTGATGCCGGTTTTCACTGAACCACTTTGTGTCCTCATCATAAGTGGATGTTATCAATTAGCTGAGGCTTCTTATTACTCAGATAAGCTTGTTAACATTTAACACTACTAGGACGACTAGGACAGTTACTTCTATATAACTTACATTGTGTTGTGTCAATTCATGTTAACCTATACCCCCTTGCAGGTTCTTGGGGATCCACCCTTCAGGATGGGTACATTAGCATACTCAGGATTGTGGTTCAGAGTCCTTCTGAGAGGGCAGTACTTTGAATCTGTATCCAAATTTGAAACAGAAAATTCCCTAGTTACCCAGGGCATGTGAGACATGAAGCTCCTTGGTGAAGGACTGTTCCTAGAGTTATTTAAAAATGGCTGGCTAAATAGCAACTTAGCCTGTCATATAAAGTAAAATTATGAAAATTATAGGCAAATATTAAGGTAAAATGGGCTAAACCTTTCTAGGTGGAAGTTTCTTGAACTCTTTCTAACATGGGCTTCAAACAGTGAGTACAAGTACATGTCCATGAACAAGGTTACCGCCAGAGGAAAAGAATTACTTCCCTAAAAGATTCCTTGGGGAGGATGAAAGAGAAGTTTTGGAATCGTTATAAAACATTGATATAAGGACTTCTAGGTTTTGATAAACTTTATAAATGGCCAAGCTGAGGCTTTCTGCATCTTTTCCCATATGAATAATAGGAAGATACAAATACAGTTATTTATTTCATCCCTAACAATAGTTATTTACCATTTGCCATTTCTTCTCCTTCCAAAATTCAGCTTGCAGTTGATTCCCATTATTTGTAGTAGTTCTGTTCTGTAGAATTGCTGTTGAACACTGACTTGGCAAACACTGAACTGCCGCTCCTAGGGAGACATACTGGGTTAGGCTCCTTTAAGCCTATGGTCACATTTTTGCCAACCAATCAATACATAACTTATGGCTGTGTCTCCTTTTAAAGACACAACATTTAATATATTATTGATTCATTAACGTTGAAGGACCAACAGCACCATAACTCATGCCTGAATGCAGCTTACCTAATACCTGTTATTTTTCTGTAAAGCACATCACTCCCTTCTTGTGCAAAGAACACTAGACAATACTTTAGCACTAAGTTTGGGGACAATATAAATAGTGAAATTGT
This sequence comes from Lasiurus cinereus, assembly GCA_011751065.1. Lineage (NCBI taxonomy): Eukaryota > Metazoa > Chordata > Mammalia > Chiroptera > Vespertilionidae > Lasiurus > Lasiurus cinereus. The sequence goes on along the minus strand of JAAGEH010000311.1, from coordinate 19,523,473 downwards.
CAGCAAACCCCCACAAAAATGCAAAAATGTGGTACTATATAGTCCCCCAAAGATGCTTGTTTACACTATAAGAGCTGAAAGGAGCAGACAGAACAGCACCTTATCAAACCTCAGCTGGGAGCATGTGGTCAGGGGACTCACTTTTCATCACTCCATGCAAGGTCACAAATGACTGCAAAGTGCCAAGTGTAGGGAACGGTTATAGGGTTAAGCCTCAGACAAGTTCCAGCTTAGAGAGCACAGCCCTGTTAGCATAATTAAGCTTGATCCTGTGACTGCTCCTTAGATCAGTGTTTCTCAACCTTCCTAATGCCGAGACCCTTTAAGACAGCTCCACATGTGGTGGTGACCCCCAATCATAAAATTATTTCCGTTGCTACTTCATAACTGTAATTTTGCTATTGTTATGAACTGTAATGTAAATATCTGATATGCAGGATGTATTTTCATTGTTACAAATTGAACATAATTAAAGCATAGTGATTAATCACAAAAACAATATGTAATTATATATTGTGAAGTATTTATTTCTAATTAAAAATAAATGAAATTTTTTGTCTTGAATCATGGTGTAGCATGGGTAACAGTCTTCATATAACAACAGTAAACTACATTGCTACACTTTGCTACACCGAGGAGCGGTCTATTGGTTCCTAAGACCATGGGAAATATGTGTTTTCTGATGGTCTTAGGCGACCTCTGTGAAAGGGTCGTTCGACCCCCAAAGGGGTCTCGACCCACAGGTTGAGAACCACTGCCTAGATCTTTCCTGGGTAGCTAATGGGCTGTGGGAGGTGCAGTAAGTGCTGCCAAAACAAGTGAGACTTACAAGAACATAGTAAATTACCTTGTTTACCTCTGACTATAAAATAAAGGCTCAGCTTGCAGTCTGGATCTGTTCTGTGGTCTCAGTCGAGCACAAAGATCCACCTAGACCCAGCTTACTCTCTTTGTCTGTCTTTTCTTCATCCTTTGCCTGCCCTCCCTTAGGTTCACCGAACCCTTGGCTGTGTGGTGTGGCATCGCCAAGAATATTGTTCTGGCCAGTATGGCTCCGTTTGTTGAGCTTTGTCCCATTCACAAGAGGTTACTGGTTCAATTCCTGGTCAGGGCACATGCCCCAGTTGCTGACTTGATCCCTAGTAGCAGGCATGCAGGAGGCAGCTGACCCATGTTTCTCTCATTGATGTTTCTCTCCATCTCCCTTCCTCTCTCTCTAAAAGAAATAAAAACATGTTTTTAATTTTAAAAAAGTGCCAAGAGTATTTTGGGGTTTACAAAGAAATTAGTAAGTCAATTTGCAAATATGGAATCTGTGAGTAATGAGGATGACTATATAAATTCTTGGTTCCCCATCAGCCTCTCTCTCCAACACCCTCATTCTTGGCCTTCTTTTCTAGAACTCTTCTGGGCCTGCTTTCCTGAGGCAAGGTCCTTAATGGACCCTTCCCATTCCCCCCTCCCCCCTACCACTGCCTTTTAAAGTCATATCACATCCACCACTTTCTGCAGGGAACATACATGAGCTAGCATGAATGAGATGCAGTCAATTCAATCACATTTAAGAGATCATAGCTGAGGCCAGCTGGCGTGCTCAGTGATTGAGTGTCGACCTATGAACCAGGAGGTCATGATTCAATTCCCAATCATGGTATATGCCCTGGTTGTGGGCTCGATCCCCAGTGTGAGGTGTGCAGGAGGCAGCCAATCAATGATTCTCTCTCATTATTGATGTTTCTATCTCTCTCTTCCTCTCTGAAATCAATAAAAATGTATATTAAAAGAGAGAGATCATAGCTGATACAAACTATACCTGTTCCAGAGATATTTATAATTTTGTAAAATCTGTTCCTTAACAATGTAGGATACAATTTTAATAGCAAAATTATTGAGGGTTTTGCTGACGATTTCACTATTTATATTGTCCGCAAACTTAGTGGCAAACTAAGTAAGGTGGATATTAGGGAAAATGAGGGTAAGAAAGGCATGTTTCTGACATCACATCATATGAGGAACCACCTGTTCTGGAAACTGGAACTTTCTTCCCAGGCCTGTGGTTGTAACAGATGTCCGGTAAAGTCCATGGCGCTGGAGTTCTGTTTGATGCCCACAGTCTCAGAGCATGAGCTTCCCAGCCCACTCCTGCTGGGCTTCCCAGGAGTATTTCAAGTTCCCGGCTCAGTGTCCAAGGAGAGATATATCTGTCCATGGGCCCCAAGTTTTCAACCAGGTAGGATTCTGGGGTTGAGCATCCATGCTATCGTAGGAGATCCCTGACCTTGGGAAACGCTCCTCCAGGAGCTAGTTGGACGGGACCATGACAACTTTTCAAGCATGGTCAAGATTCTCCAGCGTGGTTTGGGTCTGCTGCCTATTGTTTAAACGTTTATCATTATAAAAGGATGACTCTCACCAGAGCCTGCTGAGATAAAAGCTGCTGCCCCATCCCATGCTGGGGCACATGAGTGTTATTTTAGTGGCTGTGTACACAGTTCTGTAAATCTATACCTTGGATGAAAGCCCAGCTAAGAAATGGAACATTCCCTCGCATGTATTCTCTGAAACACAGCCACATGTGCTCAGACATGAAAGAACAGCGAGGCTGCCCGTGGCAGCTCCCCACGTTGCAGAATTTCAAAAATGCCTGCGGCCTCACCAAAATGAACTGTCTGAACAAAAGGAGGTAGACAACGTGAGAGGAGACTGGATGTTGGCTGGTTTCCTGGCCTCTCCTCCCTTCCACCCCCAGCCTCCCTCCCTACAGATGTTTTCGCTGAGCTTCTGTCAGCCTTCTTGGCTTACTCTTTGGCTCGTTCCCCAGGGAGCCGTAATCAAGCAAGTATGGCAAATGTTGCATAAATCAAGAAGAAAGATTGCCTTTTCCTGGCTAAGCAATTTTAGTTTTCGCTTATTTTTAAATGATCTTTTTTTTTCTTCTAAATATGAAAGTTGTCAGGCTCATTGCAAAAAAAAAGTTGGAAAGTGCAGATGAGCAACAAAGCAAAATACAGAAATAACTGTAACCTCATCAACCAGATATAATCATTGACATCGTTATTGTTTTTAATAGCTTTTCTCTAGGAATCAATATCAGTAGATCGGGTTTTCCATGGACTTATATTAGATATACTGTTTTGTATGCTGCCTTTTTTCTCCCACTTGGAAATATATTCTAAACATTTTGGCATGATATCACATATCTTCAGAAGATCATTTTAAAAAGTAGGCTACCTTTTAGAGCAGTTTTTAGGTTTAAAGCAACACTGAGCAGAAGCTGCAGAGATTTACTGTATACTCTCTGACTCCCCACATGCAGAGCCTCTGCTCTTATCAACACCCTCTCCCAGACCTCCACCGCCATTCCTGATAGCTGCATGGTCTTCAGGTCATAATTCTTTTAACCAATTCCTATTGTTTAACTTTCACATTTCCCCCCTGGAATTGCATTCAAAATATATAGAAAGCATTTAACAGCTAGCAGGCATGGACCAACCAACCAGAACGACTAGCCAATCAGACCGAAACTGGGTTCTGGAAACCCCACACTGTCTGTGCCTGGCATGAACCTTAGTTTAGTGTTTGAATGGCAGGGAACTCCAGGGGAGGATCCAGGGCACTGGCTTCGTAGGGGTACACAAAGGAAGGGCTAGAAGCAGCATCTGTATATCAATGATACAAAAGATTTTCATTATTTTAATAACTCATATGGTCTTATTGATGCAAATTTTCTGAATATTGGGATAGGTATCAATATTATAAATAGAACAGCTATGAATATGTTTATAGTTTTTCAAAGATCTATATTATTCCTAGATGCACCTTTGCTGAATCAAAAGATATGATTCATTCACAATGCTTTTAGTATGTTGTTACAAATTGGTTTTCAAAAGTTACAATTTATATTTTTACCAACCTTATATTTTAAAACCATAAACTATTACTTTTTAACTTTACCATTAAAATATGTATGATGTGGGCTATGTTTTTTTGTTGTTATTTTTGTTTGTTTGTGTGGGTTTTTGTTTTTTGGGTTTTTTTTGCATCTCAGTTCCTCCCAACCCAGCAAATCTATTTATAGGTGTGTATCTAAGAAAAACACTTTTGTATTTACAAAAATACTCTTTTTTGTTTCTTAGATAGAGAGGAAAGGAGAGGGCGATAGAAACATGAGATTGATTGCTTCTCACATTCCCTACTGGGGATTGAGCCAGCAACCTGGGCATGTGCCCTGACCAGAAATCGAACCCACATCCTCTTAGTCCATGGGACGATGCTCAATTCACTGAGCCACATAAGCTGGATTACAAAAATACTCTTATAAAAAAAAAAAACCACATACATGAACATTCACCGGAGTGTTGTTTATAATAAGAATAACAACCCTCCTCTTCCCCACCCCCCCACCCCGGCAAATGAAAAACAAATGAAATGTTCAGGAATAGAGGAACATCCATATTATGAAATATTACACAATGATTAGAAACAATGAAGATGTATAAGACAGACATGGAAAGGTCTGAGACACACAGAGAAGGAAAAGCAAGTGATAGAACAGGATGTGCAGAATGAGCACAGTAATGGTATACGAAAAAGTATTTGAATATATAAAGTAAAATATGTAAATATATATATGTCTGAGAAGAACACACATCAAAACATGGATACCTCTGGGGAGAGAAGTGGGATCATAAGGCAAGTAAAAGGTTTTCTTATTTTCAGTCTGCATATTGTTATAGTGCTTGAATTCTTGTAATGATAAACTGTTCTTATGGTGATTTTTAATGATGTTCTTTCCAAAACAAGGTGTGAAATCAGTTGTTTTCCTTTTGTCTTTTGTTTCCTCCCTCCCCCACCCAGGAGAATAATGCATTCCCTGACCCAAACTTTTACATGAAATTCCAATATAATATAACCTAAAATAGTACTTACCTAATTATAAAGCAACTTCGAGGGCCTGAGATCTTCACAGTCACACAAGGCCCACACTTGCTTTAGTGCTTTGCTGTCTGAGCCTTGCAATTCTTAATGCTTTTTGAATAAGGGGTCCCACCTTTTCACCCTGCACCCGGCCTCCCAAGTGATGTAGCCGGTCATGACGTAGATTATAGATTAGACATCCTGAGTTCCAAGAGTCTTTTTGTGAGCTTTCAAAGTGTCAGAAGCTCTCCCTAGCCAACCAGAGGGCTTGGGGAGTCAGCATCCTGAGAAGCATTTTGATCAGCCCCCGGCATCCAGGTCCCAAAATCATGGCTTTACATGACTGAGGATTTCAGGCAATTTAGGGGCTTAACTCTTTGCAATCAAAAGCATGTCAATGCCAGGTACATCTGTAGCACTTGTACACATTATGTGAAAAATCTGCATATGACATAATAAATAAAATGCTTCAACCAGAACTTTTGGTTAAAAATGAAATGTAATATTTTGTCATCTCCCCTAGGAAGCAGGATGGCCGATGTTTCGGTTAGAGGAAAAACATGAGAAAATCTGCATTCTTCCTCCTTTGTGAAAAATATTTTTTTTCTTATGGCTTACTTACTTGGGCTTCCAATGATTCCATTTTTCTCATTCTATGTCAGTTGAACTGTTAAATGTTTGAGATTAGATTTTATGTGCAGAAAAGACTAATTGCATCTGTCATGCAAAGGAAATGAAGTGGGTCTCACAGGGCTTGTCTTGGAAAACCCATGCCAGCAGCCCAGCAACCATGGCTTTCTTTTCTAACAGGTTATTTAGGAACCTTGCATTCCTTTTGAAAACCTTGCCTGACATTACATTCTTATAGCATGTCGTGGGTCATGGCATGCTCTCACACAAGAATCCTTGCTGACTTCCCATTGCCAGCTGACTTTCCCACTTGTCTTCCTTTCTTCCTCCTTTTCTGAAACCTGTACTGAGTGTTCCCACCACTCTGAAATAGCCACTTTTAACCTATGAGTGAATAGTCTGCAAATCCTATATAATAAAAGGTTAATAGGCAAATCAATTGAATGGTGGAACACTCAGTTGCTATGATGTGCACTGACCACTGGAGAGCAGATGCTCAATGCAGGAGCTGCCCCCTGGTGGCCAGTGTGCTCCTCAGAAGCCCTGAGCCATACTCACGGCTGGTGAGCGCAGCGGCAGTGGTAGAAGCCTCTCCTGCCTCTGTGGCAGCCCTAAGGATGTCTGACTGACGGCTTAAGCCTTTGGGGAGCAGGCCTAAGCCCTCAGTGAGACATCCCCCAAGGGCTCCCAGACTGTGAGAGGGCACAGGCTGGGCTGAGGGACCCCACCCTGAGTGCATAAATTTCATGCACTAGGCCTCTAGTTATCTATATAAAAAAATATATGCATAGGGCTATAAATAACTATTCATATAAATGTCTTTCACCTTTGCCTTTTCTTTTGTTTAATTGTAAAACATCAATTAAATGACAATTGAATAAAGTACAATGAAATTAGTCAGAAAAACTATCTCCTCATCAAATTCCAGTTCAAACTCTTTACCCTGGTATTGAAGACAGTCCCCATTCCCTGGAAAATTTTCCGATTCTTCATTTATCCAAATGGGATTTGATTTGAGTCACACTTACTATGGGAAACTCTTTAAAAAGCTGCCCTACCCCCCTGTAGGCATCCTTTCAATGGTCCCTTTGCTCTGCCATCCTATTATGTTCACTGTATATTCCACTCAGAATTTGCAATTCAATATATACTGGCTGTTGTGCTATTTCTCTTTTCTAAATGGAAGGGAGACTGTCTTGGACATCCTTTTATCCTCTGCTTTATTTAGTGCAGTGCCCTAGATTCAATAAGCAGCTGATGAATATTTGATAATAAGGATGAGGATGCTGTTACCACCACATAAGGGGACTTTACCTTGATGTTTTATTCCTAAGTATCTGAGAATCTGTAGGCACTACCATCCCTATTCTTTCTCACTGTATGTGCTTTCTATCAATTTCTATAGTTCCAAACCTGTCATGACTCTTGTTTAGGGTCTAATGGAAGAGTTTTGGCTTTCAAGATGTTTCCTTAATATAATAGCACACAACATGATTTTTTCCCTTTCCTCGTACTCCCTCTCCCTCTTTCATCCTTTATCTCTTTCTTTTTCTTTCTTTCAGCTCACCATCTTTAAAACAGTTACTTGACTTTTTTTTTAAAGGGCTAAAAACCAGGGGCTTTCCAGATGGAGAATGAAGAACGGTGTCCTTATCCTGGTGGTGAAGGCTTTACCACGAGGTTTACATATTCTATTCCTCGAGGCGGTCACTTCTCCTTTCAGGGCCTACTGTGTTCCAGGGACTGTACCAGGTGCTGTATACACAGTCACCCCAATGCCTGTTCACAGCAGGCCTGCGGGGTGGATGCTCCCCATGTTGCTGGTGAGTAAAGGGAAGCTCAGAGACACTTTCAGAATTTCTCTCTTCCTTGGCAAGGTTTCAAAAGAGGCACAGTCAAAGCAGGTCAGCTGATGTAACTCCTAGCCTCACAACAATATTAGAGGTTAAATTAAAATATTACAAATTTGCGCAGCCAGTGTTGCTCAGTGGTTGTGCATCGATCTATGAACCAGGAGGTCATGGTTTGATTCCCAGTCAGGGCTCATGCCTGGGTTGTGGACTCCATCCCCAGTGGAGGGCATGCAGGAGGCAGCAGATCAATGATTCTCTCTCTTCACTGATGTTTCTATCTCTCTCTCCCTCTCCCTTCCTTTCTGAAATGAATGAAAATGTATTTTAAAAAATCTTACAGACCTTTCAAGGAAAGGTGCTCACTCATGAAAGCTTCCAATTCCTTTGAGAATATAAGTGACCAGGTACTTACTCTTTCCCTGCTTTAATTTCTGAGATCTCTGCTCTCTTCATTGGCCCACAGGGATCCAACATCTTTCTTGATACCAAGGGCCACATCTCAGGATTTACTGGGCTGGTGTTGGTCTGATGACAGGCAGACAGGACAAGCTGGGACCACAACTACAATGTCCCGCTGGGGTAGGTCAGATGCTGCGGGGGGGTGGGGGACTGCGTAGAAGGCTTTTTCCGAGCACCTAGAAATTATGACACTGGATGACAGGAAAGCTCTCCGGGTCGTAAAATCCAGAAGCAGTGCCAGGGTTGCCGCTGTTTGCATGAGCATCCTGTGTGCCTGGAACTTTATTTACATTAGCTACAATCTTAAAACAGGGTTTCCCTAAAGGTGGCCTCTGAAACAGTGCTGTGAGCACAGAAATAGCTCTGGGCTCAAAGAAGTGTGAGAAACTGTTATTTCTACCCCACCGAAGAAATTAGATTATTTAAGGCTCCTAAAATAAAAAATAAAAAAATCCTTGCAATCAAGAAGCCATACGGAAGGCATTTAAGATAAGAATATGTAATGAGCAATAGAATTGACATCTACATTCTCTGAAATTTTGAGAAATTTGTTAAATAAATGAGAGAGACAAAATGATTGCTCAAATACACAAAGTGAAGGATTTGTTTTTTTTCTACAGTTGGGGAAACAGAAGCATGTTTGCATGCAGGGGCCAAGTGACCATGTAAAGGCAGAGCTTGAAGATGAAGAAATATATGTTTATGTTTTGCTCCCCAGAGAAATTGTGAGTTCCTAGTGGACTGCCAAAAGAGGCACTCAAAAGAAGTTTTGAAATGGCAAGAGAATTGATAATTAATGGAATACAATCCTAAAGAATGAACAAAGGTCTGAATCACGGGAGCCTGAGGAAGGAGAGTGGAAAAGTTCTCTGACCTAGAAAGGGAGTGGGAGAGGGTGAGGGAAACACGAGGGTATTCTGAATGGAGCCGTTTGGCAGTGGGAGTTCTCCCATCAGATGGCCCCGATCAGTTTGGTCATGTGGGAAGCCCAGTCGGAGCTCTCAGAGGGAGCTGGCAGTGTTTGGGAGTGGGGCAGGGTGGGAAAAGCACTGAGCAGGACAGAGAACAGCTGTTGTGGCCCACATGTTTGGGAGTCAACAAGAGATGCATAACGTTACGCTGAGTAAGAGAGAGAACCCAATGTGAAGAGTAGTCCATATGGTGGTGCTTAAGGGCACAGTCCCTGGAGTCAGACTAACCAGGTTTGGGTTTGAATCCCAGATCCCTTGCTTTCTAAAAGGTGATAGGAATTAAATTAGGAAATATATGTAAAACACTTAGGGAAGTGCCCGGCACATTAGTGAGCACCCAGTATATGTTGGCTGTTGTGGTTGAAGTTGTGGTGGAACCATTCATATAAGAATCTTGAGATTTTCCTTAAAGAAACATGAGGTTACATAGAACAGCCAAAAGTAGGATCATAGTCATGGTATGAGGCATGAACCTAAGGCTGAGGAGTGGCCCAGCAGGCACTGTGAGAGGTCACAAGGTGAGGGAGTCTGGAATTCTAACTAGGTAGGAAAGGTAGTAAAACTCAGAAGAACAAAAGTGAGACATATGAGCTTTAGCATTTAGCTGAGGAAATACTCAGCAGGATGACAAGACCTTAAATGTTTCCGTAAAAGTCGGGGTTACCATATAGATATTCATTCAATTCCTTTCCCAAAAATTGTTTTGAGCACCTACTATGTGCCAGTCATTCTTCTAGTGCTGGGATACAGCAGTCAACAAAACACACAAACATCCCTGTCCCCATGGAGCCGACATTCTAGTGGAAGCTTGACATCAACTCCTTCTTCACACGATTGCCTTTATCTCCTTGACAAACCAATTAGGTAGGCATTTTCAAACCTATTTTTTCAGACAAAGAAAGTAAACTCTGCCCCAAACCAAATAGCCAATAAATGGCAAAGCCAGGTTTCAAACACTGATCTAATGTTAAAGTTTATGCTTATAAAAACTGTTCTGTATGTCATTTCTGCGCGGCCGAATAATTTTGGTAGGTGTAGAGGAAAGCCTAAGGGTTAAGGGACTTAGGGCCTATAAGGCCCCTCCCATGGGTGCTGAGTTCCCCAAGAGTGATAGGAGAAGTTGAGGTACAGAAGCCAATGTGAGCTTGGCACTGAAGTCCTGAGAGAATAGAGAATGGGCTGTGAAGGGTGGTTAACTGCCCAGTGGTCGGCAAACTCATTAGTCAACAGAGCGGCAGACTGCAGCTCACGAGCCGCAGTTTGCCGACCACTGGTTAAGGAGAAATGTGGACTTCAAAGCTGAGTAGGTAACAGAGCATAAAGCAGGGGAGCCCTGGTGGAGAAGCAGTGGGAGAAGTCCTGTCCTCCATTGTGGAAAGTCTTGGATGCTTTGTTTAGGCAAGGAGGTGAGGTTGGAAGAGCATCCAGAGCATCATGTCAGAGGCTTATAGATGGATGGGCAGAGGGCTTGGGTGGGAGAAGGAATTAGTTTTTAAAGCATTGGCAAGGAAGCTGGGAGACAGGCTGGAGACGCAAGTTCAAGGAAAAGCAGGAGAGCACCGCCTCCCTGGAACACTGGGAGAGGGGGTTGAAGGGTTGCATGTGCCCCATTCCAAGTGGAATGTCAGAGAGGGCAAGTCCAACTGCAAACGTACCTGCCTAGGTGTGTACCACTCATCAATGGGCTCATCTCTGCCTCTGGTGCTGGGAAAAGGAGGATTTGGCATCACCAGAACTTTCCAGAGAAACTTGACTTTTGCTAGTCTGCATCACTGAGTCCAAGGTATTTGTGATTACCAAACTGGGAAGAGCAAGGATATTACCAGGTTTACATTACATTTCACAGCTGTACCAACTCATTATAACCTTGCCGGGAGCCTCTGGTGACATCAAAGCCTTGATTAGCATGCTTTAAAACTTCTGAGATTTCCAAATTGTCTAGCTAGAAGGTATGGAAGGGGGTGATCTGGGTGGTCTGGACTGGAGAAAATGCCCTCAAAATATGTTAGAAATTTCTTCAGCTGTATTTTAAAGTAGTTGATCTGTTCTTTTTGATTAATGTTTTTTCAAATTTGTAATTGTGAAGGTTTTGTTGAAGTGGGGTTAAGGCGGAGGGATTCATTTCAGTTTTACCAAATAATCCTAGAGGTCAGTGGTGTAAACATATAGGAATTACACCCCATTTATAAAATTTCCAGTTTATAAGGTCTAGAGAGCAATAGTCTACACTTTAATATGTATACGAATCACCTGGGATCTTGTGAAAATGCAGAGGCTGACTCAGTGAGTCGAGGTTGGAACCTGTGATTCTGCATGTTTAGCCAGTTCCCAGGTGCTGCTGGTCTGCAGACCAGTCCAAAGTCAACTTCAAAAAGACAGCTCGTGTTTGAGGTAAGAAGTCTGTGAATCAATCCATTAAAGCATTTTGGGCATTAAATGTTACATATAATAGGATGATTGTAAAATCTGCAGCCAGAATTGGGAGGTTTAAATCCTGACCCTACCATTTTTGAGCAATAAAATTTTAGGCATATTGTGGATCCTCTCTGAGTCTTGGTTCCCTCATCTAACAAAAAAAGTAAATAATAAGATCTGCCTGAGTTGCTTGACTACAGGGTAGAGGTGAAGGTTAAATGAAACAACTGAGTGAAAATGCCTTATAAACCGAAAGAGCTGTACATGTATTATTATTATTATTATTATTATTATTATTATTATATTACTTAAGCTAAATAAATCTTAGTGATGGCTCCCATTTCTACTGGTTTTATTTTATTTTTAACATTGCCAAGTGTTTGCATCCATCTGTCACTGTGTTAAGCACAGCAAGAATTGTTTGGTATACTCTTCACAGCTTTAATAACATTAATAGTACAATGTTAACCACATTTTATAGATGATGGAAGTAAGACTTGGAGCATTAAGGTTATGCTTAGGTGCTAAGTGTTGTGATGGGGACTCAGCCTGACTCTCCAAAATTCAAACTCTTATTTACTGCTTTCAGATGACTCATTGTAACTAACACCCAGCATCACAGTGGAAGGTGATGGTTTAGAATAGGAGTTGGCCAACTGTTTCTGCAAAGGGCGAGATATTAAATATTTTAGGCTTTGCACGCCACGTGTAGATCTTTTGCAACGATTCAGCCCTGTCACAAATGCAGCCACTGATGATACATAAAGGAATGGGCGTGGCTATGTTCCAGTAAAATGTTATTTACAGGAACAGGTGGCAGGATGGATTTGGCCTGTGGGCTACAGTTTGCTGATTCCTGGTCTAGAAAATTCTGACCTGTCCAATAGGGTGGCTATTTAGATTTAAATTACAAATTCAGTTCCTCAGTGGCATTAACCACATCTCAAATGCTCAGTAAACACACATGGCTAGTGCCTGCTGTATTGAATAATACAGAGAACATTTCCACCATCACAGGAAGTTTCACTGCAGAACCTGATCTAAGTCATCACTGAGGGTGGGGGAGAAATCTCTTGCAAGTAGCTGTAAGACATGGAATTTATGAGTCCTGACTTTGCTCATTCACCAGCTATATGACTCTTAGCAAATCACACCACCCACCAGAGCCTCAGTTACTGCACACATACCTTCCTCACCATGTTGTGGTGGGAACTGAACAAGAACACATGTGAAAAGCACTTGATAATCTCAGGAGCTGCACAAACACAAGTCACCATTAGGATTCTAAGTGGTACTTGAAATGTGAGAAAATGTACCGAGGCAGAATTTGTGTAGGTAGTTGGATTGAAAGAACCGTATCTTCTTTTAAATTGCCCAATAAATGCTACTAGGGTGTCAGAGAGTTACTGAAACCGGGAAATGTTATTATTTGTACATTATTCTAGTTTTTGAACAGGAAAGATGTCAGTGGTCATTCATCTTTCAGAGCTTGGAATTGCCTTCGTAATGCTCAACACCTTCAGGAAACAGATGCAGCTGTCCAGATAGGAGCTGGGATGAAACTGGGTGGGTCTCAGTGGCCTTCCTGAATGAGACCAAAGGTTTATTCTTCTTTGTCAAACTCCAAGTTAAGGAGGAGGGAGCTTTTCCCCCACTGCTTCTCCCTCACGGGGGGACCCCTTTGAATTGAAGCCACTGGGGATCCCCACATGGATCAAGGACAAAGCTCCATTTGCCACAGAGTGAAAGACCAGCCCTTGGTCACCCACATGGTTCCAACATCTCTTAGGTACCCATGCCGCTTTCCTTCCTCCTCCTGTTCCTAATCCCAGCTATAAATCACCTTTCCAGGGAAATTCCTGCATGATATCACTTCCCTCCCCGTCACTCCACCATCTCCTCTGTCCCTCAGGGTCCTAGGTGCCAGGCTACCTTCCAATTCTAGGCCACATTTCTGATGTCACTCATGGGAGTGCACAGAGGAGAAGTTTGCTTCCTGTTCAGTGCTGGGTACAAACTTCCTGATTTCTGTCAATTACTGGGAGTTATGTTTCATCTTCTTTCTTATAGCTCTTCTTATGAGCGTCTTAGAACTCGTCTTACACCTCTCTACCTTCTTTCCCATTCTCTTTTACCTTTGTTTTTCTCGCTCCTTTCGTACCCTAAGATTCCCTGTCTGCTCTCCAGCTACCTTGCCTGTCAGGATGGAGTGAAGGCCTCTGTTCTCATTCTACCAGCTGCAGATGGTGTGCATTGGTCAAATTTTTAGAAAAGTAATTTGGGAATATTTTTCTAAGTCTTTAAAAATGTATATATTGTATTCCCAGTATTTTTACTTCCAGGGAAGTATCCTAAGTAAATTATAGAGATGCGCTGGAAATTACTAAATAAGGCTTATGTATTATTTATATTAGTAAAAAATGTATTATTTATATTAGTAAAAAATATGTATTATTTATATTAGTAAAAATAATATGTATTATGTATTATTTATATTAGTAAACTTATTATGTATTATTAGTAAAATCATTATGTATTATTTAAATGATTAGTAAAATCATTATGTATTATTTATATTAGTAAAAAATAAAAAAAATCTAATGGCCAATAATAGTAAAAGAATTAAAAAACTCATCCCATTTAAAAATGGTAATATGTATACCAAAATATTAATAGTGCTTTTGTACATCTCTGGGGTATCTCTGGTTATCCCTGGAGTACCAGTGATTTTTCTTTTCTTTTGCCATTTTTTATTTTTCATAATATGCATATACAGAGAAATACTTTAATAGCTGATAGCTCAATTTTAAAGATGAAGTGTTTATTTTAATAAACACTGCCTTGATAATTATTCCAAGTGTATGTATACATTTTTTTTGAATACTCTATATATAATCAGAAAGAGGTCATACAAATAAAGGTTCCCACCCCCCTAGCCTGGCTATTTTGTATTGCTCACTAATATTTCCATTCAAGGATTCAAAATATACATTTACAGGCACAGACAACCATTGAGTTAATCAGAGAAACCCTTAAAGACAGCTATACCTTCCCAGATATAGCTGAGCAGAGAAAGCTTAAAAGCTTACTCTGGGGTCCCTTCCAATTGATGGCCAATTTTGGAAAGAGTGGGGTTTAGACCAAACTCCGTGCTATCAGCAGAAACAAGCCTGCTAACAGCAGAGGGAATATAGCTGCCAATTCTGCCATGAAACCCCTCTTGTTGTCATCACTGTCCCTGCAATGCTGAAGAAATGACTCTCATGCAGCTACATGACAAGACATCTCTGCAGATAAAGAGAATTAGGAAGGAACAACAGTTGACTGAGAAAAACATTGGCTTTCTCTAAAATATTAATGTAGGTTAAGGTTCAATGAAGAAGTAGGTCAGGACTGAGCTCTCAAAAGCAGTTTCTGGGGTCCTGTCTGGGGACTTTATTGGTTCAACAGGATGCAAATGATGAGATTTCCAAGTTCAGGGTTGGGGTTGACATTCTTCTCTGCAATTCTAATTTTGACCTTATGAATATTTATTGTGATAGGACCTGTGAGACATTAAAGGTGCCCAGTATCAGTTGAAAAGAAGTCATCAGGACTCTTGTCTCAATTTACAAAAATACTTTGTTTTGTGCTTTCATTATCCTCACTTGTTAAAGATATATTGTTACTGACTTCAGAGAGGAAGGAAGTAGGAGAGAGAAAGATAGAGAGAGAGAGAAAGAGAGAGAGAGAGAGAGAGAGAGAGAGAGAGAGAGAGAGAGAGAGATCCACGATGAGAGAGAGAATCATTGATTGGCTCCCTCCTGTAGGTCTCACACTGGGGATCAAACCCGCAACCCAGGCATGTGCCCTGACTGGGAATTGAACCATGACCATCTGGTTCATAGGTTGATGCTCAACCACTGAACTACGCTGGTTGGGCAAAATATAAATTATTTAAAATGCTTTCCAGAGTAGAGAAAGCACAAATATTCATGTAAGTACACAAATGCATTTCTTAATACATGACAAAAATTTATGCTAATAAAAACAGTTTCCCTGGTTGGGTGGTTCAGTGGGTTGGAGTGTTGTCCTGTCCACCAAAAGGTTACAGGCCAAGGCACATACTCTTGAGTTGGGGTTCAATCCATTTTTTAAATGAGGCAGCTTTGAGTGTACCAATAAAAAATAGACTCCAGGGAGAATCCAAGATGGCGGCATAGGTAAACGCCTACACTGCTGCCTCGCACAACAATTTCAAAACTACAACTAAAAGACAGAACGGACATCATCCAGAACCACAGGAAAGCTGGCTGAGTGGAAGTTCTACAACTAGAAGGAAAGAGAGGGGCTCACAGAGACCTGGAGGAGCTGCAAAAAACTGAGGTACGGAGACACTCGCGTGGAGAGAGCGAGTACCTGGCTGGTTTTCTCTGGCAGGAGGGAAATGGAGACTCTCAAAGGCATTGAACCCCTTATCCTATGACACTAAACCTCAGATCCAGCTGAAACTCATACGGGGGGAGTTTGGACTGTGAAAAGGGAGAGGTGCACGGAAATTTAGGGGAGTCGCAAGGGATCAGAGGTCTGGTGGCGAGCATGGCGCTGCACGCATAGGAACGACTTCTGATTGTGCAGCTGGCTTTCTGAGTGGGCGGGAGACAGACCCTCCCAACTGTGCCACTTCTGACTCCACTAAGCCCCAGTTTCAGGTGAAACCCTGGGGACCTAGACTCGTGTGGTCCTGGAGCACAGGGGAGCCGGAAAGGCAGCGGTCTAGAGGCACTGTGCCCGCGCACAAGGACCGCTCCAGCCATTACCCAGTCATGTGAGACTCAGGGGCCATGGAGGGCAGGGCTGACTGGAAGGCAAGGCGGTCCCTTAGGCCCTGAGACTCCACCCATCCCAAGCTCAACAGAGAGGCTTCTGCAGTTTTGCAAGTCTGGTATCATAAGGCTGAATCCAACACAGAAGTTCTCCTGCCATAGTGAAAATGCTGAGACAAGGGAAGGGATCACAAACAAAAGAAATGGAGGAAAAAAACGACTGGATATAGAGTTCAAAACCACGGTTTTTCAAGAATATCCTAGAAAAGTTGGATAAAGTTAGCGAGTCCCAAGAGGAGATGAAGAAGGACCAACTAGAGATGCAAAGGATCCAACTAGAGATGGAAAAGGTCCAACTAGAAATGAAAAAGGACCAACTAGAAATTAAACATACACTGATTGAAATAAAAAATATTATACAGAGTCCTAACAGCAGACTAAAGAAAGGCAAGAATCAAGTCAAAAATTTGAAATATAAAGAAGCAGAAAACACTCAACTGGAAAAGCAAGAAGAGAAAAGAATCCAAAAATGTGAAGATAATGTAAGGAGCCTCTGGGACAGCTTCAAGCGTACCAACATCAGAATTGTGGGGGTGCCAGAAGAAGAGAGAGAGCAAGATACTGAAAACCTACTTAAAGAAATAATGACTGAAAACTTCCCACATCTGGTAAAAGAAATAGACTTACAAGTCCAGGAAGCACACAGAACCCCATATACAAGGAATCCAAAGAGGACTACACCAAGACACATCATAATTAAAATACCAAGAGCAAAAGACAAAGAGAGAATTTTAAAAGCAGCAAGAGAAAAACAGTTCATTACCTACAAGGGAGCACCCATACGACTGTCAGCTGATTTCTCAACAGAAACGATGCAGGCCAGATGGGAGTGGCAAGAAATATTCAACGTGATGAATAGCAAGAACCTACAACCAAGAATACTCTACCCAGCAAAGCTATCATTCAGAATTGAAGGGCAGATAAAGAGCTTCACAGATAAGAAAAAGCTGAAGGAGTTCATCAACTCCAAACCAGTATTATATGAAATACTGAAAAGTACTCTTTTAGAAGAGGAAGAAGAAAAAGGTAAAAGACAAAAAATTATGAACAAATACATATCTATCAACAAGTGAATCTAAAAATTAAGGGAATTAAAAATTGATCAACAGAATAAACTGGTGAATATAATAGAATCAGGAGCACAGAAAGGGAGTGGACTGATAATTCTCAGGGGGAAAGGGGTGAAGGGTGTACAGGGAGAGACTGGACAAAAATCATACACCTATGGATGAGGTCAATGGGAGGGAGGTATGGGCAGAGGGAAGGGTGGGAGCTGGGTGGAGGGGAGCTATGGAGGGGAAAAAAGAGAAACAAATGTAATAATCTGAATAATAAAGATTTAATTTAAAAAAATGGACTCCAAGATAGGCTATTAACAAAAATAGTGTGTATCATATCACCTCATTTACATTTTAAAAGGCATGTGTATTTTCATATAAACATAGCTGCTTATTTATGCACAGATTCTCTGTGGAAGAATAAAGAATAAACTAATAGATGTTGTGAGGAGGACATCTGGGAGCTAGAGATCAAGATGATATCGTAGACCTACTCCTTTCTGTATGGTCTTCTGAACCATAAGACCCTTCTAGACTCTCATTTTTATAGTGGACATTTATTTATTATTTGTTTATTTTACACACATGTTTGCATGTGAGCACAGACAAGTTACGATGGCTTTGGAATTTGGACCCTCACTGTTAAGTCATGTATTGAGTCAGTCAACCAATAGTTACCCAGCCTCCCTCTTCCCATCGTGTGCAATCTACCGAGCTAGACATCATTCAGGCAGGATGAAATCAGTACAAGGACAGCAGGTGCTCCTTGGGGCCTGGAAAGAGCCCAGTGTTCTCCCTCTAAAAATATTTGGGGCAAGCCTAAACTGTAGACTACAGGCATAATCACAGCATCTGTGTTGATTGTGTGCCTTGCAGTTTGCTAAGGAAATTTACCGAAATGGATCACATCCTGGACAGATCAGATGATGAGGACAACACTTTCTCTGAAAATCCTCCAACTGACTCCCTTCAAGAGGCAGCCACTAAAAAATGGGTAAGGGACAGTCTTCATTGTCATGGTGGGGAAGAGAGGAACTTCTTATCTCCAAGCAGAGAGGAAATCTCTGAGGGTTTCCTCCTGGTACATATGTGCAAGACCTCCAGACCTTGCAACCAAGAGGGAGGCTTTGTCTCCTCTGAGGGCTGCTGTTAGCACGCCAGAGACTTGCTAACCATCTGCAGAAAACTGTGCAGCACAGTTACTTTTGTCCCTGGGATTTGTGACATTTTTCACCTTCGTGCAAATTACCACATGTAAAATTGCCCCTTGCTCACAGATTGTCTTCCAATAGAAGGCGTCAGAAATATCTAGTTACTCTTAATTCAGTCTAAACCCTACTCAGTCTTTGAAATTCAGTCACCCAGCTGACAAAGAATTGGGGGGAATTAAGACAAAGCCTGAGCTTGTCCTGGAAAGAGGTTATGCTTTCACTGCCATGTAGATCAAAGCAAAGGCCGAGACTCCCTTTATTATTGTTGAACAATTTTTCCATAGATTCCTCAGGCATATTGGCTATAGAGAAAGGTAGTTTCAGTCAGTAGGAGTATTAGGGAAGGATGCAGTGAGAATTGCTGACTTCCAGGTTTATGCAGTCCCCAAAGGAAGCTCATCCGTGTAGTTTTCTTTGGAATCATTTTGGATTTGTGGATGGCTACCTCTGTAAATCCATAGAAGGAAAGATCCCCAAAGAATATCCCAAGCTGGACTTTACCTTCAAGACTCTGCTGTATTTAAACAAACAAACAAACAAACAAACAAAAAACACCCCAAATTAATAGAAGACATGAAGGCATGGAGTCAGAGGTGTGGAGAGCAGACGGTAATGAGGCAGACAAAAAGTGGTGGGAGAGATAGACCCCTTTTATGGAAGGAAAAAAAAAGAATAATCAGAACTGAATTAGAGGGAGAATCTTAGGATGGACTTTTTAGAAAGGCTGTGGATGGAAAAAGAAAATAGGGAAATTGAGGTGTGTGTGTGTGTGTGTGTGTGTGTGTGTGTATGTGTGTGTGGAGGGGTGCCTCTGATCTTGGGAAATGAATTGAAGCGATTACTTTACCAATAGTTTCATCTGATTTTGGGGGGGCATTTTGTGCCTGGATTCCAGGAAAAGGCTGCTACCATTAGACCCGCTTTGCCACCACATCTCTCCTGCCTTCATATGCCCTCCTGAGTGTTGTTGGTCATGTGTCAGTGAACTGTGACACCATCATTTGTTGACCCAGGACAGAATAAGTCTAATTAAAGAATCACATTATTCCCTGTGTACAGGTTTATCAAATAGTCCATACTCTCAGACTATTCCTTACCAATTTCAAGTCAGGGCACAAGGTTTAACAAAATGTTTTTGAATTATTATGGTTGTAGGATAGGTTCAGAGAATGAACAGAATTAATAGAAGTTAAACACACACACACACACACAATTGGTTTAATTAATAAAATCGACTTTAGGCAAACTGTCAAAGTTGCTCCATCTAACCATCAAAGTACATCCCCTCCCCCAATATTTAGAAATGAATACTATTTTGCTCTGGTTTCACATTCCTGATCCCTCTCACTGTTCTACACAGTGTTGATTTTGGATGCCAGGTAAGTGAACAGATTTTCCTATTTCCTGCTTTTGTCTGCATCTCTCACAAGCAAAATATATTTGCCTACTTTTAGAGTCTGTTTATTCTAAAACTGCTTATTGAGCGTCCATTATGTGCTGGATACTGTGAAGTATGGAGAGACTTAGATACAACCTTCTTTCCTCTCAGTGAGCACTCAAACTAGGAAGGGCTTAAACAAGGAAAGAATAGCCATTTGTGACAGATCCATGCTAGGAGTCTCGGATATGCTACAAAGTCATGGCAGGGGCCATACAGGAAGATGGCTAGGAATCTGACAACTGAGTTTGAAGGATAAACTGGATGGGGAATACATTTCAGAAAGATGGGACTGCTCCTGCAAAGACAGGGGGGCCAGAAAAAAATTGTGTTCTGAGAGAGGAAGGGTGAAAGGAAAGGTATGATGGGCAAGCAGGCTGGCAGGCCGCTAAGATGTGGAGATAATGTAGGGTGCAGACTGGAAGCCAGGACACCCGTAGGAGTCAAGAACTGATGAGGACTGAAGTAAGGCACTGACTGAGGGTTCAGCATCCAGAGCAGTAAAACAAGACTTAGAATTAAGATCCTCCAGTTCCCAATCTTTCTCTACATCTCAGTGTGTCCGCTGCTTTTGACTATCTAATCAAATGAATTAGTGGGCCTGGCCAGTTGGTTCATTTTGTTGGAGCATCCTCCCACATACCAAAGGTGGCAGGTTTGATTCCCGGTCAGGGCAAGTACCTAGGTTGTCGGTTCAATCCCCGGTTGAGGCACATACAGGAGGCAACACAATTAATGTTTCTCTTTCTAAATCAATAAAAATTTATCCTCAGGTGAGCATTAAAAAAACACACAAAAGATTTGATAGAAAGAAATTGAAATTGTAGATGCCATTTTTTCCACAAAGAGGTGGTTAAATATAGTTGAGTCATATAATACTTGGGTAATCTAGCCATGGTTTCTTCATCTATAAATGTGATAATGATCTTTGTATCACTGATGTGGTGGCTGTGGGTGGTGAAAGTGACAGTGATAGGGACTAGATATTTCTTAATCTGAACTCAAGCCCTGGATACGATGAAAAGAGCCATGGTCTTGGGATCAGAAAAACAAATTCAAGTTCTGGTCCATACACTTACTAGTCATGTGTATTATTTCCCCATGTTTGCTATAACAAATGACCACAATAAGCAATGTATTAAAAAAAAAAAGTATTCTCTCAGAGTTCTGGAGGCCAGAATTCTGAAACCAAGGGGTCGAAGAGCCACGCCCCTTCAGAAGGCTGTGGAGTAGAACTCTTCCTTGGCTTTCCCAATGTGAGGTGGCTCCAGGCACTCCTTGGCTTGTGGATGCCTGTTTTCACATGATCGTCTCCGTTGTGTTTGTGTTTTCTCTTCCGCCTCTCATTAGGACACTCATCATTGAATTTAGAGCCCACCCAGGTAATTAAAAAGGATCTCATCCCAAGATCCTTAACTTACATTTGCAAAGACTCTTTTACCAAATAAGGTCACATGACAGGGTCTTAATATCAGGACGTAGACATAACTTTTTGAGGTTACTGCTTAGCACACTACACTGTATGACCTTGGGCAAATCACTAAATGTGAATGGGTGAGGGCATTTCAATACCTTCCTTTATCCACCTAAAGTCTATCATGAGAATTAAAAGAAATAACACACATGAAAGAAATTTGTAAAGAGTTACGTGAATGTTAGTTATTCTACTGACATGGCCAGTAATTTATACAAAGATTTCAATAAGAGATTGCTCTTTACTCCAATCTCTTCTCCTTTCAGTCTAAAAATAGTTTTGCTAAAGCACAAGAATTTCAGACCAATCATTTTCAAAAGAAAGGAGAAACATTTTACAATGCAGTCACTAAAGATAAGAAGTATTCAAGGAGAAATCATTGTCAGTTGTATGCGTGCACAGACTTGAAAGACCAGAAAATGCCTTAGATGTTTTTCTAAAAGAAGGCAAAGAAAAAAGAAACAAAAAATAAATTTTGTAGGTCAAACTGATAGAATAGGTTTTTCCCTCTAAACTATTTATTATAAACAAAAACAAACAAAAAAATCAACTTAGCCTTGGTGAGGCAGCTCAGTTGTTTGGAGGGTGGTCCCCATACACCAAGATTGTGGGTTCGATATCTGGTCAGGACACATACAAGAGGCAAGCAATGAGTACATAAATAAGTAGAACAGCAAATTGATAGTTTTCTCTTTCTCCCTCTTTTCCTCCCTATCTCTCTCTCTATAATTAACCAACCAATCAATAATTTTTAAAAACTTAAAAAAGTGTATATTGATTACTCATATCCTCATGCTTATATTTTAAAATTGTTGCCATTTGTCACATTTGCTTTATTTTTATATATGTAAATAGATGGAATATTCTGAGCCATTTAAAAGTAGGTCAAAGCATAACACTTCATCTCTGTTTATTTCAGATAGCATCTCTAAAAACACTTTCTTCTATAAAAGGAAAATGTCATTAGCACAGTAGAAAAATAGCAATAATTCTATACAGTAATCTAATAGTCTCAATTCTCTAAATATTCTCATTCTCTAACATCCACATGTTTTTTTGTGGCTGTATTTTTTTTAAAAAAAAACAGTATCTAAACAAGATCTATGCAATGCATTTGGTTATTTTATCTTTTTAGACTCTCTTAATATAGAACAGTCCCACCCCCTTTTTCTTTTTCTTTGTGCTGACTTTTTTTTTAAGAGACCAGTCATCTTATTTGAGTGGAGGGCTAGAGTCCGTGGAAAAATGGAATTCTATTACTCAGCAGCAATGAAAAGAACTGTGCCTGTGAACACCGAGATTCTCCACGTCCCTGCCCCAGCCTTCCTCTCTCAACAGAGCAGGAGGCATGTCTGCTTATCTTACAAATGCATTAGAAGGCTCCGGCCTCAGAGAGAGCTATGTGCTTGCCCCCAGAGAGAGGGCTTGGGTAGGTTAGAGGGACCACTACCTGTTGTGATAGCCCTTCTGTTCTGCTTTGCTTCTTTCAGGATATGTTGGAGTCGGAAGCTGAGCATGACCAGGACCTGCAGACTAAACAGGATGAGCAAGAAACACATGCTGCTCAACGTGAGGACCCTCAACTGTCCACATCTTTGCAGTTTTCAGAGAACATCACTAAACTGTAAGCTTTGACATAAGCAAAAGGAAACATGTAATCATGTTTTGTGGAGAAGAAAAATAAATTTAGCAGAAAACTTAGGGAAAGCTTTGGAGATTTAAAATACATATATGAAATAAACCATGAAGCACTCATGTGCACAAGTAACTACCTACATATTCAGCAAAAATGCAGAATAAAGATATATCTAAGGATCTAGGTAGAGCCATATCACTCTCAGATAATTTTCTAGATTTGAAAAGTATTCTAATTATCATTAAAATATATTGTTAGGCCCCTGAAAACCCTTTCCCTATTGTATAACTCTCCATCCCCCTGAGTTACCAGCACTATCCTGAAATCAATACTTAACATTCACTCTATATAGAGAAATTAAAAATATATCTATTGTTTTTACTAAATATAAAATAGGCTTTATTTTCTCTATTCTTGAAAAGATCTGTTATAATGAGTATCGAATACATTTCCAAACTTCTTTCTTGAGGCCTACCTGCCTCTGGGCCCTATTTTGGTGACAGAAAATGAATAAGCAAACCAACTTACCCTTTAAAAGAAGAGGGTTTGGACCATGGTAGATGTTTCCCATCGTTTCTACCTTAAAACTGTTCATAATCATATTTTTACAGGAGTCAGGAGAGCATGTTTTTCCAGCTAAACCACTGGAATACACAGATGGGTCTACAAGTGAAAGAACTCGGAGATGATCACATGGGCTGGATGAAGAAAATTAATAGTATTATACAAAAAGTAACCCTATCAGAAAGCACAGTGAAGAGGTAATTGTAAAGTGCTGAGGTTGGTCAGAACATGATTAAAATTTTCATAGCTTCCGAAATTTTAGAAACTTGGGGCTTAAGGTGGTAAAGTTCTTAGGAACATCTCTAGGATAAGAAGTGTAAAGTCTTATGTTAGAAGTTAATGTCAGACGTATCAGAATGGCTAGCATCAATGGCTAGCATCAATAAATCAATGAACAACAAGAGTTGGGGAGGATGTGGAAAAAAGGGAACCCTCATGTATAATTGGTGGGAATGCAGACTGGTGTAGCTACTGGGGAAAGCAGTATGGAGTTACCTTAAAAAAAATTATTGAATTGCCTTATGACTCAGTGATTCCACTTCTAGGAATATATTTAAAGAAACCTAAAACACTAATTCAAAAGAATATGTACACCCCTATGTTAATTACAGCATTATTTACAATAGCCAAGATTTGGAAGCAGCCCAAGTGCCCATCAATAGACAAGTGATAAAAAAGCTGTGGCACATATTTACACAATGGGATACTTCTTAGCTGTAAAAGAGAAATCTTACCTTTTGCAAAAGCATGGATGAACCTGGAGAGTATTATGCTAAGTGAAATAAACCAGTCAAAGGAAGACAAGTACCATATTTCACTTATATGTGGAATCTAATGAACAAAACAAACTGAGGAACAAACTAGAAACAGACTCACAGATACAGAGAACAGATTGACAGCTGTCAGAGGGGAAGTGGGCTGGGTGAAAAAGGTGAAGGGATTATGAAAAATAAATAAGGAAAGAAAGGAAAAGAAAAAGAAAATAAAACTTCCTGGCCAGAAAGTTCAGTTCGTTGGATCTGACCCCCTGGTGAAGGCATGTACAGAAGGCAACTAGTGTTTCTCACAGCAATCTCTCTCTTTCTCCCTGTCTCTCCCTTCCTCTCTCTAAATATATATTGAGTAAGAATTAAATCTATGTATTTAATCCTCCTTGAGTGAGGATTAAAAAAATGCAAAAAAAGAGAGAATCCAAGATGGCGGCATAGGTAAACACCTATACTGCTGCCTCGCACAACAATTTCAAAACTACAACTAAAAGACAGAACGGACATCATCCAGAACCACAGGAAAGCTGGCTGAGTGGAAGTTCTACAACTAGAGGGAAAGAGAGGGGCTCACGGAGACCCAGAGGAGCTGCAAAAAGCTGAGGTACGGAGACGAGCGCGCTGAGAGAGCGGTGCCGGAGTACCTGGCTGGCTTTCTCTGGCGGGAGGGAAACGGAGACTCCCAACGGCATTGAACCCCTTCTCTTACGACACTAAACCCCAGATCCAGCCGAAACTCATACGGGGGGAGTTTGGACTGTGAAAAGGGAGAAGTGCACGGAAATTTAGGGGAGTTGCAAAGGATCGGAGGTCCGGTCACGCACGGCACCACGCGGAGGACGGATTGCTGATTGTGCCGCTGGCTTTCGCGAGTGGGCGGGAGACAGACCCTCCCAACTGCGCCACTTCTGACTCCACTGGGCCCCTGTTTTGGGCGAAACCCTGGGGACCTAGACTGGTGTGGTCCTGGTTCGCAGGGGAGCCGGAAAGGCAGCGGTTGGAGGCGCTGCGGGTGCGCACACACAAGGACCGCTCCAGCCATTACCCAGTCACGTGAGACTCAGGGGCCGTGGAGGGCGGGGCTGACTGGAAGGCAAGGCGGTCCCTTAAGCCCTGAGACTCCACCCTCCCAAGCTCAGCAGAGGCTTCTGCGGCTGAATCCAGCACAGAAGTTTCCCCGGCACAGTGAAAATGCCGAGACAAGGGAAAGGATTACAAGCAAAAGAAATGGAGGAAAAAAAACGACTGGATATAGAGTTCAAAACCACGCTTTTAAGGTTTTGCAAGAATATGCTAGAAAAGATGGATAAATTTAGTGAGACCCAAGAGAAGATAATAAATACACTGACTGAAATGAATACTATTACGCAGAGTACTAACAGCAGACTAGAGAAAGGCAAGGATCAAGTCAAAAATTTGAAATATAAAGAAGCAGAAAACATTCAACTGGAAAAGCAAGAAGAGAAAAGAATCCAAAAATGTGAACATAATGTAAGGAGCCTCTGGGACAGCTTCAAGCGTACCAACATCAGAATTGTGGGGGTGCCAGAAGAAGAGAGAGAGCAAGATACTGAAAACCTGTTTAAAGAAATAATGACTGAAAACTTCCCACATCTGGTAAAAGAAATAGACTTACAAGTCGAGGAAGCACACAGAACCCCAAAGAAAAGGAACCCAAAGAGGACTACACCAAGACACATCATAATTAAAATGCCAAGAGCAAAAGACAAAGAGAGAATATTAAAAGCAGCAAGAGAAAAACAGTTTATTACCTACAAGGGAGCACCCATACGACTGTCAGCTGATTTCTCAACAGAAACGATGCAGGCCAGACGGGAGTGGCAAGAAATATTCAACGTGATGAACAACAAGAACCTACAACCAAGAATAATCTATCCAGCAAAGCTATCATTCAGAATTGAAGGGCAGATAAAGACCTTCACAGAGAAGAAAAAGCTAAAGGAGTTCATCAACTCCAAACCAGTATTATATGAAACTCTGAAAGGTACCCTCTTAGAAGAGGAAGAAGAAAAAGGTAAAAGACAAAAAATTATGAACAACAAATACACATCTATCAACAAGTGAATCTAAAAATTAAGTGAATTAAAAATCTGATCAATAGAATAAACTGGTGAATATAATAGAATCAGGAGCACAGAAAGGGAGTAGACTGATAATTCTCAGGAGGACAAAAATCATAAAGCATCAAACAGACTGTGAAATTATAGCAGAAAGATTAAAGTTAGGTGAGGTAAATAAGTGATCAATCAAAGGACTTGTATGCATGCTTATAAACATAACCAATGATCACAGACACTGGGGGGTCGGGGTATGCCTGGGAGGGAGGGGGGGCAATGGGGAGATATGTATAAAAAATTAATAAAAAATTAATTAAAAAAAAATACCAAGAGCAAAAGACAAAGAATATTAAAGCAGCAAGAGAAAAACAGTTCATTACCTACAAGGGAGCACCCATAGGATTGTCAGCTGATTTCTCAACAGAAACTATGCAGACCAGATGGGAGTGGCAAGAAATATTCAAGGTGATGAACAGCAAGAACTTACAAACAAGAATACTCTATCCAGCAAAGCTATTATTCAGAATTGAAGGGCAGATAAAGAGCTTCACAGATAAGAAAAAGCTAAAGAGTTCTTCAACTCCAAACCAAAGTATATGAAATGCTGAAAGGTACTCTTTAAGTAGAGGAAGAAGAAAAAGGTAAAAGATAAAAAAATTATGAACAACAAATTCATATCTATCAACAAGTGAATCTATAAATTAAAGTGAATTAAAAATTTGATCAACAGAATAAACTGATGAATATAATAGAATCAGGAGCACAGAAAGGGAGTGGACTGATAATTCTCAGGAAAAGGGGTGTGGGGGGTGCAGGGAGGGACTGGACAAAAATCATACACCTATGGATGAGGTCAGTGATGGGGGAGGTAGGGGTACAGGGAGGGGTGGGAGCCAGGTGGAGGGGAGCTATGGAGTAGAAAAAAGAGAAACAAATGTAATAATCTGAATAATAAAGATTTAATTAAAAAAAAAAAAATGCAAAAAAAAATCCCCCAAATCTCATAGACACAGACAATAGTATGGTGATTATCTGAGGAAATTGGGGTGGGGGAGGTAAAAGAAGGCAAAAAGAGGGTAAATGGTGATGGAAGGAGACCTGACTTGGGATGGTGAATGCACAATAACATATACAGATGATGTGTTATAGAATTGTACACCTGAAAAATATATAATTTTATTAACCAACTAGAGGCCCAGTGCACGAATTCATGCACAGGTGAGGTCCCTCAGCCTCTCTGGTGATCAGGGCTGATCAGAGCCGTCTTACCCAGTCCCAATGGGGGCATTGGGAGCTGGCCGAGGAGGGACCGTGGGAGGGCTCCAGGGCGTGTCTGGCCCTCTCACCCAATCCTGATTGGCTGGACCCCAGCAGCAAGCTAACCTATTGATCAGAGCATCTGTCCCTTGGTCATCAGTGCACATCACAGCAACTGTCCAGCAGTCAACTGAAAAGTCGAATGATCAGTTGGACACTTAGCATATTACGCTTTTATTATATAGGAAGTCACCCCAGTAAATTCAATAAAAAGAAAATGGTGAACATATAAAAAATTAAAATGTATTGCTTTATCTAAAAAACCATAACTTAATATCACAAAAATCTCAAAGCCTATACCAAAGTTATTTGCATCTTCTCTTAAGGGAATGACTTCCCTTATAGATTCTTTCATCAGTAGTATTCCAGAGGTCATGCTAATAGGTATCAAAGGGAGGTTTACAAGTCCCCAATGATCCTTGAGTTTTATCCAGTACTATCTAAAAGAATCTCACCAGTTCAGCATGAAAAAATATTAAATTATATTTGTTTAATGCACATATTAATTTAAGTGCAAAGTTTTAAGATGAAACAGAAAAAATAAAATTGTTATCTATCTAATCATTGGTATAAAGAGAATGGACTTTGGGTTAGAAGGACCCCAGTTTGAATCCTGACATTGGCATTTTTTAATAAGTTAATCAGCCTTTTCTGACGCTTGGCTTTTATTGTCTATAAAAAAAGAGACTGATGACAGCTATCTCAGTTTCTTGTGGGAATTAAATAAACTAGTGTAAGTAAAGAATTTAACACAGTGTCAGATACACAATAAACAATAAATGCAAGTTACTCTTAGAAATAAATTCCTCTGGCCTTCTGAACCAGCCTACCACATTCTAAACTCTTTCCCACTGCAGGTCTACTCTTCCTGTAAATATTTTCTCACCTTTCAGTTAAACATCTCATCCCAGCAGCCTTCTCCTGACCATCCTATCCAAAATATCTCTTTCTCTTCCAAAACACTAATATTTGCTTTTTAAAAGCATTTGTGGTTTTTATTCAAATCATATACATTAATTTTAATTACTTTAAAAATTAAAGCATAATTTACATAAAGTAAAATTACGTTTTAAAAAACATTTTGAAATTTAATTTTATAGAGAGCGAAAGAAAGAGAGAGAGAAACACCTCTTGGCTGCCTCCTGTATGCCCACTACAATCAATCAAGCCTGAAACCTGGTGTGACTTGACCTGGGAATGGAACTAGTAACATTTTGGTGCATGGGACAATGCCCAACTAACCAAGGCACACTGGTCAGAGCAAAATTATGTTTTTTATTGTTTGGTTCTGCAAGTTTTGAAAAATGCATGCAGTTGTACAGCCAACACAGTAGACATTGAACACTTTCATCACTCACCAAATCTCATGCCCTTTGGGTTAACCACTCTCCCCTGGCAAAGCTGCTGGTGAACACTGATCTGCTCTCAGTCCCTACAGTTTTGCCTTTCCCTGTCTGTCAGATAAATGAAATTGTACAGTATGCAACCTTTTGAGTTTATCTTCTTTCACTTAGTCCAATGCATTTGACATTTACCTATGTTGTTGCACATGTATCAGCAGTTTGTTTCTTTTTGTTGCTGGGTAGTATTCCATTATGCAAATATATCACAGTTTATCCATTCACTAATTGAAGCACATTTAGTGTATTTTTGGCAATAAAGACAAAGATTTTTGGCTATTCAATTTTTTGAAAAATATATATTTTTTTGCTTTTCCATGTAGATTTTAGAATCAGCTTGTCAACTCTGTTATGATTTCTATTAAATTACCATTAATCTATAGATAAATTTTGGAAGAATTAATATTTTATCATATTGATTATTTCAATTAAGGAATAGAGTATATTGTTATATTTATTTAGGTCTTTGATTTCCTTCTAACAGTGTTGCATAGTGTTCATTATAGAATCATTTTTTATTTCTTTAGGTTTATGCCTATGTATGCATGCCTTTGGTACTACTGTAATTGGTACTTTAACATTTTCAGTTCCTAATAGTTAATTGTTATGTAGAGTTGATTTTTGTGCATTAGTCTTGTGTCTTATGACCTTAATAAACTCATTTATTATCTCCAGTGGTTTTTGTAGGTTATTTGGGATTTTCCACATAGATAACCATGTCATGAGCAAATAGAGACAGTTTTCTATATTTCTTTCCAATCTATATGCCTTTTCTTCTTTTTGTTGCCTGGTTATATTGGCTAGAACCTCTAGTACAATGTTGAATAAATGGAGTGAGAGTATCTAGCAGACATACTCACCTTGTTTTCAATCCTACAGGAAGAGCATAAAGTGTAATGTTAGATGCTTTTTAAAAAAAGTTGCCCTTTCTCAAATTGAGAAAATTTCTTATATTTCTAATTTACTGATATTTTTAAACAGCAGAATAATCTGATTTTTCCAATTCTATGAATGATCATTTTGTATTTATTTATGCTAGTAATCTCCAGACATGGTGAATTATAATGACTAGTTTTTGAATGCTGAATCAGCCTTGAATTCCCAGAATAAAGTTCACTTGGTCATAATATGTTATCCTTTTTATATATTGTTGGATTCACTTCACTAAAGTGAAATTTTTAGAAGTATATTAATGAGAGATATTGGTTCGTGCTTTTCTTATAATGTGTAGTGTTAGTAGAAGAAGAATACTTGCCTCATAGGAAAAAATTGGATGTTTTCCTACCTGATTGTGTGGAACTGGCATAGTTTATTTCTTATATGTTTAGTGAATTCACCAGAAAGTCATATTTCTTGGGTATTTCATTGTGGTAAGATTTTTAACTCCTTTATGCTACTTCTTTATAGCCACAACCATTCATTCTCCCTCACTCATCCCTAACTCCTGCCAATAACAAATCTGTTTTCTATAATTATGTTATTTCATGAACATTACATAAATCAAATCATGCAATATGTATCCCTTTGAGATTAGTTTTTTTTTCCATTTGGCACAATTCCTTTGAGGTTCACCCACATTGTTGCATATATCAATAGTTCCTTCCTTTCCATTACTGAATAAGTAGTCTGTGGTATGGATATATATAGTTTGTTTAATCATTCATCCACCAAAAGTTAATTGCACAATTTCTAGTTTGGGGCTATTAGGAAAAAACCTACTTGAAACATTCATGCACAACTTCCTGTATGAAAATAAATCTTAATTTCTCAATTGTCCCAGAGTGAAATCCCTGGGTCATAGGATAAATCTGTTTTTAGTTTCATTTTGACAGAAACTGCCAAACTATTTTCCAGAGTGTTCATACCATTTTACATTCCCATCACCAATGTATGAGTGATCCAAATTCTCCACATCCATTTGGTGTTATCACTATTTTCCATCTTAGCTATCTGGTAAGTTACATGAGTAGTGATATCTCACTGTAGTTTTAAATTTGCAAATCTTGCATGCCTAATGTTTTAAAAATCCTTTCATGTGTTTTTCGCCATCTATACATTTCCTTGGTGAAATTTATGTGCATGTCTTTTGTTCATTTTCTAATTGGAGAGTTTTTAAAAAATATATAACATGATTTCAAAGAGCAAAGAAGAGGAAGATAGAAACATCAGTCATGAGAGAGAATCATTGATCAGCTGCCTCCTGCACACCCCCTACTGGTAATTGACCCAAAACCCAGGTATGTGCCCTGATGGGGAATTGAACCAGGACCTCCTGGTTCAAAAGTTGACACTCAACCACTGAGTCACCCTAGGTGGCCTGAGAGTATGTTTTTTAATGTTGCATTTTGAGAGGTTTTTCACAAACCCTAAATATAAGACCTTTGCCGGATATGAGACATGCAAATCCATATAACATTCATTAGCCAAGCAAAAGTTTTAAACTTGTAATGAGGTCCAGTTTATCAGTATATCCTCTTATGGTAGTGTTATTAGAGTCAAGTCTAAGATCTCTTTGCCTAATCCTAGGTTCCAAAGATTTTTCATGGTTCTTTTCTAAAACTTTAACTAAGCTTTCATTTTAATAATTTTAATTTTCTGTGCCTGTGTCTAGTTAGGTCTTAAAATTTCTTTTTTTAAAAAATATATTTTTTGTTGATTTCAGAGAGTAAGGGAGAATGAGAGATAGAAATGTCAGTAGTGAGAGAGAATCATTGATCTGCTGCCTCCTGCATCCCCCTACATAGGGGATCAAGCCCACAACTCTGGAATCAACCTTCACCTCTTAGTTTATAGGTTGCCACTCAACCACTTACTGGGCCACACCAGCTGGGCAGATCTTCCATTTCTTTACTATTATCTAAGTTATTTAGAGTGTTGCTGTTTTTTGTGTTTTGTTTTTTTTTTACTTTTTTAAAAATTGCATTTATGTCTCCCAATTCCAACACAAGCACTTATCCAAGAATCTTCTGTTATAGGAATTGGATTTAATATTTTTTAAAGATTAAGATGGATCTTTTTAAAAAGATCAAAAAAAGATTAGGAGATTTTTCTTAATGCACAGACTTAACCCATCTCTTGGTCTGTTTGCAGCTTATTAAGTGAGGTAATGTCCTTGGAGGGCCAAGTTGAAAAGCTGGAGTTACATCAGGGCCTTGATCCTGGCAAGGGGGAAAACATCAAGGTAAGCTGGAGGCTTGGGAAGGACCACAGGGAGGCTGTGGGGACTCTGTATAATAAGAATTAAAACCCATCTTCCGTCATGAGAAGGAATGCTATCTGGTGGTCAGTTCTGAGCACCTTTCTATTCTCTGATGAAAGAAAAAGGCCAGATTTAAAAAATTCTATCTAGAAAATCAGTCAGACAAATAAGATAGATTTATATCTTGATTCCATCTTAAGATATTGATGAGTGCCTTATGGGAAAACTCTTCTTCATCTTTGTATCCAAGCACTTAACAGTACAGAGAAGACAGGAAATATGTATTTGTGAAGAACTGCATCCTTAGAGTGTAAGGGATATAGTTGCATCTGTCTTTGTTTTCTTCATGAAGAGTTTTGTGTTGGTTTTCACTATCTCCTAAATTTTCCTGTTGTTTTTGTCTCTTTACATTTCTTAGAGAAAGGTTTAATTTTCCCTTTTATAAAAAGTCATAAAATATTGCAAGAAAGGTAGTGATCAACTCTTGAACATAATTAGACTTTAGAACCCTGACTGATAACTTTTTCTGCTCTACTAAACTTCAGGCCTTTGAAGAAAAGTCTGTAAAAAAAAGAAAAGGTCTGTGTCTAGCTTCCTCCTATTTTTTATTGAAATTGCCAGCCCCAGCTTTAGCTTAAGCCAAAGAGTTTAAATAAAGTGGATTTTGGAAG
Organism: Lasiurus cinereus; assembly: GCA_011751065.1. Lineage (NCBI taxonomy): Eukaryota > Metazoa > Chordata > Mammalia > Chiroptera > Vespertilionidae > Lasiurus > Lasiurus cinereus. The sequence continues at coordinate 19,490,550 of JAAGEH010000311.1, read as the reverse complement.
AAGTAAAGGAGAAATAGCTCTTTTATTATAAGAAGGTAATGTAATTTAAACCCTCATATATGAAAAGCCATCTACAGATTAGCACAGATTTATTACCAAGGAAAAAATTACTTTTAACTGTAACTGGGTCCAACATTTTAAAGTAGCAACCTCATTTTGTGCTGGTTGAAAAGTCAAGCATTTTTTTCACTGTCCTTGGGTTTTGGAAATTGCAAACTATGAAAAGAGGGAAGAGGACAAAGGCCAAGAACTATTTTGCCTTAGAAAATTCCTTCAAAAGTCAGCTGTCCTACAGGAATGTGGATTTCAGCAGGAGTTAGAGCTAGAAAGGGATAAATATCAAAGGAACGAGGAGGAAGAGAGACAAGCACAAAAATAAATGAAAGTGAGATTTAAAAAAAACACAAATAAGAGCTTGGGGATGCTTTGAAAGGGAAAGACATCAAAAATATGTATGAAGATTCTGTCTGGAGTTAAACAGCTGTGTGTGCACTTAAAAATATAGACTCAAACTTAAAAATTAAAACAACCCAAATATCTCCCAAGTGACATGTGGATAAATCCTAACATAGCAGTTTAGGTGTTTACCTATGCCACCATCTTGGTTTCTCTCATCACATGTTATAAAATGGAATACTACTAAGCAATAAAAGGAATGGCCTTTTTTTTTAATTTAATAAGTCTTTATTGTTCAGATTATTACATTTGTTCCTCTTTCTTACCCCCATAGCTTCCCTCCACCTGGTTCCCACCCCACTCTCTGACCTTACCTCCCATCCACTGTCCTCATCCATAGGTGTATGATTTTTGTCCAGTCTCTTCCCTCACACACTCACACTCCTTTCTCCCTGAGAATTGTCCGTCCACTCCCTTTCTATGCTCCTGATTCTATTATATTCAACAGTTTATTCTATTCATCAGATTTTTTTTTTAAAGAAGTAAGCCTTTATTTCCTTGTTTCTCAAATAGAGTTGACTGAGCTAGTTGCTTTTTGGTAATTAATCAAAGAGACCAAATCCCATATTCTCGTCTGATTCTTCCTTTGCTTCGACCTTGGCTGGGGCTGCAGTATATTTCAAAATTTTTACTTGATTCTTGCCTTTCTCTAGTCTGCAGTTAGGACTCCGTATAATATTTTTTATTTCAGTCAGTGTATGTTTAATTTCTATTTGGTCCTTTTTCATCTCCTCTTGGGTCTCACTAAATTTATCCATCTTTTCTAGCATATTCTTGAAAAACCTTATAAGCGTGGTTTTGAACTCTATATCCAGTCATTTTTTTTCCTCCATTTCTTTTGTTTGTGATCCCTTCCCTTGTCTCGGCATTTTTCCTATGCCGGGGAAACTTCTGTGTTGGATTCAGCCTTATGATAGCAGACGCAAAGCCACAGAAGCCTCTGTTGAGCTTGGGAGGGGTGGAGTCTCAGGACTTAAGGGACTGCCTTGCCTTCCAGTCGGCCCCGCCCTCCACGGCCCCTGAGTCTCACGTGACTGGGTAATGGCTGGAGCGGTCCTTGTGCGCACGCCTGCAGTGCCTCTAACCACTGCCTTTCCAGCTCCCCTGCGCACCAGGACCACACGAGTTTAGGTCCCCAGGGTTTTGCCCGAAACAGGGGCCCAATGGACTCAGAAGTGGCACAGTTGGGAGGGTCTGTCTCCCGCCCAGTCGCGAAAGCCAGCGGCACAATCAGCAGTCTGTCCTCCGCACAGCACCGTGCGCGTGTGAGACCGGACCTGATCTTTTGCGACTCCCCTAAATTTCCGTGCACCTCTCCCTTTGCACAGTCCAAACTCCCCCCGTATGAGTTTTGGCTGGATCTGGGGTTTAGTGTCGTAGGATAAGGGGTTCAATGCCGTTGGGAGTCTCCGTTTCCCTCCCGCCAGAGAAAGCCAGCCCGGTACTCCAGCACCCGCTCTCTCTCAGGGCGCACGTCTCCGTACCTCAGCTTTTTGCAGCTCCTCTGGGTCTCTGTGAGCCCCTCTCTTTCCTTCTAGTTGTAGAACTTCCACTCAGCCAGCTTTCCTGTGGTTCTGGATGATGTCCGTTCTGTCTTTTAGTTGTAGTTTTGAAATTGTTGTGCGAGGCAGCAGTGTAGGTGTTTACCTATGCTGCCATCTTGGATTCCTCCCAGAATTGCACACTTTTAAAAAAGGTAAGTTTTACGGTATATCCTATGTAATAAAAGAGTAATATGCTAATTGACCATACCTTCACTACACCCACAAGCCATGCCCACCAGCCACGCTCATCAGCTAATCAGAGCGAGTATGCAAATTAACCTAACCAAGATGGCTAGAGCCACAGAGAGAGCAGGAGTGAGGTTTGGGTTGCCCCTGGTGATGGAGGAAGCCAAGCTTTCCACAAACGCTAGCCAGCTCAGGCTTCCACTTAAGGCAACAAAGTTTCAATTGTAGAAGATAAATAAATACCAAATACCAGGGCCTCCACTTGGGTCACTGGGGGTCGGTCGTGGTCAGCCTGAAAACCACCACAGGCCCCTCACCCAGGCCACCCCATACCCCAAGGGAACACCCACCCTGATCCAGGATACGCTTCAGGGCAAACCAGCTGGCCCCCTATCCTGTCTAATGCACCAGGTCTCTATCCTATCTAATAAAAGATTAATATGCAGATTGACCATCACTCCAACACACAAGATGACTGCCCCCATATAGTCAAAGATCCTGCTCCCATGTAGACACAAGATGTCCACCACAAGATGGCCAGCAGGGGAGGGCAGTTGGGAGGGACCAGGTCAGCAGAGGAGGAAAGTTGGGCATGACTCGGCCCACAGGGTAGGGCAGTTAGGGCAAACAGGCTGGCAGGGTAGTAGTTAGGCATCAATCAGGCTGGCAGGGGAGTGGTTAGGGGGTGATTAGGCTGGCAGGCAGAAGTGGTTAGGGCAATCAGGAAGGCAGGCAAGTGACCATTTGGGAGCCAGAAGTCCTGGATTGTGAGAAGGATGTCCCTATTTGGATCTGGCCTAAATGGGCAGTCGGATATCCCTTAAGGGTCCCAGATTGGAGAGGGTGCAGGATGGGCTGAAGGACACTGGGCCTCTAGTAAATTATAACCTCAATAAATATGACTTTTAAAAAATTGACACAGGTTCTATCCTCGATTATTCTAATGGTTGATGGGACAGCCTGTGTAAAAACAAATGCAGTGGTTTAATGAGTAAGAAACTTTAAATATAATTGTTAAAGATGCAAAGTCAGTAGGAATGGTTCTAGGTTTACTCTAATGAAGGAAAACGTGAGCATTGTTAGGAACAGATAAGACAACAGCAAACAAAGTTTGGGAAAATTAAAGGAAAAAGAAGTTAATGAAGTTTTAAATATCACATGAATTGGCTCATTTAGTTCTCATGAAGAAATGGAATGACTCTGCAAGCCATAAAGGAGGAGAAGGGAAATTTGGTAAAAGCATTTAAACACACACACACACACACACACACACACAATGGAAAAGACCTTTAAACTAAGAATTGTTTAAATCTACCTTTGAGGTAGATTTGGGGTGTTGCCTCCTGTTGAGTCCCCAAGTCCACACAGTTTCTGAAATCTCCATAAGAATATTTAGACGTTCATTCTGAGACTTACTCCTATCTCAGTTAGTACTGTGTAAATATATTTGATAGTACTGTGTAAATATATTTTCTATATAAACAAACCAGGGCACCAAGTAAAATATGATGATTATATCACAACTATTTTCTAAATAATTAAATGCCACAGTTCAGGGGTAGATAATAAAAAAAAAACTTGGTAAAGAAGGGTGTAGACTATACATTCTCTATAGCTGTTTTAAGGACAAATACTCTTTACTGATATCCAATCACCACATTGCCTAGCTCAGTAGTCTGTTATGTAGGATATTGCCAATAATATCTTGATTTAATTTAATATTGATTTTGGATATCAACACCCAGAATAATAAGGGAAAAAATGGCTTCTATTAAATCTCAAACTTTTGATCATGAATTAGCTTTCTTCTGAAAAATCATAATTTGTTTTGTTTCAATTCCATAAATCATTCTTTATAACTTTTGTTTCATACCCTTTGTTTTAAAGGAGAAGATTGTGGAAATTAAAAAGCAACTAGGAGAAATGGATAACAAATTTGTCCAGGTAATAATAAAAGTGGCTTTATAATTGATTTCTTCAAAGAAATCTCAGACTTAGAGAATTTTAGTGATGGAATCTAAAATTTGATGCAAGATAGAATTTTAAACCTAGAAGGGAACTTAGGTCATATAATCTATGCCCTTATTTTCACAAGAGAAAAGCATGACTCAGATATATGAAGTGATATGCCTATATTTCCAGATGAAAAGAATCAATCTTGTTCTTGCTCTCCCATAAATGAATATATATATATTCATATGTATGTATATATTTTGAATATATGTATATATTTTGAATATATATGAATATATGTATTATTTTACTATATATATACATGTATTTACATATCTAAATATACAAAAATATTTAATATATATTTAAATGTATATCTTTTTTCTCTTAACAAAAGTAATACATGCTTATTTTAATAAGTAAAACATTATAGAACTTTTTGATATTAAAAATGAAAAATAATCCTACTCAGTCAACAATAAACATGTTGAACATTATTTTTTTTAATTCTCATCTGAGGACATGTTCCATCAATTTGAGGGGAGAAGGGAGAGAGAAAGAGAGAGAGGAAAAGAGAGAGAGAGAGAGAGAGAGAGAGAGAGAGAGAGAGACATATCTATTGGCTGCTTCCTATATGTATCCTGACCAGGGATCACACTTTCACCCCAGGAATGTGCCCTGACCAGGAATTGAAACTGCAACCTTTTGGTATATAGGATGACATTCCAACTAACAGCCACATGGCTAGGGCACAGTGAACATTCCTGTATATTTATATTCTATCAAATCTTTCTATACATATTGGTATTTTAATGGGATTATATTGCATATATATTTTTTGCAACTTGCTATTTTCACTTTGCATTTTTTTGTTATATATATTAATTATTATTATTTTATTTTTTGGTTAATTCTCACCCAAGGATATTTGTCCATTGATATTTAGAGAGAGTGGAAGAGAGGAGGAGAGACACAGTGAGAAACATTGATATGAGAGAGACACATTGATTGGTCGCCTCTTGCACATGCCCCAACCAGGGAAGAGGATGGAGCCTGCAACAGAGATAGGTGCCCTTGACTAGAATCAAACTCAAGACCCTTCAGTCCTCAGGCCAAAGTCCTATCTACTAAGCCAAACCCGCTAAGGCTCACTTAGTATTGTTTTCTTTAAAAACATTCTATGCCACTAGATGTCATTTTACCTTTCTGCTGTTTATACAATGCAGGATTTGATTTTTAGTTACATTACATTTATTTTATTGGATATTTTTGGGCTTTATAATCCATGTTTGCCATTACAAATGATGCCTCAGAAACCCATATCTTTGCTTTTTTGGCAAGGGCTTCTTTAATAATTTCTATTTTTAAATAAATAAATAGATAGATAGATAGATAAATTTTAAAATTGAATGTATTGGGGTGACATTGGTTAACAAAATTATACAGGTTTCAGGTGTACAATTCTACAATATATCATTTGCATTTTGTATTGTGTGTTTACCATCCCAAGTCAATAAATTTCTAGAAATGGCACCTCTATCTAGAATGTATTTTCTTGAATCCTGAAGTACTGTTCTTCCTGCTATAGCTCTGCTCTTCAAGTCATGCTGCAAATCTATTATGGGATGATTATTTAAAACCTTTAAAATGTCTTACTCCTGATGTATGTGCAGTTGGTATTTATGTCTTATAAGGTAATGGTTTGCTTTCAGCTTGTGTCTTGCTCTTACAATAGATACCAACCAAATCTGTCTGTTACCTCTACCTGGAACCTCAAGGAAACATAGGAAGGAAAGAAGAAACACAGATTTTATGGGTGGTTCTTTTGCTAAACCAAAAGGCCCAAATCTTCAAACTAACATAATGAGGATTTAACATTTATATATTATAAATTTTAAACACTTAAAAGATATATAATTTTCTTTTTTTCCCTCATAATTACACTATGTTTCTCCAACTAGTGGCCTGGTGGATGGTTTTTAAGGAGCAAGAGAAGAGCAATAAGAAGAGAAAAAGATGATTTATTTTAAGCAGTTGTTCATATGAATTTGCACTTCTAAAGGATTGAAAATAATTGTATTAATCTTTTGGTTATTCCTCCTGCAATTTATCATAATTATACTATGAATTTGCTCCGGGGAGCAAGGATCTTACTGAGTAAAAGTAATTTTCATTAAAGCTACTTTATAATTAAGTGGCATCAAAATGAGTAAGACTTTATTATATAAACCAGAAAAATATAATTTCTATTTTATCCCAAATTATGGGTGTCTTTTCAGGTTGATGCTTGTAATGAAGCTCATGAATTAAAGGAGAAACTCGTTGCAAAAATAGAGGTAAGATTTCACTGTTATATGAGTTCAAATAATGGTAAGATAAAATGAATTAAATATAAATACAGAGGCAATTCTTTCCCTGGAAGTGGAGAGGGTACCACATACTGATCTCTTTCTGCCCTTATTGCTGTCTTCTTCCCCTCCTGGCCTTCTGCTTTGGGCCAACAGAACGTCTCACACCTCTGGGCTGCTTCTACATCTCCTCCAATTGGAGCTTACCCTCTATGTAGAAATGCATATTACCCATTCTTCAAGGCTCAGCTCACATTCATCTCTTTCAGACATTCCCTTATCTTCCTTACCCAGAAAAATGAAACAGTGAATAAATGAACCTGTCACTCGCTCAGAGGTGACTGATGATCTCATTTTCTAGAGTAGATGCCCACCACCAAACCTCAGCTACTCTGTCTCATCACCTTGTCTGTCTTTGGCATGTATCTTAATCTATAATATCTAATGTGTATATGTGTTTAGCATGTAATTCTTTGTCTAATTTGTTTTTAAAAACTTGCAATACAATGCCCATTCCTTGTCTATTTTGTTAGCCACTGCATCCTAGAACAGTGTCTGGTAGGAATTACTAAAAAAAATAAAAAGTGTCCTACATAGATGAACAAATTGGATAGATAAATTCAGTACAAGGATAATTATCTTTCTATGTGAATAGTCCAGCAAAGATCAACATATGGATTTTGTTTAATGTTATACCATGGTGATAACTTACTCTGTGACAGTCTTTTTCTAATAGGTGAGGATAGCTACCAACGACCTCCTCAAATGATTCACATGTGACTTGCAATGTGGGCCCCTGAAGTGTTCTGGGGGAAAAGTTCTCTGCATCATCTACAATAAGACTGGCAGATACCTAGAATCATTTTTTAAATATATTTTTATTGGTCCCAGAGAGGAAGGGAGAGGGAAAAGAGATAGAAACATCAATGTTGAAAGAGAATCATTAATAGGCCCACACTGGAGATCGAGCCGCAACCTGGACATGTGCCCTGACCGGAATGGAAAAGTGACTTCCTGGTTCATAGGTTGATGCTCAACCACGGAGCCACACCTGTTGGGCTGGAATCATTTTTTTAAAATGATAGTTGATCTTCTTTCAGAACTTCTGCAAGGACATGACTGTGATGAATAAAAGACTGGGGATGTACCCATTGAGAGAAGAGCACACAGACTCTCGGATTCCTGAAGAAATGGGTAGGGGAGAAATGGAGCATCTGCTTCTTCAGGCTCCCCCGACCCCTTCAGTGCAGAACTCCCCTCCTCGCTGTACCCTGTGGTGAGTCAGTGAAAGGAACTGTGGGGGCTGGACAGGCCCTTGTGTGTGAACAATAGTAAGATTAAGCTTCAAGTGTTACTTAAATATTTGTTTCATCTCCTTTTATAAATTATTTCTGTTCTTTAAAAGTCATAGTATTTTGATTTTTAGATATAGATCAATTGCATTAGATACACACACACACACACACACACACACACACACACATTTCTTCCTTATTGCTTTAGATAACTATATGTATAAAATCTTAAAGGGTGGTGTCTGCAGAGTGTGATGCAGTCTCCTCCATCAGAGAAGCATAACTGATAAGCAGATTTGAAAATTTCTGCTTTCTGCACAGGATGCCTCTCCCTTGTACAGTATGGAAGACATGCATAGTGGCAAATTCTGACTCCTTGAACTTCTTTCTAGAGATGCCACACCTTCACATATACCCTGAGCATGAGCACATACACATACTTTTAAAAAATATATATGATGAACATCTTTTATATTTCAAGTTCCCAAATGATCAAGATTTCTGCCTTTAGTAGCCCATGCAGTATTAGGAGACAGATTTAAAATAATTTAATTGCAATAATATGCTGTGGGCCCTATGTCAGGATTATGTGCAAGGTACAACGCACACAAAAGAGGGAGCTAAAGATTCTCCTGGTTTTGTGGTTGGGCATAAAGATTCAGAAGTAGAGCCCAGCCAGTGTGGTTCAACCAAGAACCAGGAGGTCATGGTTCAATTCCTGGTCAGGGTACATATCAGGGTTGCAGGCTCTATCTCCAGTGTGGGGCGTGCAAGAGGCAACTGATTGGTGATTCTCTCTCATCATTGATGTTTCTATCTCTCTGTCTCTCTCCCTTCATCTCTGAAATCAATAAAAATGTATTTTTAAAAATAGATATTCATCATGTTCAACAAAAATTAGTTAAGTGAGGAATGATGCAAATGAAAATGGTGGAATAAAGACCCCAAAATTTCCTCCTCTATAAGGTCAATAAGAGAGCTGGAAAAAATGGTCAGAAACAAATTTTTTCGGAATCCTGTAAATTAAGGATCCCAGTATCCAGAATACATAAAGAACTCTTACAATCCAAAAACAAAAAGACTAACAACGCATTTTTCTAAATGAACAAAGGAGTTGAATAGACATTTCTTCAAAGAAGATACACAAATGGCCAACAAGTGCATGAAAAAATGTTCAACATCATTGATCATTAGGGAAATGCAAATCAAAATTCCGAAATACCTCTTTACACCACTAAGTTAAGTATAGATAGAAAAATAGACAATGACAAGCATGTGGAGAATTTAAAACCCTCAGGTATTACGAGTGGGATTATAAAATGGTACAGTCACTTTGCAAACAACTTGGCAGTTCCTAAAAATGTTAATGGAGCTACCATATGACCCACTCCTAGGTATGCACCCAAAAGAACTGAACACCTATACATGAATATTCACAGCAGCTTTTTCATAATAGTTAAGTAGAAACAATACAAATATTGAGCAATTGATGAATAGGTAAATAAAATGTGGGATATATATATGTGAGTATGTATGTGTGTGTATCTATATTTTCAGGCACAAAAAAAGAATAAACTATGATATATTCTATAACATAGATGAACCTTGAAAATGTTATGCTAAGTGAAAGAAGCCAGACACACAAAAGGACACACACTACATGATTCCATTCATATGAAATGTTCAAAATAGGAAAATCCATATAAATACAACATAGTTTAATGGTTGGCAGGCCTGGGGTTAATGGGAAATAGAAAGCAACTGTTCGTGGGTACAGATTTTCTTTTTGGGATATGATAATACCCTGAAATTAAATAGTGGTGATGGTTGAACAAGCTTATGAATAAACTAAAAGCCATGGAATTGTTCTCTTTAATAAATGTGTGAAGAAGAAGCAATTATTTGTAGAACTGCCAAGAGCTAGCCAGTGGTGATAATGCCAAGAAACTTGACTCAGATTTACAGAATCCACTGAGTGAGGTCACAAAATAGACCCATAGTTAGCTTGAACTGCACACTGGAGTTTCTCTTCTGAAATGTATTACAGATGGAGATTATCTTCAGGTGACTCGCTTATCTGTGACATATCTTTTCTTCTTGGTGTTTTTCTGGATTTTCCATATCTTCTGCTCTAATCATGTATTGCATTTATAATCTACTAGAGGCCCAGTGCACAAAATTTGTGCATGGAGTGGGGTGTCCTTTAGCCCAGCCTGTTCCCTCTCCAATCTGGGACTCCTTGAGGAATGTCTGACTACCCATTTAGGCCCAATCCTGGGTTGGACCTAAACGGGCAGTCAGACATCCCTCTCACAATCCAGGGCTAGTGGCTCCCAACTTCTCACCTGCCTGCCTTCCTGATTGCCCCTAACTGCTTCTGCCTGCCAGCCTGATCACCCCTTTACGACTCCCCTGCCAGCCTGATTGATGTTTAACTGCTCCCCTGCCAGCCTGTTTGCCTCTAAGTGCCCCCCTCTGTGGGCCTGGTCACCCCTAACTACCCTCCCCTGCACTCTTGATTAATCCCAACTGCCCTCCCTTGCAGGCCTGGTCCCTGCCAACTGCCCTCCCATGCTGGCCATCTTGTGTCCACATGGGGGCAGGATCTTTTGACCACATGGGGGCAGTCATCTTGTATGTTGGAGTGATGGTCAATCTGCATATTATTCTTTTATTAGATAGGATAGAGGCCTGGTGCATGGGTGGGGCTCAACTGGTTTGCCCTGAAGGGTATCCTGGATCAGGGTGGGTGTTCCTGTAGGGTGTGGGGTGACCTGGGCGAGAAGCCTGTGGTGGTTTGCAGGCCAGCCATGTCCCCTGGTGACCCAAGTGGAGGCCCTGGTATCTGTAATTTATTTATTTTCTACAATTGAAACTTTGTTGCCTTAAGTGGATGCTTGGACCAGCTAGGGTTTTTGGAAAGCTTGGCTTCCTCCATCGCCAGTGGCAACCCAAGCCTCCCTCTGTGCTGTAGTCATCTTGGTTGGGTTAATTTGTATACTTGCTCTGACTGGCTGGTGGGTGTGACTGGTGGGCATGGCTTGTGGGTATAGTGGAGGTACAGTCAATTTGCATATTACTCTTTTATTAGATAAGATATATAAAAGCCTAAGCAACCATTATGACCAAATGACTGGAATGACCAGTCAACCAGTCACTATGATGCACACTGACTTCCAGGGGACAGGTGCTCACCACAGGAGCTGCCCCCTTGTGGTCAGTGTGCTCCCACAGCCAACCTCCCAAGCCCCCTCTCCTCAGCCAGCTGGCCAACCTCCTGTGATTACCCCCTCCTGGGCCCTGATTGGAGTTGGGAGAAGGGCCGGCAGGCCAACTTCCCATGATTCTTCCCTCCAGCTGGCCAGCCACCCAATAGGACTTGAACACCATCCAGGCCAAGGGACCCCACCAGTGCACAAATTCATGCACTGGGCCTCTAGTTAGAAAATAATAATGCAAGGAATTAAAAGCAAAGAAATAAACTACATCATAATTACAGCCCAGGAGGAGGAGTCCTTAGACTTGGAAAAGCTTCTATTATTTTGTAAGGGTAATTCTGATGCCAGGACAAAAATGGTAATTAGAGAGGGCTGAATTCTATTTGCCACATTGTATTTTGTGCCCTGAGGAAAATCTAACTGCCCTGTGCCTTTATTTTCTCCCAAATAGGCATCATATAAACCTCATAAATGAGGTAAAGATGGCAATCATCTGTGAGAAGACCATTTCAGAGGAAAGAGCCCCACAATATCAAGGGTTTCACTCTTTCATAACTATAGAATGTTAGAATTCCAATATCAGTCCTAAAATGAACTTAAGTGCTCAGCTATTTTGTAGATGTCAACTGAGGTCAAGAGAAGTTCAGTTACTTACATGACCTTATAGAGCTACCTGGGTGGAGGAGCCAGGAGTCACGTCAGTGTGGTTTTCTTCAGAATGTTCTTAACACATGTTTTCTTTCCTTATAGGAAACGTGCACTGAGGATTTTCATCATATTTTATGCCCTCACCTTCACTGTACTTTCATGTTACATATTATTTTTTGATGCCACGTTTATCTTTGAAAGGGTGCTCCCTACAATGCTTGGGCGCCGCAGAACGTGGGAACTACGGGAGATTATTGTGCCTTTCTTAAATTTGGAAGTGGAAGACTTGTTGCCCTCCTAAAGATACAGAAGTTGCTGTTACACCACTGACTTTCTCCCCAATAAAATTCTGGCTGTTCTTATATTATGATGGTTAACTTATTTATTTTAAAAAATACTATACGGTGTTTGGCAAAGGATGTAGTCATGTAGCAATTGGTTGATCACAGACAGAAAAAAAAAATGAATTAGTTTTTTTCCCCCTAACATTCCCTTATGGTTTTGGTAACAGCACCCTAATTTTGCTTTGAAAGAAGTATCTTTCCCCAGTGAACATAATTCTAGGTGGTCTTTCAGTCAATGTCCCCCATTGTCCCCCAATGTGTTGAATCAGACCATCTCTAATAATGAGAATCTTGAGAATCAAACAAAGAAAGGAAATGATTGGAACTTGAATTTGGTGATCTAGCCCATATCGTTTTCAGTTTAAGTTAGCCAGAGTTGGTTTTGTTGCTTGTAATCAAAGTAAGTCTAATTGATGCAGTAGTTTTGAATGTAAGACTGGAGCATTTTTAGCCCCAACCTTTGTAGGTAATGAGAAAATAGTAACCTTTATTTTCAATATGAAAAAAAAAGTTACAATTAAACTGTGCAAGATTAATAGAACCGTAAAAATAAATTGTGGTAGGAGGGCAGATGGAGATGAAAGATCAGTTAAATGGTCATTCAGTGGTTCTGGTAATCTAAAGGGGTGAAAATGGGCATGAAAAGGAGATGATGGGTGAAGAATATCTAAAGTTAGATTTTATATTTGGTTATGTAATGGATGTGAAGTTGGATGAGTGGTGACAGGGAAATTATGGAACATGGTTCCAATTTTCACATTTGAATAGATCTTGAAGGATGGATAACATTTCATGGCAGAGAAGAGGAAAGGGCATTTCAGAGAAAAGACACATCATGAATAAAACAGAAGCCATGAATATAAGGCAGTCAAGAAAGTATATTGCTCAATATACCACTTTGTACATCCCTTAAAAAACAAACACTATTCCCCATTTATTTTTATGGCCTCTGGTACAAGTGATTCCCAAATAGTGGTCCTTTGATCACATGCATCAGAAGCACTTGGGGAGCTTTATACATTAGAGATTTCTGATTCCAACCCCAGATATTTAGATTCAATAGTGCCAGTATGAATTTTATTTTTTAAAAATCTCCCCATCTGAATCTAATACAAATGCAAATTTTGGAACCACGTCTTAGTACATTTTAGGACAACACAATGCACATAACAGGTACTCAAGAAATACCTGTTGAAGTAAATTAAATTACGTGTTCTTGTCTTTGTGAGCTTCCCATCACCTCATCCAGTGCTACATTCAAAATTTTTTCAATAATTTCCATCATAGCCATTTTTCCAGTGCCATCTTCTCACTCCCTTAAAGTAATCTTCAACTCCTTTACTATCTTTTTGTTTTAACCTTCCAGAAATAACCAGTGTTTCCAATTCTTCCACAGCAATTTTTCCCAGATCAGCCATTATTCTTTGTATTTATAATCTTTCTATTCTGATAGGCTTTATCATACAAATGTTTTACTGCTAGGGAAAGCCATTCTTTTGTTTCAACGTTCCTAGACTTTTATTTAATAAAAGTATAATATGCAAATCGACAGAAAGGAGGAATGACCTGTCAGTATGATTCGCACTGACCACCAAAGGTCAAGTGCTCAATACAGCAGCTGCCCCTGGTGGTCAGCACATTCCCACAGTGGGAGTGCTGCTCAGTCAGAAGCTGGGCTCACGGCTGGTGAGTGCAGTGGCAGTGGTGGGAACCTCTCCTACCTCCTTTGCAGGCGGGTGGTAGGGACCAAGGGGTCCCAGATTGCGAGAGGGTGCAGGCCAGGCTAAGGGAAACCCCTGCTACAGTGCACAAGTCTCATGAACTGGGCCTCTAGTTCTATGTACAACTGTAGAAAAGAATCAGTGCCAATGTCACTTGTAGCCTGATCATCTATAGTTAGGAATCTACCCTGAGTGGCCAAATTATTATGATTTCTGAACACATAATAACCTGGCCAATCAGTGTAGACTGACCACAGAGTTGGGATTTTAAAATAAGGTTTTTCCATGTATAAGAACTGCATTGTGGGTAGTTGGAAAGAAGCAGAGGACTTAGTAGCCAGAGGCTGGGGGACACTATCTCCTGGTCCTTTGACATATCAAGATTTTCAAGCTTTCCCTTATACATAAGTTCACTGAGTGGCCAGGTTATTATGCGTTCAGAGATCATAATAATCTGGCCACTCAGTGTATATCCATTGCTAGAAATGTAAAGTTTCCTTGTGAGTGGTTCTCAAGCCAGGATGTTAAACAGAATTCCACAAAAAGACATCTTTCCTAATAACAGAGAAACAATGTAAATTGACTGTACCTCTGCTATGCCCACAGCCAATCAGAGTGAGTATGCAAATTAACCCAATAAAGATAGTGGTTGATTTACATACATACCTGTGTCCTGGGAACCTCCTTGGCACCCAGGTCACTCCAAGCTGGTCATCCTGCGGAGGCTTAGACTTAGAGGTGGGGGTGCCCGCTTCCCAAGCCTGCAGCCTGTTGCAGTGGTTATAGGCTTGGGAAGGGGCTGAGCCTGGAATCAGAGAGAAGAGGAAACAATCAATGGAAACATATCCTCAGGTGAGGATAAAAAAATAAAAAAAAAGAAAGAAAGAAAGAAATGTCATATCTTATGAAAGGCACATCTTGAAAATGCCTGAAGGAAGTTGTCATTTTTTCATGGTGAAGGGACTGAAGTCTGTTTTGATGAAAACAACTTGGTGGCTGCGGTGACTGGCAGGGGCTGCAGTAGTGGGGTGATGGGGCTGGCACCTTCCCCTGATTAGCCTGGTCACCTTCCGCAAAGGGAGGACAGACTGCTCCAACAAGAAGCAGGCCTAAGCCATCAGTAGGACATCCCCTGAGGGCTCTCAGTTTGTGAGTGGGGGCAGGCTGGGCTGAGGGACCTCTCCCTAGTGCACAAATTTTGTGCACCAGGCCCCTAGTTTAATTATAATTATACATTTGTCTGCACATCTCCAAAAATTTGGACTCTTTAGATCAAGTATGAATCTCTAATATATTCTATTTTAATAGTTTCCCTGACAATGTTTAGGACTCAAAGTTTAAGAATCGCTATGCAATGTAATGTGCAAAAGCTACCTGAGATTACAATTTGGCTAAGATCCCATACAAGGCTACCAAGAAGCGACTCACTTTGGAGGGATGGTGGAGGCTGCGGGATGAGTGAGGGAATTTCCAGGATACACACAAAAAGGGAAAAAGCCAGAAGCTCTGGCAACAATGAGTAATAAATTCAAAAGGTCTAATGGCAGTGAAAGGATATGCTGACAGACAGGTTTTTAAAAAGTCACAGCTAGGCTAGTTTATAGGTAAAGGGACTAGTCAGACTAATTTTTATTCAGACAGAGCTTGGTGTATTTTTAAAATCATCTTCAGGTATTGCTGGACAGAGTATTGGATGATTTATTTGTAAAACAAGCAAAAAAAGAGCTATTGAGTTTAAATAAGTCAAATAAAACTCAAAGTATTGCAATAACTATATAACACTATGAAGTAAGGTAGGGAACCTGATTCTTTGAAAGAATACATTAATATTTTAGTAAATTTCAAGACATACTTTATTAGAATTTTAACTAAGAATAATTTTCCCTGGGGAATCAACATCCTTAAAGTGGGAATGATACTATTTTGTATCAATTTATTTTCAATTTGTCAGTTTCTCTGGAAAGCTGGATGTCACAATGTCCTGCTCTACTCCAAGAGGGAAACATTTAGTAAAGTACTGTAATATTAGGCTGATATAAATGCCCACATGTAGTAATTCAGCTAACTACTTTGGTTGGTTGGGTCTTATTTCAGATCTTTTAAATGCCATATTCAATTGAGGCAAGGGTTATATTCAAAATCACTTACTAAAAATGTCAGAATCACTTTACAAATATGATTTTGGTTTTTGGACTAAGAGGAAAGAAAACGAGAGGTCACAAAAATCTCCATTTGTCATTTTTTTTTTGAGTGAAGACAACTATGATGTAGTGGAAAGAGCTTTTAACTTGGATTCAAAGGTGAGTTAATCTGCTGCCAACTGTGCACTTAGTGGGGTCACCTAATCTCCCCTCCCAATAGGGAGCCACACTCTTCTTCCCCAGCTGCCAAGAGTTCTGACTGCTGAGAGTTCACAGCTAGATCCTCCCTTGGACCTGCTTTGGTTAAAGAGACCTGCTTTACCTAAGGTTCCTCTCCTTTCTCAATGGAAATCTGCATTCAATGACGGATCCAGGCTAGGATACATTTCTAAAGAGCCATCCCAGACTCAGATCTTCTGATAGGATCAGTTAAAGCGACTAGTGCAACTATGTCCCAATTCAGCTTCTCCCTCTGCCCAGTCCTGTTCCCAACTCTCAAGAGTTTTCCCAATAAACTCACACTCAAGTCTTCAATTCAATGTCCATTTCCTGGGAAACTTGACCTACCATCCCTGTGGAAATAAATGAAAACTAACCAATGAGAACAAGCAACGGCTATTTATTCTGAGCTCGCTGTAGCAAGGGAGTCAGCCACCATCACTAGTGACCTAACACAGATTCAGGAAAGGCAGAGAAGTGGAAAAGTTTTATAGCAGAAAAGGAGAGAGCCTTCTGGCATGCCCTGGTTAAAGGCTGTTGGCATAGGGAAAATATAGGTGGACTAACTAGAAGCAGGAAATTCTATATAATAGTTAGGGGGGCATATTTGACTTTTCCTGGTTGGTCCGAGTTTGGAAGGGGGACAAAAATTAGGGAAGTTGTCAGTTATTAATCACATTTTTGTTTACACATGTATAAATTGAGAAAAATGTGCCTCAAGAGATAGTTGAATTAATAAGTTGGGTATTATTATTATCATTATTATTAACTAGAGGCCCAGTGCATGAAATTTGTGCACAGGGGTAGGGGAGTGTCCTTAAGCCCAGCCTGCTCCCTGTCCAATCTGGGACCCCAGGTAGGATCAGGCCTAAATGGGCAGTCGGACATCCCTCTCACAATTGAGGACTGCTGGCTCCCAACTGCTCACCTGCCTGCCTTGCTGATTGCCCCTAACCGCTTCTGCCTGCCAGACTGATCACTCCCTAACCACTCCCCTGCCAGCCTGATTGATGCCTAACTGCTTCCCTGCCAGCCTGGTCATTCTTAACTGCCCTCCCCTGTAGGCCCGGTCACCCCCATCTTCCTTCCTCTGCTGGCCTGGTCACCCCTAACTGCCCTCCCCTGCAGGCTTGATTGCCCCCAACTGCCCTCCCTTGCAGGCCTGATCCCTGCCAACTACCCTCCCCAGCTGGCCATCGTGTGGTGGTCATCTTGTGTTCACATGGGGGCAGTCATTTGTGTGTTGGAGTGATGGTCAATCTGCATATTACTCTTATTAGATATGATAGAGGCCTGGTGCATGGGTGGTGGTCAGCTGGTTTGCCCTAAAGGGTGTCCTGGATCAAGGTGGGTATTCCTTGGGGTATAGGGTGGCCTGGATGAGGGGCCAGTGGTGGTTTGCAGGCCGGCCATGCCCCTGGCAACACAAGCAGAGGCCCTGGTATCTGGGGTTTATTTATCTTCTACAATTGAAACATTTTTAGCCTGGAGCAGAGACAAGCCTTCTGCTCACACAGCCATTGAAACTTTGTTGCTTTAAGTGGAAGCCTGGGCCGGCCAGGGTGTCCAGAAAGCTTGGCCTCCCCCATCTCCAGGGGCAACCTAAGCCTCCCTCCTGCTCTCTCTGTGGCCAAAGCCATCTTGGGTTAATTTGCATGCTCACTCTGATTGGCTGGTGGCCGTGGCTTGTGGGTGTAGCAGAGGTATGGTAAATTTGCATATTACTCTTTTATTAGATAGGATTACCATGGATAATATTTTAACATGTGAAATCACCTAAGAACTTTGGTTCTGGTTTGATAGGAAAGAAATGAATTTGAATATATTTCCTAATATACTATATCTTTGAAGTAAAAATCAGTGAACCAAAGGAATTTTGATTCCTTTCTTTCTCATGTTCCACTCTGGTAGAAAACCTGGCTCTACCTTAAAACATATGCAGTATTCAACTACTCACCACTCCCTGATACCAACTGCTCTACAGCACACATTATTACAAAAGTCTACCAATTCTAACTCTTTGATTCTCCCTATTTCATCCTTGCCCACATATAATTCAGCAATCAGAGTCAAAACACATCACCCTTCTACTCTAAAACCCTTCAATGGTTTCTCGTTTCTTGTAGAGTAAAAGCTAAAGTCCTTACAATGCCTTTCAACTATGTGTTTGGCCCTCACTTCCTTTGATCATAACATTCTCTTACACCTTGCTATTCCTGGAGTACATAGGCACTCTCTTACCTCACGGGTTTTGCCCTGGCTGGCCCCTCTGCCTGGCAATCTCTTCCCTGAATATCCACATGGCTCACTCCCACAGTGCTTGTAAATCTTAGCTTAAATGTCATCTTCTTGGCTATAATAAGAAAGACAGATAATAACAAAATGTTGGTGAGGATATGAAGAAATTGGAACCTTAATATAGTGTTGATTGTAATGTAAAATGATATAGCTATATAACCCAGTAATTTCACTCCCAGGTATATCCCCAAAGGAATTTCAAACATATGTCCACACAAAAACTTGTACATGAATGTTTATATTAGCATTTCATAATGGCTAAAAGCAGAAATAATTATATTAGCATTTCATAATCTACAATGTAAATGATCCTTGAAAAATATTATGCTAAATTAAAGAAGCTAGACACAAATGGGCACATATTATATGAATCCATTAATATGAAATATCCAGAGGAGGCAAATCCATAGAAATAAGATAAAATTTGTATTCTGGAATTTCACAGTGGTGGTGGTAGCACAACTCTGTGAATATACTAAAAAATCACTGAATTGCACACTTTAAAATGATAAATGTAGTGGGATGTGAATTATATCTCAATTTTTTAATGTCACCACCTTAATGAGAGCCATATGAACATCATATATAAAATTCTCTCATCCCCATCCCAACGTTACTAATTGCTCTCTCTATTCTATATTTTGCTATGATTTGTGATATTATATATAATTTACCCATATTTAGTTTATTGTTTATCTGTCTCTTTCCATTAAAATGCAAGCTCCACAAGAGGAGACACTAAAAACCAGGACTATATAGAGAGTAGATTATATATGTTTATATAAAATCAGAAAATGTGTCCATTTGAAAGTGGGAATATTAACATCATAATTACTAGAAAAATTTTCTGAGATTATTTTGCTCTGAATGCTAAAGATTGAAGAGGAAAAAGCTATATCCAGGGCGAAGAAAAGGGGTAGGCAATCACAAAGGAGGAAAAGGAATGGGTCTGTGAGAGGTTTGTACCTAAAAAAGGATTCAAGGAAGAAGAGAAAAATGTGTCCCATGTGTGTCAGGGGGTTTCCAAGTTATGACTAAATTCATTTATACAGACTGTATAATGACCCTAGGTTACAGAGATGAGAACAATGGACAGGCTTTACTGGGAACCATGGAAGCAAAATTAAATTCATTGGCTGGTGGAATGGTACCTAGGGTTACACAGCTCAGCTTGAGACTGGATGAGAAGGTATCTTTAAGAGCCCCAGGCCTATGGCCAATCGGAACCAGGGAAAGGTGGAAACTGCCCACAGGACATTTGCAATGGGGGATGGTGTGTGTAAAGGTGGGCAGGTGTGAGGGAGGGTATCCCCTATGTCATTAGAGGGCCTGTTAGTAACGAAGGAGATAAGCTTCATTTTGGCATAATTTCATGAAATGTGAAACCATTTTGGTTTTTATTTTAATTTTAGACTCTCTTCTTCTATATGGCTTTTAGGAGATTCATTCATATTCAACGTCTCAGAATAGTTACTAACGAAGTAACACATGGTTTTTGTTTGAAGTTGACTGCTTAGGATGGTTGCTTTTATTCTATTTCTCCTCAATTTGAAACTGATTTTACTAAAGTAGACCAATCTACAAATAATTTTGCTTAACACACAAGACAAAGTGTATAATAATGTAGCAGTGCTTATACAGGCACCATTCCTCACGTCCCCTTATTACTGTGCATGTGTCTACACCTGTCCTCTGTTTCTCTGGATCAGATTCTAATTGGTATAAAGCAATTAGAGTGGTCCAAGATCCATTGCCAGTGATTGGTTCAGATGTGAACATGTAATTCATTCTGACCAGTGAGACTTGGAGGTATATCTCCTGGGGTAAGGAAGGTTTCTAGGCAAAAGTTTCCTTTATGATAAAAAGAGACAGTAGAGGGAAAAGATTTCTTTTTTTCCTATTGGGTGTCACAGATTTGACACTTGAAATTCCTTAGGTCATCTTGCAACCATGGAGGAACTGTACAATCTAGTTTGGGCTTGCAACCATTAGGAGAAGGCTGCTAGTTACCACGGAGAAATAGAAATAGCCTGGGTGCTCAATAGCATCAATGAACCACTGAATTAACCCAATCTACACAGTCCTATTGCACACACCTTTCTCAATGTGCAAGACTTTCAGATTCAGATCTGAGAAGGGAACCTGAGGAGGTGATGGCAGAGGTGAATAAGATGATTACTTTTCAAAGTTTATTTTTCTTTAAAAAATTATATATATTGTATATAAATTGAGTGATTTTTATTTTCCTTAATTAAGTGAATCCAGAGAATTAATGGGTAACTGCCATTTTGAAAATAAATGGCAGCATAGAAGTTTCCCTGGGTCTGTCAACAAGTACATAATTAAGTGTACTTGAGTGAAATTTGAGCCTAGGAGGAGGATGAAGTTTTGTGTGTTTGAGTTAAGGGAGTTCTTCTGGTGATTAAACTACTGCTTTACCAAATGCTAGTGTTTGTGTGGTTATTTTGCTTTCCAAAATAATAACAAGCAGAAGTGTCTATTGCGACACTGGCATTTACCTAACGCAGAGCACTTGACTAACAAGCAGCCTCATGCCCAGCCAAATAGCCTCCTGATTGTACTTGATGAGGTGCAGGCCTCTGGCCTTTTCAAAACAATACCAAATGTGACATTCTGTCCACAGGTAATGCTCCTATGTGTGGATACAGGCATAATTTGTTTCTCTTTTTCACATTTTCCTCCTCAAGATATGATCCGAGAGGCACAAAGTGGGGGGAAAAAGAATCTTTCACAGCTGATCAAGAATCTTTTACCTGGCTTTGGGCGACTTTTTAAATGATACCAATCTCTTTGAAAAGTGAATGATGTTTTCTTTGCAGTTGGAAAGGTGCATTCTTACCTCTCAGATTGAGGTTATCTCTCCAGGTAAGAGAGTATGGCTGGTTTGAGGGGAGAATTGTCCTACGGTTTCTGAGACTTTCACAGCCTCGGACACTCCAACTCTCATTTGCTTAAGTGAAAGGTGTTGAGGAACAGAGAGAAATGAATGTTTTCTGATTCTAAGACATTGAACACATCAACCCAACCCATCCTTCAGTGGCTTTGCAGATCAACTTCACAGGATAGATTAAGTTCAGCAAAATTCCATTCTCTTTAGCACAACAGGAGCACAAATGTAAATAATAATATTAATAATAACTATCGTTATCTATAATAATAAAAGTGTAATATGCTAATTATACTGGACAACCAAACAGCAGAACGACCATCCGGATGATCTTCTGGATGGCCTTCCAGACTGCTGCTTCGAGGGGCGAGCCCCTGGCACGAATTTTGTGCATCAGGCCTCTAGTTCACTAACAACAGATGTGTTAAACACTTCATATATACGTCATTATTTAATCCTCACAATTACATTATAAGCCAGTTTTTGTTGTTATCTCATTTTTATACATGCAATTGAGGTACAAAGAGGATAAGTAATTTGCTCATGGGGGCTGTTGTAAATGATAGAGTCAGGATTTGAATCTAGATCTGTCTTGCTGCAATTACTGTATGACACACAGCCTCCCCAAATTGCATGACAAGCTCTGTGAGAGCAAGAACAATGCCATAGTAAGCTTTGCATATTTAGCATGTAGTACATCACTTAGAAGATAGCAAGTGCTCAAAAATATTTATTAATTAATCAACTAACTAGCATTTATTAAGTATCAAGTGCAGCTTTCATCAGTGCTAAAGCTTTCAGAGACCACCTGTCACATGCCCCTCTCTGGCATCATCTCTGCCATTAATCACTGCTCCCAGGAGCCATATGGATGCACAAGTCATTGATGTAGGCTTGGAATGGCCAATGGCCCACTCTTCACTCAGCCCGTATGTGAGGCACAGGTATCAAGCTACTCCAGGGCTTCCAATGTTTTCTGCCTCCTCCACTTTGTCTACTCCCCAGATTGAACCCCCTCTGGAAGCCAAAGCAATTCTAAAGTCCAGTTACTTTTTCTAGTATTCAGGGCCTCTCTGCACCAGACAGTGAGGTTGGCTCTCCCTTTCTGATTTTCTGGGCATGAAGCCCACATTGCCTGTTCCAAACTGGAAACTTGTGTTCCCTTTAGCTTCTGGCTGGTGAACTCACTAACCACATGCTCAAAACCAGATTTGATCCCATGATCTTTTGTTTTCATTTGGAGGAGCTTTTATTACATGTGATTGATAAATGAGCAAAGCAAATAGTTGCATTATCGTGTTTAAAAGTAAAGGTTTAACAGTAAGGGTACTTTTGTCTGTAGCAGTATATCAAAATAGTATTGGCTTCAAGAATAAGGGCACTTATGACCGCATGCGATGGAATGTTCTGCAGCTCAGATGGTTCCAGTGTTGGTTAATTAAGCAGCTCAATAATTTCAGTATCTTGAAACACCTTAACTTCCATTCTCTTGGCTTTCTCTTTATGATCCCATGATGGCTATTTTTGCTCCAAATGTCATCACATGACACAACTTGATATTTTCCAGAAGGTCCCAGCAGGTTACCTCTTGAGGATCATTGACCAGACTAGATTATAGGGCCCAGCAAATCAATGACTGGCCATGATCTGCCACCCTTCCTACTACCCAGTTCTTTTGAGCCCAAGGACAACAAACATCCAACTGTCACCAATGAACTCTCCTCTTCGAAAGAAATTGGGTACCAAGCCTACCTAATTTTATTGTGCTTCACTTTATTTTGCTTCACAGGTGTTGTGTTTTTCACAAATTGAAGGCAAGACCCTCCAAAAATAGATTTTTGGCTTCATTGTGGTATTCTGGAACTGAACCTACCCTATCTCTGAGGGGTGCCTGTATACACAAAAGGTGGAAGTATTGCAAGTGGTTTTTCTTTAGAAAATTTCATGCAATGAACATGTATTACTTTTTTAAAGAACACCCTTTATTTTAAAGTAATTTGAAATTATTTAAAAATAATTTCACATTTTATATATATATGAGGTACTCTATATATCTTTTATTCCAATTTACCAATATTTTAACATTTTGCCACCATTTGTCTTATACTTTTCTTCTTCCTAATGATTTGAAAGTCTGTATATATCATTCCCTTTACTCCATAATATTTGAATGTATATATCCTAACAGTAAGAAAATGTACGTATAGAACAACAGTGTGGTTGTAAAATTTAGGAAATGTAACATTGATACATTAATTAAAAACCCATATCCTAATTTTGTCTATTATACCAATACTACCCTTTATAGAAATATTTTTCCATATAAGATCTAGTCCAAGATCATGTCTTACTTGTTATATTTGTCTCTTCAGTTTCCTTTCAAGTGGACAAGTCCCTCAACCACTCTTTGTCTTTCATGTCACCGCCATTTTTAAAGAGTATGCCAGACATTTTACAGAATGTCCTCAATTTGGGCTTGTTTACTGTTTCCTTGTGTTTAGATTCAGACTATGCATTTGGGCCAGCATATTGCCTAAGTGGCATTGTGTCCTTCTCAGAGTGTCATATCCTGAGGCATGCAAAATTCATCAGTCCCTCCTTGGGGATATTAATTTTAATCACCTGAACAAGGTGTTGTTTAGTTTTCTCAGTGGTGTCTGTTTTTATTTAACCATAAAGAAAATGTCTTTTTTAAAAAAAACACATTTGGACAAAAACAAATTGTAAAAGATCACATTGCAACAACTGGAGAGTGAATGTAATGAAAGCTGGTATGTCATACTCTTATATGTGCAAAGAACACTTATTCCACCCACCAATGGTACTGAATGTGAAAGATAGAATGGGACTTTAGAGCATCAATTTGCAGAGAATAAACTAAGGTCTGGAGAGGTGAGGTAACCTGCCCAACATTATTATCAGAGCCAGGACAAAGACCAGAGTCCTCTGTGCCTGCCCTGCCTCCCTTCCTGCTCCGCTTGACCTGAGAGCCAAAGCACAACAAATGCTTTCCCTGCCTCAGCCATCACCAAAGAGCTCTTTTCTTGGAAAGGAGAAATCTGGCGCTCCCCGTCCCCTCCCCACTTGCCAGTTTGTGTTATAATATCCCCAGGTCTTCAGTCCAGATTCCAGAACTGTTCACATTAAAACACTATCCATGTCCAAACGGGAAATGGGTTTCCTGTTTTATCATGTAAATGAGTTACTTTACTCCTCAGTTATCTCCCCTAAACTCACTTCTCACTGCTCACCTCTCACAGCCTGGAGCCAGCAAAAGAATGAGATAAAGAGGCTATACCAAGTGTATGTTGGATGCATTCCACAGAGGTGCCTTTGTAAAACTTGTGAGTAGAAGAGCAACGATTTCCACTCCTTGGACAGACATAGAGTCAACTGTGCAATTTTGAAAATTACCGAAGACAGACAGCCCAAGAACCTGTAATTGTAGAGAGGGACAGACTTCTCTGGCAGCAGTGTCTGTACGTGTAGGTTGCAAAAGGCAGTACAAGTCTAGCAGTAGATCTAGTGCCAGGAGAATGGAGGTTTGGACCCTGTGCTATCAATATACGAATATATTTCCTGTATTGCCATTTTGTTTCAAACTAGCAAGTACTGAACTTCACGTGCCTCTGCTTCTCCCACTGGTGACAACAGGAGGTGCCATTCTTGCAGGGGCACCGTGAAATGAAACAGGTCTGCTGGCTCTCCCACTTCCTGGCTGATATGGGACTGTATGGGCTGAACTATGTGTCACCCCACCACTAAATTCATATATTAAAGTCCTAACCCCTGACCTCAGAATGTGACTGAAACTGGAGCTAGGGTCTTTAAGGAGATAAGTTCAAATGAGATCCTTAGGGTGGACCCTAATCCTGAAGACCAAGTGAAGACAGAGAGAAGGCAGCCATCAAGCCAAAGAGAGACACTTCAGAAGGAACCAATCCTGTTGACACATGGAATTTGGAAATCTAGTCTCCAGAGTTGTGAGAAAATATATTTCTGTTGCCCAAGACACCCAGTCTGTGGTACTTGGTTATGGCAGCCTTAGCAAAATAACAGAGCTTGGGAAAGTTAGTTAATCCTTTTAGGAAGGATAAACTACATAATTAGTGGGGCCTAGTGCAAAATAAAAATGTGAGGCCTTTTGTGAAAAAAAAAATTATTAAGAATTTCAAGATGACAGCAGAGGACTAAACCAAGTGTGGGGCCCCTCGAACTATATGTCCTGTGCGACTGCATGCAACTCCTGCTCAGGAGGCTGGCTTTGCTTCCAGACTTAGTTTTCTTCTCTGGAAAGTGGTGATAATAACTGCACTTATCATGAGGTTTGTTGGGAAGATTAAATCAGATTCTAGGACTAGGCTCTCAGAGAGCATGAAAAGAGGGCCGAGAAAGGTGTTTGATTTTGAACATTAAATGTCTTGACCAGTTGAATCACTAGAAAGAACCTTTTCATTTTTTTCTTTTTCTCAATTTACATTCAGTGAGCCATTAGTCAGTGGGCACGGGGAGTGTGCACGTGGGGGTGGGTGAGTGAGACAGACACGTCTCAGAACGGAGCCGCCTGCTGGAGTGAACAGTGCAGGTTGTTTGGTAGCTTGGTGTTTATAGTTTTAGGGTCTCTGCTGCAGGGCATGCCGTTTTTTCCTCCTCCTCTCTCTCCTGGCTCCTTCCAGAGGAAGTCTGCTGAAAGTGGATTTTGGACCCCAGAGCTTCCATGCTGCTGCTTGACTTTCTGACAAAAGTGTTATTATTTCCACACATATGACTCTTTTATTCTATAAATAAACAAATA
This sequence comes from Lasiurus cinereus, assembly GCA_011751065.1. NCBI lineage: Eukaryota > Metazoa > Chordata > Mammalia > Chiroptera > Vespertilionidae > Lasiurus > Lasiurus cinereus. The sequence goes on along the minus strand of JAAGEH010000311.1, from coordinate 19,464,476 downwards.
AAGTTGTAGAAGGCAACTGAACCCAGCCCTGAGGTCTAAAATAGGGCAGGACAAATAAAGCTGATCCTCATTACAGTACTCCTCACTAGGAGGTAAAATCAGGGGATTTTGAGTGCATTTTGGAAGAGGGTGATTATTTTCTTTGATTTATATATTATCTTCTAAGAGAATTTAGAAGCCAGTGGGTTAAAAGGATTAGAATAAGATGCCCAACATGAGTAATCTTTCAAACAATAATATCCTATGGAAAGACTTTTTAGTGCAAGAAAAAGTTCTAAATATACTGGTTTTCAGCAGATTTCAAGTTTCTTCCTTCCTTCCTTCTTTCCTCCCTCCCTCCCTCGCTCCCTCCCTCCCTGCCTTTTTTCCTTCTTTCTTTCTTTTTTGTAATTTAACCTCTCCTAAGGCAGAATTGCACATAGGCTCTAGCTTTTTTTCCTTCTTCACATGATGATGGAATCACTGATCCACAATACCCATTGACTTCCCTTTCTTAAAGAAGATATATTTTTATTGATTTCAGAGAGGAAGGGAGAGGGAGATAGAAACATCAATGATGAGAGAGAATCCACGATCGGCTGCCTTCTGCATGCCCGCTACTGGGGACTGAGCCCGCAACCCCGGCATCGACCCCTGACCTCTGATTCATAGGTTAATGCTCAACCACTGAACCATGCCAGCCAGGCCTCCATTGATTTCCCTTCTGATAGCAAAGCTCAGACTCTTGCAAAGGAGTCCTGCGAGGAAGCAACACCTGTCCTCATACCACTAATTTCTCTCACAAACGTGCTCAATTAAAGCAAAACGAGGCTGACTGAGGGGAGGTTTTTGTTTTTACTGAAACAAGAAAATGGTTGTAAGATATTCCCTGACTTTGTTCTCATTATAATTGGGATAAATATAAACTCCATCAAGAGCTTAAGTGATCTGACTGTCGTGGTGAGAGGTGGTAGGAAGATAAAACAATATTCAAGCTTCCTTTCTTTTGGTCTTTGTTCAGTGCCTCTGTAATTATAGCCTCTTCATTCTAGTTGCTTAGGGAAGAAATGAGGTAGAACAGGGTCATGTAATTAATATAATTATATTTAATTAATAAGTAATGATAATTACATGTTGAAAACTAATACTTTCTAGAATTCCCACAGTGTGTGGCACAAGGTACTGCCAAGACAGACTGAAGCTGGCCAAGGAATGTCACAAAGGAGCGTGATTTAGAGACAAACGCTGTCTTGATCACTAGGCCATATCTTCAGAACTTTCACCTCACTTCAGAATAAAAACACTTCACTGTGTCACATTTATTATTTCACTTGAAGTCCTGATGTAAGTAGGCTCTCTCAAGATGCATTAATGAGTGTTCAGGTTACTTCAGGGGATGGGGATTTAGTGTGGGACCACCTGAGGAGTGAAGGTAATACAGGAAACCGCTGAACCATTGAGCCTCAGGAGAACTGGAATATGGTTATGAATTTAACATTAACTCTGCTGGTCTATCATTCCTGTATTTCAGCTTCTCCCTTTGCACAAATTCTAGTGCCAAACTGGGTTCAGTTATGCTAATTCCCAGCGTGTGACCTTGGGCAAGTGACTTAAGCTCTCTGTGGCTTAGTTTCCTAGTCTGTGAAATGAAAACAGACTCACAGGGTTGCATATATTTAAAACCTTTAAAATAGTACCAGACACACAGATATTGGTGTTTCCTATTATTCTTTTCATTTTTATTACTGTTGTTCTATTTTCCATTACTTCTGCAGCTACTTTCCACTACTCTCATGGTGTCTGTCTACTATCTCGTGGTTCCAAACACCTTTTCTATGTGTGACTCTCAGCATCTATCCTTTTTCTGCTTTATATTTTACCCAAGTTAGTGACTTTCTCCTTATCTAATTTTCTATAATCCATGCTGCCATATACTCTTCCTTCTGTTTTATTGCCTTCTTCTACTCACCTCTTTGGTTCTTTCTTTTCTACTCTATTTTCTGGTTTCCTATGTGTCTTACACGACTGTCTTGGGAGGGGACTTGATAGGGCTACTTAGTGACCATTCAGTAAGGAGCTCTGCTGAGGAGTTCCATCTTTATTTGCTTCAGGCTGTTGGCGAGTTTATACTTGACTGTACTATTCTTTGATTCAGGTGGGAGTCCATGGTCCAATCAGTACTGGTCAAGATAGCAAGGGTCTCAGGATGTTAACTGAGAATCCTGTGTATAGAGAACAGTTTTGGACTCTGTCAGAAGGAACCTGCTGGGGATACAGCATCTAAGGTTTCATGATCCACTCTAGTACACTCTTCCTTTAGCATTGTCACCAGCTCATTTACAGATGAAGAAGCTGAAACTCAACAATATCAAGTGACCCTAGGCCTTTATTTATTTTTTCCAAAAGAAAAGGTGCCATTTCTTACATGTCCTTTGACTCAGGAATGGGTGACAATCTTTTTCAGAAATGGCATCTTGCAATATAAAAGGTAGTTCTGTGGCTACTACATGATATCTACTTCAGAATTCAAGCAATATAGAATCAAAGGGAAATTATCTAAGGTGAAATCAGAGGGAAGAGATTTAAAGCATTTAAAAAGACAGACATGCTAAAGGGATGCTTGAAACTTTCTCTTTGCTCCCTTAATACCCTGGGCAGTTTAACAAACCGCAGTACTAATTACCTGGCAATTCAGATGCTATGCTGTCAGCCTGCTTCAGTGGAAAGGCTTTTCTGGAGATAGGCTGGAGATAGGATTGGGAGGAAGGAGCAGCAAAGAACTTTTTTTTTTTTTTTTAGGCTTTGGGAGGCAGGAGGTTCTAGCTTGAAGATTTGTTAATCAGCAACTTGTTTCAACTTGCCAGCAAAGTTCCTTTAATGAAAGTATTTATGTAAACCAGTTGTCCCATGCTTATCTTACATCTCTTTATAGCTAACACTCATTTGTCTTAGTCCTCCTAGAAGTTTCTGGATTGAAGTCTGACATTCCATTTTTTAAATGTAAATTGTAGTTAAGTAGAAGAATTTAGTTAAGGATTAGGAGAGACTGAATTAAGCCACAGTAAATTAATGATTATCTCGCTGAACAGGTGAGTGGGATAGGAATGAATGAGTTAGAGGCCTGGGCATCATACATGGCACTGGTCCAGAGAATGGGGTGCCCCACAATGTCACATTGGGAAAATTATAATTAATAATGAGCCATGATATATTATTTGAGAAGTGAACTTTGTTACTTAATATTGTGGCAAGTGAAAATCAAGGTGAGAGTCCCTAGTTATGCGTAATGCTTTATTGCTGATTAAGCACGTTCCCAGGACCTCTAAAGAGGTCTGTCTGTGCACAGTGCCAGTTGGTTGGAAGGAATGGCAGTGACTTGTCAACCATGAAAAGGCCTGACAGCCCGGGGAGGGTTTGACTGGCTTGGGAAGAATGCCATGCCTGTCATCCGCATGGGACGGAAAGCAGGAATTGCTGCTATGTATCGAAAAGGCTGATTCTCCTTCTTGTTGGCCTCTTTCAGAGTATAGGAATCAGACACATACTTTTGGTAAGTTCTATTTATCATGCTTGTAAATGGGATTAAACTGTTTAATTTGTTTCCTTTAGTCACTAATTGAACATTAATCAAAGACCATGAAAAAGACATAGTTTCTATTTTTAATTAAAAAGGTTTTTCATTTTGAAGAGAATGATAAATTGGGGAAGTTGACTGACTATAACTAGGTGTTTGAATTTATCCAGCAGGTACTAGAGAATAACCAGCACATTCTTGGTTATAAGGAAAGAGTGATTTAAATAAAGCTTTGCTTGGAGGGAGTCACTGGGTAGACTTCTAACCTGTCCCCCTGGGCAGAAAGGGAATAAGGAGGATAGTTGGATTCAGAATTGATATCAGTGGTGGTAGCTGAATAGTGACAGTTTCCAGTGAAAGGATATTAAAATGGTGTTTGGGTTATCAGCAATGCCATACTTAGAATCAGACAGAATAAGCAGCAACTTCCTTTAGAAGGAATTTGAAAGCTAAGCTGGCTTCCTTTAAATGTGGGTTCATGATGTGTACCTTGTGTTCCCCCTTCTCTGTGTTCATTAGTGTGACTGGAATGAGAACAATGAAGACCTTTTCTTTTTCTTTTCAGTTTTAGAATTTATTATTATTTCTTAATAAATATTTATTGTTCAGATTATTAAAATTGTTCATCTTTTTTCACTCCATAGCTCCCCTCCACCCGGCTCCGACCTCACCCTGTGCCCTTACCTCCCCTCCATTGTCCTCATCCATAGGTGTATGATTTTTGTTTAATCTCTCCCTGCACGCCCCCCTCACCTTTTTCTCCCTGAGAATTATCAGGCTACTCCCTTTCTATGCCCTTGATTCTATTATATTCACGTTTATTCTGTTCATCAGATCTTCAATTCACTTGATTTTTAGATTCACTTGTTGATAGATGTATTTGTTGTTCATAATTTTTATCTTTACCTTTTTCTTCTTCCTCTTCTTAAAGAATACCTTTCAGCATTTCATATAATACTGGTTTGGTGCTGATGAGCTCCTTTAGTTTTTTCTTATCTGGGAAGCTCTTTATCTGACCTTTAATTCTAAATGATAGCTTTGCTGGGTAGAGTATTCTTGGCTGTAGGTTCTTGGTATTCATCACTTTGAATATTTCTTGCCACTCCTGTCTGGCCTGCATAGTTTCTGTTGAGAAATCAGCTGACAATCGTATGGGTGCTCCCTTGTAGGTAATGAACTATTTTTCTCTTGCTACTTTTAATATTTTCTCTTTGTCTTTTGCTCTTGGTATTTTACTTATGGTGTGTCTTGTTGTGGTACTCTTTGGATTCCTTTTGTTTGGGGTTCTGTGTGATTCTTGGACTTGTAAATCTATTCCTTTCACCAGGGGTAGGAAGTTTTCTGTCATTATTTCTTCAAATAGGATTTCAGTATCTTGCTTTCTCTCTTCTTCTGGCAACCCCATAATTCTGATGTTGGTATGCTTGAAGTTTTCCCAGAGGCTCCTTACACTATCTTCACATTTTTGGATTCTTTTTTCTTTTCCAGTGGAGTGTTTTCTGCTTCTTTGTATTTCTAATCTTTGACTTGATTCTTGCTTTCCTTCAGTCTGCTGTTAGGTCTCTGTATAATATTTTTATTTCGGTCAGTGTGTGTTTAATTTCTAGCTGGTCCTTTTTCATCTGTAGTTGGTCCTTTTTCATCTCCTCTTGGGTCTCGCTAAATTTATCCATCTTTTCTAGGAAATTCTTAAAAAACCTTATAACCGTGGTTTTGAACTCTATATCCAGTTGTTTGTTTTCCTCTATTTCTTTTGTTTGTGATCTGCTCCTTTGTCTCTAATTTTTTGCTGCTTCCCTGAGTTGGTAAAGTAGCTTTGTGTGCTAGGTGTCCTATATGGCCTAGTAGCTCCGCCTCCCCAGTTACCTGAGGTGGACACTCTTGATGCACCCCTTTGTGGACTGTGTGTATAGTCTTATTGTAGTTAAGTCTTGATTGTTGTTGGTATCACTGGGGGGAATTGACCTCCAAGCCAATTGATTGTGAGGATCAGCTGTTTCAATGCCTGGAGAACTTCTGTGCTTAGAACTTCTGTGCAAAAGCCTCTGTGCTGGACTTGGATATGGTGGAGTCTCAGAGCTGAGCAGACAGCCTTGGCTTCCCATAAGCCCTGCCCTACACTGTAGCCCCTGGGTCTCAGTGTCCCTTGGTAATCACTGTAGCCCTCTCTGTGTGCACATGCACGCACACCTCCAGACCTCTGCCTTTCCGGCTCCCCTGAGTTTCTGTGCGCTCCAGGGACTTGTATGAGTCTGGGTCCCCAGGGTCTCGTCTGAAACAGTGTTCAGTGAAGTCAGACCTGGATTTCATTGCAGTTGAAATCTAGTGTTTTCCTCCCTCTAGAGAAAGCCTGGGGCACAATCAGCAGTCAGTCCTCTTTGCGTGCCTCCAGACCTCTGCCTTTCGTGGCTCCCCTAAGTTTCTGTGCACTCCTCCCTTTTCACAACAGTCCAGACTCCCCCCCCCCATATAAGTCTTGGCCGGAACTGGGGTTCAGTGCAGTCAGAAGTGGGGTTCAGTGCAGTCCAGAGTTTCCGTCTCCCTTCCGATAGAGGAAGCCAGCCATATCCTCCGCTGCCCATCCTCTCCACACACGTGTCTCCATACCTCAGCCTTTTACAGCTCCTTTGAGTCTTCGTGAGCCCCTCTCTTTACTTCCAGTTGTAGAATTTCCACTCAGCCAGCTTTCCTGTGGTTCTGGATGATGTCTTGTCTTTAAGTTGTAGTTTTTAAATTATTGTGTGAGGCAACAGTTTAGGTGTTCACCTATGTCGCCATCTTAGTTTCTCACCAAAGATCTTTTGTTATTGGAAAGGGGTGGGGCCAGAGTGGGTCTACTGTGGGTCTGCCTTGGGCTGGCCTGTAGTGTGTGGGTTCTTGACTTTGTGCAGGAAAGATTTCGCAACACAATTCCAGGTGATTTTGAGAGGATGTTTATTAAAGCTGGGGACAGTAAAACAAGAAAGGGTCTAAAATAGAAGAAGCAACAGGAGAGACCGAGGTGGTGCATTGCTGGACTCTCTAGAAATGCCATAGGAAAGAAGTAAGCCAAGGTGGGGCTGCTGTCAGCTCAGTGGGAAGTCAGAGAAAAGGGGACCTTGGAAACACGTTCGGGGGTTAGCTTGGGATTAGCTGCCACTGCTCATTGCTCCCCTGGTTGCAAGTCTTATGGGGTCCTTATAGTTTATGAGATGCAATCTTAGTGGGGAGAAGTGTGAGTGTGTGTGGTGAAAGGTATGGGTTGTTTCTAGGAGGAAGAGTGTGCCCTCGGTCCTTCAGCTTGAGGGTTTTAAAGGCTGGGAGTCTAGAGGAGGTCTTAGAGAAGCATCTCAATTAAACATTCATCAGCTTTTCCAGATGTATTTTTCAGGGTCTGGTCTCCACTGATTAGTCAGTAGTAGGGCAGGGTCGTTAGTCACCATAGCCAGTCCTGATGCCACCTACCTGGTTTTGCTGCTCTTCTGGGCCTGAAGCTGAAATACAACTGAAGCCTAGATATTATCTCTAGGGAGGAAAGGTCAAGAGGTCTAAACTGCATGACCAATGATCTGAAAGGTCTAAACCGCATGATCAGTGATATGCCAGGGGAAGAAAGGCCACCCTGGGGTGAGGTCTGGCACCAGTTTTGCCTATTGCTAGGTACCGGGGGCTTTCTGCCCTGGTATCTGACTATCAATTGCTCCTCCAGTTTGTTCAGAAATCTGTCTTGGTTTTCCCATTCCACTTGTCAAGGAATTTTCCTAGCCTCTTTCTATCCCACCTCACTTTAAGACAACTCTGGTCAAGTTCCTCATGAATTTCTAAATAGAAGGTTAGAAATTTTAAGCAAAAGATGGCATTCATTCATTCATTAATTTTTTTTAAATCCTCATCTGAGGATGTGTTTTTATTGATTTTAAAGAGAAAAGAAGGGGGAAGAGAGGGAGAGAAACATTGATGTTGAAAAGGAACTTCCATTGCCTTCCACATTCACCCAACTGGTGACCCAAGCCACAATCTTTTTTCGTGTGTGGGATGACACTCCAACCAATTGAGTCACTCAACCAGGGCTCATTCAGTAAATTTTTGTTGACTTTTAATGGGACAACATATAGTTCTAAATCCCATAAAAGACATAAAAATGAAAAAAATTGGCATCTTGACCTCAAGGACTATAAGAAACTTATATCATTGCAGGATATAAGCCACATGTAAAAATAATACTATAATTCTTTATGTCATTAAAAAATAAAAATATGTGTGTTGATGATTTATGATGTGTTAGGCAACATGCTCAGTCATCATGCATATGACATCTCATCAGATTGTCATGACAATCCTGTGAGATGAATTTTAGAAGTAATGGGCAAAAATGGGAATGTGGGTACAGAGTCACTCAGTTTGCAGTCCAAATGTATGAAGCACAGTGATAAGTTCAGAGAGGGAAAGGGGAGACATTCAAGTGCTTTGATAGGCATCTAGAGTAATCAGGATTGCGCTATAGAGGCCTGCAGCCAGAAGCTAATAAAGACCAGACGGGCAGATGACAGGACCCTGATGAGTTGGGTGAGCTTTTCCTGTATCTGCATCTAAACAAACTAAGTACGGAAAGTGTCCTCATGCATGCACAGGCTTGGGCCTGGGGTAATAAAAAAGAATCAGTCTTCAATCTGTTACTCTAGTGGGGAGCACTGAAAGCGAGTAGATTGTGGGCAATCAGTGCTTTAGATGCATATAAAGAAAAATAGCTTGCAGTCAGACACCTTGGTTTCGATCCCAGTTCTGGGTGTTCCAGAGTAAGTTACTTATGTAACACTAGAGGCCCCACACACAAAATTTGTGCAAGAGTAGTCCTTCCTTCCCCTGGCTGCCCGTACCAGCTTCCCTCTGGCACCTGGGACCCAGTCTTCCCTCTCAGCCTCAGCTTCATCCGGAGGTCAAAAGAATGTCTAGTCTAATTAACATATTATACTTTTATTATTATAGATTGCTGAGCCTTTGATTCTATGTCATAATAGCACTAATAACACTCACCTTTAGGATGGTTGTGAGGATTAAATTGAGACACAAGACAGAGATCTTTGGGGGAATAGTCAGAAAAGCAGGACCTGGCCCCCTAGGAGAAAGATCTCTAGCGGTGGGCTGCTCTTCCAACTCAAGTGCTCATTGTTGCCAGATAAATTCAAGTGGGTGCTAGAGGGCTACCTATCAGGAATGCAATGGAAAGGATTCTTGCCTCCAACAGATAGTTGCATCAGATGACCTATAGGATCCATTCCAAGTCCTACTTTTATTATTTTCTGTATGTTTTCTCTGGCTTTCAAAGTGTCCTCCTCCACTCTTCACCCCATAGCGATAGTATCTGGCAAAATTCATAGGTGCTAAAGGTAAGGCTGATCATTGGAATAATTAGGCAGAAAATAGATATCTAATCTTCAGAGCTGATACCTGTTGAAACCACAGAAGTCATAAATAGACTTTTCTATGAAGTCAGCTAAGATTCAGAGGAGTGGGTAAACTCTGGGTCGCTGCTCTCTGGACACCCTAGTTCACTTCTGTCGAGATGTCTTTATTCTTTGGGGCTTCCCGAAGATACACAGAGGCGAGTGGTTTCAGTATATTTCTTTAAGTGTTAGAGTTTCTTTTAAAAAATAAAAATAAAAATGAAGCATTATGGTGAAGGCTAAATGTAGAACAGAGAACAGCTGTAACTCTGATTAAGGGGGAGGGGAGAGGCTGGGGAGAAGGATCCTGAAATCTGGCCCATTGATTCCTTTCTCACCCACTCTGGAACCCCTGGCTTGAACACTACTGCTTCAGCCCGGGCCAGTTTTCAGTTTTCCTCTTGAGTCTTTTGTTTTCCGGACTCTGATGGCAGCTGTTATCACTCCAGCTGTGGAGGGAATGGGAGGCAACTTCCTGTTATTCTATCCTGCCATCCCTATGGGGGTGGAACATTCCCTCCCTCATCTTCTGCTGCTGGTTGTAGAATGTGAGCGGAGTGTAGCCATCCTGTGACTGGGGCTGGAAGAATGACTGGTAGCCACTCAGCCACTGTTAGAAGGCATTTGGAAGGGCAAGGCAGGCAACAGGCACGGCAGACAAGTGTGTCCCTGACTGTGGGAGCGAAGGATGAGTGGCTAAGAGGCAGGTTAAGGTTAAGTGTTTGGTGCATAGAATATCTGACAGGGTGAAGGGATGAAGGACTGTCCTATGAATGGTGGCACAGTGGGAAAAGGGAAGGACTGTGGCCAAAGAAGGGGTGGTGTGAGGGGAGGAGGAGGAGGAGGAGGAGGAGGGAGTAAGGGAGGGAGGGAGAGAGAGAGAGATGGTTTTTGGCTTCAAGATTATTTGGAGAGGTTTTTTTCCCCCTTGAATTGGGTATAAAGAATACAAAGAAATATTAAGCATGAATCTTGCTCTTCAGAGTTTGGGAATATAGAATATGTATATAGTTAGACATATATTACCATATGTTTACACAGCTGTACAATCTCAATAAAGCTTACATAACCTTTGATGCATCATCAGCCCCATTTCGTAGAAGAGGTAACTGATGGACATTTTAGTGACTTGGACAAGTTACACAGCAAGTAAGTAGCAGAATTGGGCAATGGACCACATAGTGCACAGCAAGGACAGGACTTTGATTAATTAAGCTTTGAGAGAAGGGTGGGACTTAAAATGCAGAAGCAGGTTAGAAGGTACCTGGTTATAAAATCAATAATAATAAAAGTGTAATATGCTAATTAGACCGGACAGCAGGACCTCCTTCTGGATGAAGCCACAGCAGTGGGGGCTGAGGCAGAGGCAGTTAGGGGTGATTAGGCAAGCTGTTAAGGGTGTCAGGCAGGCAGGCGAGTGGTTAAGGGCAATCAGGCAGGCAGAGTGGTTGGGGCGATCAGGCAGGGAGGCAGGCAAGTGTTTAGGAGCCAGCAGTCCTGGATTGCAAAAGGGATGTTTGCCAGTTTAGGCCTGATCCCAATAAGCTGGAAATTGCCCAAGGGTTCCCGGATTGCAAGAGGTTGCATGCCTGGCTGAGGGGTATCTCCCCTCCCCCCGAGCCTCCCTTCCTCATGTATGAATTTCATGCACTGGGCCTCTAGTAGTTATATAATAGTCGTGGGGATGTAATGTGCAGCCTGGTGACTATAGTTAATAATACTGTGTTACATATTTGAAAGTTGCTAAGAAAATAGGTCTTAAAAACAACAACCGCTCCCCCTCCACAGACACACAGAAGAGTGGGGTTTCCAGTTAGGCCAGAAGAAGAGAATCAAGCTGAGATCTGTGAAGAGACCAGTTAGTCTGTGGCAGTGTTTCCCAGGACTGAAGTGGGAGATAAGGTGGGAGAGGTAAATAGACCAGATTAGGGAGAGTGTTAAATGGCTAGCCAAGAGTTGCCGAGAAAGGGGGGCCAGAATTTAGAGGGGAAGATCTTGATGGCAAAACCAAACAGTGTTTTAGAAAACTCACCTGGTAGGGGTGGGGTGCACAGAGCTGGGAAAAATGAAGTCAGTGTAAGGCAGGAGCTTGGAATTGTGTAGGTCTAACAATGGCAATAACATAAATCAGGTCTGTGTGAGCACTGGCCTAGGTCTGTGGACTTTTATTTACTTATTATTTTTTTTCAGTATTATAGTATTCAAATGAGTGTAGATCGTGGGCAGTCATCGCTTTCAAGTAAAGAGAAAAAATGGGCTTTGGAGTCTAATGGGTCTTGGTTTCAACCCCAGTTCTGAGTGTTCTGGAGAAATTTACTTAGGTAACCTGGCTGAGCCTTTGATTCTTATGTTAAAATGGGGCTAATGGCGGCAGGAGGTGGGGACATCAGTAATAGTATCAACAATAAAAAATAATGTTATTAAAAAATAAAACTGTTAGTTAAAGAAAAAAAATGAGGCCAATGACGCCCACTTTACAGGACGGTGGTGAGGATTAAATGAGGCACAGTGTTGGACTCTGCATCCCTCTACACATTTTGGCAGAATGATGAAATGTACAACATGGTCATTCATCAAAAAACCACCTACTCCAACAGAAAGTCAATAATTAATTCATTGTACTTCCAGAAGATGATGGATAACAAACTGCCTATATATCTCATGTAAATAGAGCCACTTCTCACCCTACATACAGTTCTGCCTGGGAGCAGATAGGCAAATGGAAAGAACCATCTCCTGAGAATCTTTCTGTTCTGTTAGCCCAGGGGGATTATACGGCGTGATACCCATCGAGGGTAAATGTTAGTTAATTCTTAATTGATAGCTCAGACTCTGCAATTGGTTCCATTCAACAGTAATTATTCTCTTGTGGCTTTTTTTTTCAGCTCAGTTGTGCGTTCCCCTCCTTCTCAGTTGTGCATGAAAACAGCAGAATAATGGATGGGAAACAGGTAAATAGCAATTTTTCTTATTCCCCTTGTATTTGCCTGGAAGCTCGCGTGGTGTGATTGATTTTCACCGCTAGCAGCAAAAGCAGTCACATGGCCGGACGACGCTGCAAGTTAACAATCCACAGCGGGTCGCCTTTTCTGGCCGCGGCTTCCCATTTTCCCCCAAGTGCCTTTGAAGTTCTCAATTTCCCGTCTTAGGGGAACGCCTAGCAGTCCCCAGGTAAAAGGTGGGGGGTGCAGCGGGAGCTGGCGTGTTCCTTTATTTGCATGATTTTTACAGCTGGCCATTTTCCTGCTGCACGCACTGCCGGGGCCGGGCTCGGACTTGCCCGTGACACCGAGGCAGTGGTTTTTCCTTCAAAAAGAGGGTTTGGGTGGGTTAGTTTCATTTCTGACCTGGGATGTAGTGAACACGCCACAGAGAAGTTTAAAACCGCGACCCGCGCGCGAGGTGCTTCCCCACACATCTCCTGCGAGACAGCAGGAAAGGCAGCATTTTCTTTCTTTTTTTTTTTTTTTCTTCCATCAACACCCACTTCCAGCCCAAGTCTGGCTCGGCGAGGAATGTATAAAATTAGTTGGCTCCTCTGAGTGACTGTCCCCCGGGCCAATCAGCGGGAGCCCGGGCGCCGCCGGCCCCGCCCCCCGGCGAACGCTCTTTGGCTAATCCCGGCCGGGAGGCGAGCGGCGGCGGCGGCGGCGGCGGGGGGAGGGGGAGGTACCTGGGCCCGGAGTGATGTCAGCTCCCAGCTCGGTGTCTGCCCGGATTCCTGACATGGTGTAGGGCCCGGAGGGTGGGGACGGCGGGAGCGGGACGGCACCGGACTCGGGTTCGCTAGCCCGTGGCGGGGCCCGCGTGCTGGGGCTGTGAACTCCGGGGGAAGGGGAACCCGAACTTTTGGAACTAGTGCCGGCGGCGCCCACCCCCAGGTAAGGGCGCTGGACTCCTGCTCTCTGAGACCCGCGAGCGGTGGCACCGTTGTGTGGCTGCAGCTGGGGGTAGCAGCTGCTCCTGCTCCTCCTCCTCCTCCTCCTCCTCCCCCCGGGTCCATTTCCTTGCCTTACTCCTGTTCCCCAATGGGATCGGGCACTTTTTGGGGGGGGGGGATGGTGGTGTAAGGTTTACTCCTCGGGCTCCCGGTGAGCTTATGGGTGAAAATACCTCCAGGATCGGACGTGTAAGGTCTTGTCTGTATCCTTAGACCCCCCGCTTCCCCATATACATGCCATGGTCTCCCAATAATACTTGGGAACCCTGATCAGAGAAGTATGAGGGTTGGGATGATGGCGGGGGAGGTAGAGGGGCGGGGGGGAAAGGAGAGGAAGTATTTTAAAATGTCATAAAAAGTTTATGAAATATTGATTTTTAAAAAAATGGGGCTTTTTTTTTTTTTTGCGAGAGAACAAAAGTGTTGTGTCTTTTTTAGATCCTGTGTGGCCTGTTACCTAGTGGGATTTAACTGGAAGAACGTAATGGTTATTCTTATGTGTTGCTATATAGCAACATAAGAGATCTTTTTATATAGAGTCCAGGCAGGATGTGAGACATTCGCTTGGGGTGAATTCATTATGAGCCTGTGGGAAGAGCTAGCCCCTTGGGACCGCACTAGTACAACTCCAGCTCTTTTCACTCTTTTAACCTTTTAACGGGGAACCCCTGTTGTTGCCCACTCTGTGATCTGCAGGGGTCAGGAAGGCTGCCCAAGATCTTCGGATCTGTGTTCTGCGGCTGAGAAAAGGATGAGGGCTGGCAGTTGTGTTTTCAGGGATCGGTTTTTAGAAAAGGGAGTTTTAACAGGGAAATGTGGCAGAAGGCGTGGCACACAAACTCTTCATTATAGGAACATGTATTTTTTCAACATGTGGGACCAAAACAAATCCTTCCTTTCACTGAGAAGTGCAGAGAGCAACAGAGCGAGGGTTTTTGATTTAGTGTCCAAGTTTGGTAATTAGGGAAAGCAATTGCCTACCGGGAGGGGAGGAAAAGACAGTTTGAGAACTGGAAGTATAGAATTGTGATTTTTTTATTTCCTGTTTCAAACCTTCCCACCCTCTTCCCGGCTTGGAGATTTGTGTGCCCAGTCACTGACTGGGTGTGATTGATTTTCTGGGGGGGAAACCTCCACAAACTGATTCAGGACTCTCACCAGTGCTTAAGGTTCTTTCTTTTGGAGCAGGAAAAAAACACTGTATGGGCTGAGAGACTCCTGAGTCAAGTTTCCCTTTTCATTCACCACTGTTCTTCCCAGTGAGGATCCTTCTGTTGCCTGGTCTGGGAGGAAACGGGTGTGGACTTCATTGTGAGTCAAAAGCTGCATCCCGGTGGTGCCTGAACCAAAGGGCATTTCCAGGAGATGAGGAAGGGACGAAGCCACCACATTACGTCTCATAAAACCAAGTCAGGAAGTGTGGCGTTACAGGACTTCATAGATGGGGCTCTCGATCTTCCTAGCCAGATGACAATGAAATTTCAGAGCTAGAAAGAAGTATTTTGTTGGCTGTTTACAAAACCACCTTGCTCTGTATTGTTCTCAGTTTCTGAAAAAAAGTAATTAGCACAGGGTGGAGAAAGAGCAGGATTTTTGCAAAGGGAAGGTGTGCTTTACTGAAAAGGCCAGAATATTTTCATTTTGGGTTGTGTTTTAGGCTCAGAAATTTCCTGATGGCTCTGAAATCCTGGGGGACAAGTCGTTTCTATTTATGTTCTGTAGGAAGCACATAAAACACAGTATTTTTCAGTAAGAAAGAGAAGGAGGTGATGTGGAATTCCTGTGGGCTGATGTGAGCTCACTGGAGCCCTGGCTGATGGAGTGTTCAAACTGGAGTTTGTAATACCCAGGGATGGAGCTGCAAAAACAAGTCAAGTAAAAAATACCTTTGGGATATTATCCTGATGTGCCAAATTCAGATTTAGATCCCCCCTCCCCCCCTTTACTTCCCTCCTCCCCAAGAAACTAGTCCTGGCTTAGGGATTTGACCAAAGTTTTAAATTTTATTAACAGTTTTTGAGTAATAGCAATAATTTTTACATACTTAGTTTTAACTAATATTTCTCTTTCGTGGTCCTAGTTTATGAGACAGATGTGTATAGTAAAACATGGTACTTCCAAAGGACAAAACTTGAAAGATGTTTGTTATTGAAAAAGGTAGGCTCAGGTGTGTGTTTTTTTAAAAATATTTTTTTATTGATTTCGGAAAGGGAGAGATAGAAAAATCAATGATGAGAGAGAATCATTGATTGGCTACCTACTGGGGCTTGAGCCTGCAACCCGGGAATGTACCTTTGACTAGAATAAACCCAAGACCCTTCAGTCTGTAGGCTGATGACATTCTAACCACTAGACAACCGGCTAAGGCTAGGCTCAGGTTTTTATTTAATTATCTTTGACTAGCAACTGTCAATAGTTCGGTAATCTGGCCTTTGTGGACAAATGTTGACTTGAAATCTAGGGCACACTGTAGTTCCGATCAATAGTGCCTAATTTCAAGGCCACCATAGACATTTTTTGGAAACAAATTCAGTAAAGGAGAGTTCATTTACTGTTTCTGTAGTCTTTTTGTGTCACTCTGTACCAGCATGAGATATAGCAGAACAAGGTCATTCCACCCCCTTACCGTCCCCTACCCCCCCACCCCCACTTGGTTATTCACTAGCTGATTTCTTTTTAAAACCTGCTTTTATGTTCCTGGAATAGTTGCATTTTGTAATTAATTTAGATTATGTTGGTAATTCGTTAAAAATACCCTTTTTAGCCTTTCACCTTCCATTTTTATTTATTTTGTTAAATTTTATCTTTACTGTTGAAAGTATTATGTATGTCCCCTTTATTTCCTCATTGACTTCCTCAACCCCTCACCCCCATTTTTAAAAGTACCTATATCCCAAATAGCACATCTTCCAAACTGTTCACTGAAAGATCTCATTCATCATTCCGTCCTTTCAAAGCTATTACATATTTTGGATCTGATTTGAATCACCTTTTCAGAACAACGCGTGAATGAGTGAATTGATGAATGACTATACATTCACCATTGGGTCCGTGTCTTGATTCTTTATTCAAGAAATGTTGCTTCATGGTGAAAACATAGGCAAGAGATACTGCACAATGATGGCTTTTTCTTCCCAGAGACTTCCCTAGAAAGCCATATTACTTCTGAAACTGAGAGGAGAAAAAAATATCAAGCTGAGCAGCCAATCGTGAAATCTTTGAGGGAGCCATGATTATGATTATTAATTTCACCATGGTTGAACAGATGCATTTAAGTATCAGATTCAAAGCTGTTAAGGTTAGCGATGATGCTGAGTGTTGTTTGGGGCTGAAGGGAACAAAGTGTCTGCCCTTCAGCCAGCATTTCCTTTCTACTAAAGATTGGTCATTTCATAATTAAATCAGTCATCAAATTATCCAAAAGTTGATACTATCCAAAAAAAATGGTTCTGGGCTGGTGCAGTTCTTTGCATCTGTAGTTTATTATGTCGTTAGTTTCTCAAATTCATTGCTGTGCATGTCAGAACCTTTCTCCCCGTCGAAAAGCCTGCAGCTTTTGTCGCATAATCACCACCACAACGATTGATGCTCTATTATATGGAGCTAATGGATTCAAAAACTAAACTGAACTAAACATACAAAATACAAACTCCTAGTCTCTCTGTTACACTCTTCATTTTCAGGATAGTCATTATTGATGCCTGTTTGGTGTTAGTTGATAATGTTTCAAAAAGCCAAGTGATGCATTTCTTTGACTTCAATAATGTTTTCGAAGTTGAAGGACCTAGAACAACAAACTGGATTTTAGATGAAAACATTGGGCCCTTCTGGGAGTTTTAAGTTTGCACATGGGCTGGGCAGTTTTGGGGGGAGAGGAAGGTCTGAATGAAATGTGATTCAGTGTGTATCCATTGAAGAGCTATTTCTGAAATGTGGGTTTGGAGTCAGTGGTCCATGTGGGTGTGTTGTCACAGTTTATGACTAAACTTTGGTTTATGACTAACTTTGGTTATATGTTTCCCTGGAGCTTGGTATGACTCACATTTAAAAAGAAAATTGATTTGAGTGAGAGAGGAAGGGAGAGAAAGAAAGAGAGAAACATCAATCTGCTGCCTCCAGCACAAACCCCTACTGGGGATCAAAACTGCAGTCTGGGCATATGTCCCCGACTGGGACTCGAACCTGCCACCTTCTGGTGCATGGAACCATGCTCCAACCAACTGAGTCACACCAGCCAGAGCAGCATGACTCACATTTTGACTGGCTCACATGCACATCCTTGCTTTGGTTGGCAAATGGAATGAGTTCAGAATGGAAAGACCATTTAGTGGTTTATGTTTAGCGGTACACCTAAAAATGCTCACAACTTGAAGGAATTGTATAAACTCTAATTGCACTGTATTGCAGTCATCCTGGCGAAGGCTCATGTCTGAAATATGGATTGTGGAGGAAGAAGATCAAGTACTATAATGTTTGGGCCTGGCCTTAGCTTTTATGGAATTCCTCTGAACTCCAGAGTAAGGCTAAGTATTTTCACTTCTAGTTTAGGGCAATCAAACATTTGCCATAAAGACAGGCGCACATTCAAGGGAGCAGGTATGCTGATTTCTAGTTGTGTGTGTGTGTGTGTGTGTGTGTGTATGTGTGTGCACGCCTTGTTAACAAGGGAAAATCTAATTTTACCTGGTGAAGGGGAGGCTAAAGATGCTGTTTTCAGTGGCAAGTCCATTCATAAATAAGTGGCTAAATTCTTTAGGCAAGCCAGAAGTAGATAGGCCCATTGGGAAGTAAATGAACTTTTCCCTACTATGAATGTAATACTATACCTGTAATACTATACCATATCACTAAATATGCCTGTGTTATCTCATATTTCTGTGCCTAGGATCTAGCTCACAGAAGTCCCTTTGCTGGCTTTTTGTCATCCTTCTTTTCATCTGTAATATTTTACACAAGGCCATCTTGCCACCACAGAGTTGTATGAGGTTTTTATGAGGAAAATTTACTGAACTTGCTTTTTTTTGGAAGAAAGTGAAAACAAGGCTAAAACTCTATGGCCTACTTTCTTAATATAACTTGACAGTGTGACTGCAGTTGCATGAATAACATCCTTGCCACCCTGATATTTTTTCTAAAGATGTTGCTTCTCATAACAACACATAGTAGAGGACTTTGTTTTGCTTGAAGCGGAATTTGAACAGTCGAACGGGCGTGTAGGTTCTCATCTAAACTCACCATGGGAAGTTAGTGGGAAGAAGGAAAACGTACAATTTGGAGGGAACACTTGGGTCGAGCCTCCGAGTCTGCCAAGATGACTTGTGTGAAGTCAGTGTTTTTGCTCAGGATCAGCTGCTTGGATGCTTCTGTAACACTTTCACATTCTTCCGGCCTCCACTCCCATTGGTGGATGACTACACAACCAAGAGAGCTTTTAAACACAGACTTAAAGTTCTTTTATTGCTTTTCTCTTCGCAGGGTACCATGATTCCCTAGGATGACTTGTGCTTTACATCACTTGGGGGCAGACACAGCTAGATGCCCAACCACTGTCCATATCACCCACTTCCCTATAGTGGAACCCATTTTGTTTAATTTGGCACTATGGCTAATTAGAAAATAAAACAGACTTGATTTCCCAGCATCCCTTGCAATTGGAGGTTGTCTAGGACATAGCCCTGGCCAGTGAGATGTGAGGAACTGGGTGGGACTCCCTCACAAAGCTCTTATAATGGGTTGGACACTATGTGCTCACAGGTTAGGCCTTTTGCTCTTTGACCTTCTTTCTCCCTGAAACATAGATGCTGTTTTCTAAGTGGAGAACCTTCTTGTGACCAAAGGCAAGAACCTTGAGGAGTAAGCAGGGTGGGAAGCTGATGGCATCCTGGAAGTGCTGTACCAGATCTCTTCTGCCATCTCTTGACTTTTTGTGAGGAAAATAAAATTTGGTTAATCCATCGAAGTTAGATCTGTTACTTGCAGCCAGATTTGATTTTAACTGATTTTAACTGAGTTTAAATGTTAGTCATAGTTCATCTTTTCTCTAAAAACTAAAAGGCAGCATTCTCTGTGTGACAAAAAACAAAACAAATAAATAAATATAAAAACAAAAACAAACATACAAAAAAAAAACCGAGGGGCCCGCCGTTAGCCCTGTCTGGTTTGGCTCAGTGGATAGAGTATCAGCCTGTGGACTGAAGGTTCGATTCTGGTCAAGGGCATATTCAGGGCTTGCAGGAGGCAGCCGATCAATGATTCTCATCATTGATGTTTCTATCCCTCTTCTCCTCTCCCTTCCTCTCAGAAATCAATTATATATATATATATATATATATATATATATATTTTAAAGGGGTTGGATTTTGCTTTATAGATTCTTTATAGTTGCATCCTGCTTTGCTATTTATTACAGTCTAATATTGGCAGTAATCCAACTTCTTTGGTCTCAGTTTTCCCATCTGTGAAATGGTGGTACTGATATTTATCTCAGAATTTTTGTCAGCAAAAATAAGTAGAAATTTTTAATAAAAATAATAATGGCACATTTGTCACATAGATTTTCAACATTGTTACTGAACGAGAGTGTAGTGGGGAGCCTGAAAAAGGGAAGCAAGTAATTCAACTTCTAGTAAGTTCTCGGTAAACAGATTGAATGGCTGAATGGTAGATTAGCTTTAGAGCTGCAGTGACTCAAATTGCCCCCATTTACTTGCCATTCATTTTAACGCCCATCTCTTGTTCTCAGTCCTACCTGCCTAGACCAGAATACTTGGATCTTTTCTGTTCTCCAACTTTGGTTGAAAAAACAAAGGATGTCCTTATGAAAAATTTATTAGCTGTAGCATAGGCATCAAGGGAGAGGGCTCCAAAGTCAGACAAATGTAGATTAGAGTCCCTAGTCCTTACCAGTTGTGTGATTCTGTCTTCTGTGAAATGGGTAGTTATTAATAAACATTCTAATATATATGAAGCTCTTAACAGCTGTTTTCCTGGCACCGAATGAGCACTGGATTGCTGGCAGATGTTATTTCATTGAACACTTGTTAAGCAATTCTTGGCCTTGGTATGAGGTCCTCTTGGGTATGTAAGGACAAATAAAAGATGCTCTTTACCCTTAAAAATATTCATATGCAGGACATGGGCATAGAAAGGGGATGTCCCTTGTTATATATAATTGTGATATAAAACAGGTTTAAAGTACTATTTAGCGGTTAAAAGTTGAGGAAATATACTGATTTATACAGATGACTGTGATATATATTTTAAGAAAAAGAGGCCCTAGGCGGGTGTGGGTGGGAGGCAGCCAATTGATGTGTCTCTCTCACATCAATGTTTCTCTGTCTTTATCTCTCCCCTTCCCTTCCGCTCTCTCTAAAGGTCAATGGAAAAATATCCTTGGGTGAGGACTAACAACAACAACAACAACAACAGCAACAGCAACACAAATACAGATGAGCGTGTACAGACACGCTCATTGAGTTCTCCACAGTGTGTGTTGGACTCAGGATTTAAGTACAGGTTCCGCCTTTAGGGTCAGTGTCCTCAACCTCTTTATACTTCTGCCTCTGGCTTAGTTTTGTACTTGATGTGTTAAAAGCTATTAAGAGCTGCTAGTTGATCTTACCCACATGAAGACATTAAGCAGGAATTTAGAAATTTAGGTTTGCAATTTAGGCAAAACCCTAGATTGTTGGGTCATCTCCATGGGGCTGTTACATAAAAAATGAGAGTAGATGAACTTGCCGAAGAAGAGGATGTAGAATAAAAAGAGAAGAAAGTATAACAGGTCTTCAAATAACATTGTTTTGTTATAACTTTGATGAGGGAAAACAAATGATTTCTGGCAGGGACCACTATCTGTGTAGAGTTTGCCTGTTCTCCTCATGTCTGTGTGGGTTTTCTCCAGTCCTCCGGTTTCCTCCCTCATCCCAAACATGTCCCATTCTCAGTGAGTGTGGGTGTGGGGGTGAGTGTGCACTCTGCGATGGTAGGGCGTACTGTCCAGGGTGGGTGCCCACCTGGTGCCCTGAGCAGCCAGGATAGGCTCCAACCAACAGGGAACCTGAACTGGAATAAGTGGAATCATCATCTTAATTTTTTATTAATCTTTTAAAAATGTATGTATAACTCATTTATTTCAACATTTAGTATTAGAATTGTTTGGGGTCTTATTTAGTTTTTGTGACCAGAAATAAGCTATAGGAACTTAACTCTTATTTATATTCATTGGTCTACGATAAAACTGGTTTCCTTATATTTCTTATTGCCTAAAGTTGCAGTTTTCAAGTACCTGCTGAGGATGGTAAGGGAGGATTCTGTACAAAGCCTCTATGGAACTCTTGGCTTTTAGCCAGGGTCAGGCCGAAGAGTAGTTAGATAGAGCAGGCACACCAGAGAAACAGGATGGTGGTGGCAAAGGGAAGCATACCCAGCCGAAGTGGATCATCTGTGCCATCCCCTGCTGACCCATTTCGAAGTCGGCTCTGAGAAACTGCCCCAGTCCAGCTGCCAGACCATTAGTGAACTTGGAGAGCAGTTTCACTAGCACAATAGAAATGAAATCCAGAGTGCAAAAAAATTTTTTTTAAATATATTTTTATTGATTTCAGAGAGGAAGGAAAAAGGGAGAGAGAAAAAGACATCAACGATGTGTGAGAATCATTGATTGGTGCCTCCGCACTCCCACACTGGGATTCAAGCCCACAACCTGGATATGTGTCCTTGGCCAGAATCGAACATCGGATCCTTCAGTACGAAGGCCGATGAGCCAAACAGGCTAGTGCCAAAGTGCAAAAATTTGAAAGATACATGGGAGGCAATGAGTTGCAGGTGGCCCCATGAGCCCAGCCTTTCAAGGAATTGAACAAGGAGAGGCAGGCTGTGATCTTCTTGGTTTGAGGAAGGTACAGGTAGACAGGGTGATATCAAAGAACAAAAGAGAGGTGAGAATGGGTCTAACGGGATAGATTCAAAATCAAGTGTAGAATGGCAGATTCGCCTTGAAACCCATAAGAACCGTCATCAGATGGGATAGAAGAAAGGATAGGGGAAAACAGAAGAAAATATGATTGAACGAAGTTGAGAAAGTTCACCCCAGGCAGTCTTCTTTTTCTTTTTCTTTTTTTCAGTCTAATGGGCGGCAGTGAAATGAAGTTTATAGACAAGTAACTCAGGCTCCCGAGAGGCTGGCCTTCAGGGTTATTGGTAGGGAGGAACAATTTGAAAGAATGACAAGAGTGTCTCATCAAAACAACACAAACTGACACATTTGCCAGGATGTGTCTCCCGGCAGGAAATTAATGTGTTCAAGTGGAAAGTAGTGGTACAGAAAAGAAGAGGAGAATGAAATGAGACAAAGGAAAACTTGACTGTATTTAAAGGAGGAATTTTTAGCCAGCCAGACTTAATGGTTTGCAGAACCATTGCCCAGGGAGAACCTGAGCGCTCTGAGTGCTGAGAAAGAGCCTGGTTCTGGAACCACAGCCTGGGTTTGGTTAAAACCGAACCACCAAAGCACCGGGGATAGTTTAAGGAAGGGAGTTGTCAGTGGAGAGGCCTTAGCATTAGATGCTGCTCCTTTGAACTTCAGTTTAATTATTTCAAGAGAGATCATTGGGTTGCAATGTTTTAGCAGTGTTGCTGTTGTAATGACATTAGGGGGATGGGGGAAAAGGACTGAAGTGATTCAGTAATTAACAGCATGGTACTAAAAATCAGCTCCTCTCCCATCAATCAATTGGCAAGTCCCTTGGGGGTTGCTTTGAAAGACTTCATTGAAAACTTATCTAAGTGTGTGTGCAGCATATTTAGATAGCCATTGTGTTCTTGAGTTAAATGATTCTCTGTGGAGCCATCACCGGAATTGTGGAGCCCAGTTTAAAATAAAAATGTATGGCAACTTGTTTAAAAAGCTTTGGCTGGGTGCTCAGTTGGTTGGAGCGTTGTGGGTTTGATCCCTGGTCAGGGCACATACAAGAGCCAACCAACAAATGCATAAATGAGTAGATGTCAGTCTCTCTCTCTCTCATCAATAAATACATTTTTAAAAAGTGCTGTTAAAGGTACTAACATAAAGCTTTTCCTTTTTGTCTACAGTCTCCCTCTTGACTCATCCTGGTAGTTACTTGCTATTTAATGTCATTGCAAGTGAAGAAAAATTAAAATTATGAGCATGAATTTTACTGTTCATCTTTATATGGTGTAATGCCAGTTATAAATTCAAAATAAGAGCTTTTAATGTGTATGCAGAATTACTGAAATCACACACTTTTTATTTTGTTGCATATGTATATTGTTCTTACCAAAACAGAAGAAACACTGCATAAAACTCACTCACTACATTTATTTTACTTCTTGATTTGTGCTTTATCAACCTTTGGTTTACAGAAAAAAGGGCTGAAGTAAGAAAGGACTGCAAGGAAAAAGGACTATGGTTTTTTCAGTTTCCTTCTAGGCCATCATTTTCAGCATAAGTGGGTGGCTAATGCAGGGAGGTGATAGGAGTAAGAGAGGGTGTGATAGGAATCCTTGGTTGTGTTTCTAAGAAAGACATTGCTTTGAATGAAAGCTTGGCTTCTTGGAGCTGTCAGCACCCACCCATCTGCTCACTCAGTGTTTGTGACACACTTTAAACTAGTTTTGCTGAACTTCCATGCATCCTGAATCCACAGAAATCCCGTGTTCATGGGACACTGCAAACACCATGTATGAATGGGGCGGCCTGGAATGGTGTGGCCACACACATTGAATGGGTTCTTCTCTGCTTCCTTGGTCCGTCAGACCTCCTTCACAAACAGAAGTTCAAAGTTACAGTTATTAAGAATTACAAGATATTGACAACAGAGCATTAAACCAACGGTGGAGCCTTTCTGAACATACGGTTCTGTATGACCTCAAAGGTCCCAAGTACGTGAAGGCAGCCCTGTTCTCAGAAGTCAAAGAGGTCACGGTAAGCCTGAGTTTCCCTCTGGTCTTAAAGACTCACCTTCATTATCAAGTTTGCAATGGGCAAGTTTCTGTCTGATATCCTAGGGATGGTTCCTTGGCCTTCAGCACTGTCATTTTCGCCTTTCAGTTATATTATTAATAACTCTTCATTGCCTCTATCATTTTCCGGTTCAGATCCCTGTCATCTCTGATAGACACCCTGTAGCTGTCTTCTGCCTGGATCCCTGCAGACTTGTTTCTGCACCTCATAGCCAGACAAATCTTTCCAGTAAACCTTTGGTATGAGTTTTGATATGTAGGCCATAGCTTATAGCAGACTTCTCATATTGATGGTCCTGCATGGAGACCGGTTTGATTTGACCTACACAATATGTATTTTTAAGAAATTAAAACCAGTACTCAAAGTCTGGAATATTTCACCTATTGAAATTCAGATTTTACGAAGGGAAGACTTAGCTACTCTGGGCTCTTGTTTTGTTGGGCTGGTGCCCTAAGAAAACCTGGACTAGGGAAGAAGATAATTTGGGTTTGCTTTTAGGGCAGACTTTGTTCTAGCAACATCATCACTTTCACTTATGTAAATGTAAAGCAGGTTTCTGAGGGAGTGCCGTGAAGCAATTGGGAATGCTGATCTTTTATCTGAGAAATGAAGTTCTCCACCTTCATCAAGTAAGTTGATATATGTGTTGTAGCAGTCCTTGGTTGCTTTTTTTAGGAGATATATTTCTAGCCAGTGTCACCATTGGTCACCTTGAGGTCACTTTTTGACCTCTTCTGACCCTTACCTCTTTCTCCAAGCTTGTCTTCCCCTGTCCCTCATGCTTAGACCAGGCGCTGCACCCCTAGAGTGCTTTTGCCCTTCCAACCTTTCTGCCTTTCCTATAGCTCTTCTCTTTGCTCAAACCCTCTTCTGTCCAGGCCCTCCAGGCCCACTGCAAGCAGCCCAGGAAACCTTTGCTAAGAGCCTCCATCAGAGCCCCGCCCATGGACTCTGCTGGAAGTAGGTGATGAAATTTTTAGGTGTTTTTTTTAAATATATTTTATTGAGTTTTTACAGACAGGAAGGGAGAGAGAGGAATAGAGAGTTAGAAACATCGATGAGAGAGAGACATCAATCAGCCGCCTCCTGCACGCCCCCCACTGGGGATGTGCCCGAAACCAGGATACATGCCCTTGGCTGGAATCGAACCTGGGACCCTTCAGTCTGCAGGCTGACGCTCTATCCACTGAGCCAAACTGGTTTCGGCAATTTTTAGGTGTTTTAAATGCTCAAGGACCAAGAGGGTGCTGAGCCCCGGCTGTGTTCTAAGGCTCCTTCCAGTCCAGTGATTCTGAGCTGCTGTGGTTCTTCCAATGCCTGTGCCTACTTACGGCCACACCTTTGGTATTTAGTTGTTTTTGAAGTTGTACTTTGTCAAAGGAACGTTGCTTGCACTCTCTAGGTTAATTATGAGGGCAGCGCTAGCATTATATCCATTTTACAGATGAGGAAGTAGATTTTCTCCAAAACTGACACTCCCAATGGATTATCTGTGGTTGTGTCTTATTTCTCCAAATAGATCATATACTTGTCCAAAGCCATGGCTGTGCCTCTGTTGCTAGGCTCTGTTATCCAGCAGGGACTCAGTAATGTTTATGTGATGAGAATAAAGGTTCACTCGACCAATATGTATTGACGCCTAGACGAGGCTCCGTGGGGATGCAAGTTGAGAAGATGGGTGTGTATCAGTTATGTGATAAGATATGCTTCCTACCTGTGCATAATTACAATATAGAGTTCTGGATCTTGCTGGTTTGGAGTTAGATGGGCCTTTAGCTATGCCTCAGTTTCTTCTTTTGTAAAGTGGGGCCAATAGTAGTATGTGTTTTATATTATATTTTTAATTAGGGTGATTTTATCCTGGAGGAGTCTTTTGGCAATGCCAGGAAATTTTGTGAGTGTCATAACTAGAATGGAGGGAGTATTGACATTTACTAGTAGGGTCCAGGGATGCTGCTATTAGTAAATACCTTGTAACATATGGACAGCCCCATAACAAAGAATTACCCAGCCCCAAATATCAATTGTGCTAAAGTTGAGAAGCCCTGCCTAATAGGGTTGAGAAGATGAAGCAAGATCATGAATGCAGTGAGTCTGGCCTAGTTAACTGTGACTCTTAAGACAGTGGTTCTCAACCCTTTAATACAGTTCCTCATGTTGTGGTGACCCCCAACCATAAAATTATTTTCGTTGCTACTCCAACGCCAGTAATTTTGCTACTGTTACGGATCGTAATGTAAATATCTGTGTTTCGGGACAGAAAGGTTGAGAATCACTGCTCTCAGAAAACCATCTCAAAGATTGCAAAATCAGCTTTCAAGAAGGAGGACGCCAAAAGGCTTAATTTCAGCAGCATTTGTGATACTTGCCAGGGAAAAGCCGTATGTTCAGGATTACATGCTCTCCTGTTTAGAAGTGGTGACAGACTCACTGAAGATTGTTAGAGTGTTACACTGTGTACTAACATGAGCTGGCATGGGTTTATCAGAACTGTAAAAGCAATCATTAATTTTTAGGGTGTTTCTGGTAAACTTCCTGCTTGCTTAACTAGTTGGTTCAGTGAAGATAATTTTGGTGTGTGCATTTAAATCCTCTTCTGCTGGAGGATGTTTTAGTTAGTGAATTTCCAAGTTGTGTTTTGGTAAAGTGGGACGTGAAAAATGTTTGTTTTCACATCAAGAAACCTAATGTTTTTCTAGCCCTGGACGTAAGACAAAGGCACCTTTCCCCTTGTTTACTGCCACGCCTGCCTATTGCACAGTGTTTTGGTGTTTGTGGGGGTGGTGTGGAGAGCTGTTGGATTTCCATCTATTGTTTATTGTAGATTTGCAGTTGAGATTGTTACGTAAATTTTTTTTAATTATAAAAGTAATATATGCACCACTTGGAAGTTCTGAGTAGTAGAGAAAAAACATAAAGGTACAGTTAAAAAAATTATCAGTAACATTACCACGCAAAGGTACAATTACTGTTGGTATGCTTCCTTTCATTCAGATATTTATTTTGTATTTTAAAAATATTTAAATAGATTTTTTTTTTTAGAGAGAAAGGAAGGGAGAGGGAGGACTTGGATCAGCTGTCTCCTGCACGCCCCTACTGGGATGGAGCCCCAAACCCAGGCATGTGCTCTGGCCAGGAATCCAACCAGCAACCCCTCGGTGCACCAACTGACCAACTGAGCCATCCCACCAGGGCTTTTCCCCCATTTGAAGTATTCTGAGCATATGATTTTTGTGTTCTACTTTTTTAGTTAAAGTATTTTATTTGCCTTTCCCCACACTATTAAAATGTCTGTAAATATTATTTATAAGAACTGTACAATATTCCATTTATATTTGTTTCATGATTTATTTAATCCCGTTGTTGCCAGAAAGGGCTGGTCTGTAGTGTGTGGGTTCTTGGACTTCGTGCAGGAAGATTTCGCAACGTGAGTCCAGGTGATTTTGAGGGGGTGTTGATGAAAGCTGAGGACACCGAAACAAGGAAGGGCCTAGGCTAGAAGCAGCAACAGGAGAGAGCCTAGGCTGCGCTGCTTTAGCTCAGTGGAGAGGCAGAGAAAACGGGGCCTTGGAGATAGGTTCAGGGGGTTAGGCCAGGATGACCTGCGGCTGCGTATTGCTCTCCAGGTTGTAAGTCTCATGGGGATGCTTAGAGTTTAGGAGATGTTTGTGTGAGGGGGAAGGGGAGGAGGATATACTCCGCTGAGGGTGCTGGGTCCTTTATTTTGAGGGTTTTTAAAAACTTTGCATTTTGGAAGGTTTCAGCAGAAGATTAATCTGTTTTCCATGGCAAGAGATCATGAGTCATGAAAGCTGGTCCTGACATCTCTTCTTCCACCTACCTGGCTTTGCTGGTTTTCTGGTTCTGGAGCTGAAATACCACTGAGGCCTAGATATATCTCTAAGGAGGGGCGAAGGTCAGGGGGTCTAAACCACAGGACCAGCAAAATGCCAGGGAAGGAAAGGTCACCCTAGGGGTGAGGTCCAGCGCCAGTTTTGCTCATTGCTAGGCACCTGGGGTTTTCCGCCCTGGTGACCTTTTGTACGTGGCTGTAAATTGCTCAGCTAGTTTGTTCGGCTATGGGTCTCATTTTCTCCATTCTACTTGCCAAGGCATTTCTCTAGCTTGCTTTCCTGCCTCATCATTGGGGAACATACAGCCATTTGGAATACTTGATGAGTATCTTTATGCAGTCTGCATTTTCTGTATTTCAGATTGTTCTGATCTTTACAATGGATGAGAAGTAGTAGCACCAAAGGATGTGGGCATGTATGGATATTTCAGTTGATATTGCTGTTAGTTGCCCAAAGTTTCTATTAAATGTTGCTGCCTTTAGCAGCGTGATATTTTCATTTTAATAATATTTGATGATTTTCTAGGAGTATTTTTTTTTCTTTTTTATTTCATACTAGTGGCCCGGTGCGTGAAATTAGTGCATAAGAAGTTTTAGGTAGTCAAATCTATTGGTTTTCTTTTCCACCTGATCTTCAACTTTGTCTATACTGAAATGAACCCTTTCTATTCTGGAAGTCACTATACTGGTGCTATCTGTGTTTAAAACTCAGTCTCCAAATGACCATTATAGAGTTTCATAACTAGGATAAATGGACCTCATGTGCTTATTCTAATATGGCCACTCATTATATACCATGGAAAACCGTGTGTGTGTGTGTGTGTGTGTGTGTGTGTGTGTGTGAGAGAGAGAGAGAGACAGACAGACAGAGAGAGACAGAGAGAGACAGAGAGAGAGAGAGAGAGAGAGAGAGAGAGAGAGAGAGAGCGAAAGCGAGAGTGCGCCAAGACTTCTTTGGTTTGGTTTTGAACTGACTTTCGCTCAGGGTGGAAATGAGTTTCCTGAAGGCAGGGGGCTTCCATAGGTTCTGTGGCAATGCCGGGCACAGAGTTGATCCACAGCAATCTTTTTGTTTAGTGCATGAGAAGGTAGACTGCACAGAGACATGGTAGCAAAGTCCCTTCCACTCCTCGCTCGTTAAGTTTTGTTCTCCAGGTTCTGCCTTGCTCAGCCTCCTCATGGCAACTCCTTGTCCTGTGGGCAGACTCAGAACAGCCCATAGCCTGTTGCAGTCCTCCAGCTGCATTAGCCAAGAATAGGGAGGTAACAATAACAATTAGTGTTGATCTGTTTTGCAGAGCCTGTTCATTGGGGCCTTTTTATATGCTTCTTGGCTCAATCTTATGAGATTAAATTCTACTAGTATTTTCATCTCCATTCATTTGGAGGAAACTTCCACATGGAGAGCGTCTGACTCAAGACCTGATCTTCTTTACTTATGAAACAATTCAATCATTGTACTTTCTTGGTGGTGCTGTTGGGGCAGAGGGTAGTAGCAACTATTTTAAGTTTTGGAGTCAGACATATCTTGGGTGGAATCCAAGCACAGTTATGTCTTGATATTGTGACTTCATTACTCACCCAGCCTGAGCCTCAGTTTTCTTACCTGTAAAATGGGAACCATGTCTACCTTGTAGGATAAAATTAAGATAATACAAGTCAAGCCTGACTGGCATGGCTCAGTGGTTGAGAATAGATATTTGAATCAGGAGATCATTTTTAATTTTTTTAAAAATATATTTTATTGATTTTTCACAGAGAGGAAGGGAGAGGGACAGAAAGTCAGAAACATCGATGAGAGAGAGACATCAATCAGCCGCCTCCTGCACGCCCCCCACTGGAGATGTGCCCGCAAGCAAGGTACATGCCCCTGACCGGAATCGAACCTGTGACCTTTCAGTCCGAAGGCTGACACTCTATTCACTGAGCCAAACCGGGCTCGGCAGGAGGTCATTTTTAAATTCCCAGTCAGGGCACATGACCTGGTTGTGGGCTCGATCCCCCATGTGGGGCATGCAGAAGGTGCTAATTAATGATTCTCTCTCATCATTGATGTTTCTATTTCCCTCTCCTTCTCCCTTTCTCTCTGAAATCAATGTACTATACATATATTTTTTTAAAAAGATAATCCATTCAAGATGCTGAGCACAGTACCTGGCTCATTCAATGTAGGAGCTCAGTAACAATTGTTTATTATCTCAAAGTTAAAAATCCTGCTGTTCTTTTTTGTTTAAGAATTTTAGGATAACTGGTAAACCTGTTCAGTCTTGTAACTTAGTAAATATTATGGGAAAATCTGACCTCCTTATTTTTCTGTTCAGTAGTTTTTTTTGTTTTGTTTTGTTTTCTGTTAAGGATGTCACCTGATTTTCTGAAATCCTTCTGCTTGGAAAATTTCATGATGAATCCCCAGCATAGGGCTCTTCTCACAGCCAAAATAAAACATGAATTGTCCGCGTGTTTGTGTAAAAAGCAGAGACAGCTTTTTGGAATGGCAGCAACTCAGTCATCCCTTTACATCAGGTGTGGGGAATCTTACTTCTGCCAAGGGCCATTTGGATATTGATAACATCATTGATGGGCCATACAAAATTATCAACGTAAAATCAGCCTGTTATATTTGGTCAAACACTTGATTAACTCACCCCTAATGCTTTGGAGGGCGAGACCAAATGATTTCTCACGCCTTATACAGCCCACAGGCTGGATGTTCCCCACCCCTGCTTTACTTTAGGCAAGATTTGGGGATCATTCATGGAGTTGTTACTTATCCATGTATAATACGAATTCAGGCAATAAAGAAGTCTTAAAAGAAAGAAAAAAAGGCTGTAGAAAATCATGAGAAAAGACAAGAGTTTAAAAAACTCAGGAGAAGAGTTGTTGAGTAAATCTTCACTTTTTTTATGCCACACACAGTTGGGTTAGATTTTATTGGCTTTATGCTAGATCTTGTTAACCATATAAAAGGAACTGTATGTTTGCTTAGACTTTTTCATTTTAATAAATTGAGCCAAGTATTTATAAATGTTGTTTTCTTCAAATTATAATGTAACCCAAATGCAGTCTTTTTTTCTATGGAGTTAAAGATAACACTCTTTGAAAATCTTCTTTGGAATATGTCTTGGAACTTCTTTCTTTTTTTTTTGTCCCTGAAGCCAAGGTTGCATTTTCAACTGTACATCATCTTATATTGGAATATGGGAAAGGTTAACGTGCAGGGTTAGTAACTAAACTTCTAGCTCCTATTCTGGGAAATTTAGATCTGTCGTCCTATGGTTTTTCCACCCTCCCCTCCCACCCCCCTTGGTAGGAATGGGGAGATAAGAATGGGAAAGCCTTTTTAAATATAATTTACTAGAGGTCTGGTGCATGAATTCATGCATGGGTTGGTCCAGCTGGCTCGCCCCAATTAGGGCCAGGCCAGTGGGGGGAAGGGCTGTGGGTGGTTGGCTAGTCAGCCCAGCTCCCTGGTCAAACTCCCAGTTGAGAAAATTTGCATATTAGTCTTTTATTTTAGGATATAAATTCATGAATTAGTTGCGTTTTTATATAATGTATGCCATATATGTATATGCTTTGCATAAAACATGGATACAGTTAAGTATCAGTGCTTAAATGAAATTTGCATGGTTTTTAAGTTACCTCTTAGGTCTAGAGTTCAAAGATCAAAGTGAGTGAACTGTTGGCCAAATCTTGTGACTATTGCAAATTGAGTGTACAGCATAATAAAATGCTGCACCCAGTTTTAATAGTCAGTGGTCACTTGTTTTCCTGAAATTCCAGATCTATCATTTAATTTCTTAATTTGCAGCCAAAGTCTCCACTAAGGGCAGAGGTGGTAGAGGTGATAATGATAAAGAAAGTCTAGAAGAATAAACTTGGTGCTGACTTGACTATTTGATTTACAGGATACAAAGGACTAAAGACTCTGCCTTGTGATCCTGAGCTCACAGCCCAGTTGAGCAGCCCTGGGCTGATCAGTTCAGCCAAATCATTTTGGCAACAGCCCTTGAAACAAAGCCTAAGGACCCAGCGAGTTTTACTGGGCATTTCTTGTTGCTGGCTGGTTGGCTAATGGAGTAAATAGAGTAATTAGCTCTCATTAGCACTCCCACAAGCTGTAATACATCCACCTGAGGCAGAGATGCTTGCTTCTGTTACTGAAACCATGAAAAACCCTCATCTGATCTCTTCAGTCCAGGATTTTCACATTGCAGAAACAGAATGCCAACTTGGCAAGAGTGAAATCCAACAAGTGCTTCGAATAGCAGAACTTACTGACCGGGTGGAAAGGCTTTCCTGAGAACAATGACTGTGTCTAAGAAACTGGTGAGCTGTGTGAAGCTTTTTCTTCTTTTTTTTTCCTTGTTGAGTATACGACTTACATTTACCAGGTTGGTCACAGACACTGAATACTGGGAGTCATATAACTTGATCCCCTTAGCTTGTCAGTTGTACTTCAGAAGCTGTGGTCTGCATCAACAGGGTCTGGATTGTTTTCAGTCATTGAGAGAGAGACCGACCTTTGATGGTGGTTTATGGCCCTTTTTAGGACCACTTGCTATCAGTAGTCCTTGTTCCTATGACATACAGAAAAGGAGAAGGAGGGAGACAATGTTCTTGAGCCTTTGCACACAAGCCTGGAGAAATATATAGAAAAATTTTAAATTGGCATAATTTCTATTTTATTATATTTCATTTAATTATTACTTTTTAAATCCTCACTGAGAACATGCTGAGATAGAGATAGAGATAGATAGAAAGAGAGAGATAAGAGAGAGAGAGAGAGAGAAACATTGATGTGTGAAAGAAATATTGGTCAATTGCCTTTTATATTTGTCTGAACCCGGTGGTATTGAATCTGCAACCCGGGTATGTGCCCTGACCAGGAATCAATCTGGCAACCTTTTGGTGCATGGGACAACACTCCAACCAACTGAGCCACTCAGGCAAGTTGGTATAATTTTATAGGAAAGAACCCTGAACTAAGAATCCTGTAATCTTATCCCAACATTGATCAGTTGTGTGATCCTGGGCAAGTCTCTTAATCAGTCATGCCTTTGAGATAATTATATCAGCCTGGTCCTCACAGGGAGAGGTCTGAGGCTCAGATGAGACGATGTGCAAAAAGCTATAAAATGTTAAGCAATAGTATGATTTTAGGTTGAGATTTTCATATGAAGTACATTACCTACATTTGTAACATCCTGCACCGAAACCTCTGATAATAAGGTACAGACACTAGGCAAGTATCTGCATTTCCTCAATTGGACCAGACCCTGAGTGTCTAGCAGGCAACTCCTTGACATTTTCTGAGAGATGGTACTGCCTCCTGGGCAATGTGGCAGGTACCGCTCTGGATTCCTGCTCCAACCTGTCTGCCATCTGCTTTCTCTGGGCTGCAGTCAATACTACAGAGTCATCAGTAATCTGTCAGCTCTAGGAAATGGTGCTCTGTGATCAAAAGATTGAAATGTTGGGAATAAAGTATTCAGAATGCATTTCTATACTTCTATGTAGAACTGTTCCTTTCTATAGCATTAGTATGAAGATTTGCTAGGATTTGAGGTTATAAAGCATGTATGTCTTGGGGCTGAGGGAAGGGCATACTCTAATGGTTAAGACTGAGAACTCCAGAGCTAGCATCCTGTCCTGTGGTGTCAGTGTTGAATGCCACATGATGTTGTGATGTGCAAACTCCTAGCCTGGTGATGTCTCACCTCCTTTGCTTGTGAGCCTGTGAAACTCCTGGGCATTATGTAACTCCTGTCCCAATTGACTGTTGGGTTGATATTCAGAAAGTGATCTGAACTGATTACCAAATATTTGTAATTTGTTTAATATGTTTTTTATTGATTTTTAGAGAGAGGGGAAAGGAGAGGGTTAGAGAGATAGAAACATTGATGAGAGGGAAACATTAATTGGTTGCCCCCTTCACACTCCCCAAGGAAGACTGAACCTGAAACCCGGGCATGTGCCTTGACCTGGAGTCAAACCAAGGACCTCTTGGCTCATGAGTCAACACTCAACCACTGAACCACCCTGGCTGGGCCAAAAATTTGTCATTTTTAAACTGAATCACAAGTATTTTTTTCAAAGACTGTTTCCGATTGAACATATCCCTCTGGGACCTGTAACTTTCTCAGAACAAGTGAAAACATAGCTTGATATTTAGAAAACTGCTGGTCTTTGACTGGGTTCGATGGAAGCACACTGAAACCAGGAGTTGGGTGCTGAAGGATTTTATGGGCAAGGAAAGAAGCGTGACAGAGTTGGGCAGAGGAGAAGCTGACCAGCAATTCAGCTGCAGCTGAGGTCCCAGCTGCCCTGATGGGGATGGCTTTCTGAGTTGTCCCCAGTTGAGGCAAGGAGCTGGACCTGTGTCTCCTTGAGTCAGCCAGTTATTGGCAGCTTAACAACTCCTTCTGAGGCATAACTTGGGGTGAGGCGCAGCTGGCTGGGACTTTCCCTGTGGGCTGTGAGCAACCAGGGATGGGTGCACTGGTCCTAAAAATGGGGTCTGTGTGGAGTACACCAGTATCTACTATCCTAAAAAACCTAACCCCTTAAAAAAGAACCAAACAACAATAGGCAGCACCAAAATCCCAGTCAGTCTCTGTATCTACAAAGTTAGAAAGTTGGATCCCTTAGCAAAGCTGAAGGAAGAGATCAGACCTCTAACCTCTCAAGGCTTCATGAGGTACTTGGATAACATCCACCTGCTTATGGTGTAGCAGGGGCCAGCTTCTTTCTGTATTTGTGAAATGGTTAACCCATAATTTCCCAAGCGTGAATTACTACTGCATGTGTGGAATATTCATTACATGTGTACCTAAAGGCAGTTGTTTCTGAGGTACTTAATTCATGATGAGTTTATAGAATTGGTGGTTTGTCACCACAAAAGGCACACAGACCATCAAACCCAGACTTTCCCAGGGAACCTAGGGAGGGTAAATCGGGGAGAGTATAGCTTGTATCGAAATTCCAACCATTTGATGTGGTATTTTAGCCGTGGTTAAGGATCATGATTTAAGGGTTCTACTGCCAGAGGATAAGATAATATGCTGTGAAGAAATGAATCAGTGTTCTGGCATTTACAAAAGCCAATGTATTCAGCAAATGTCTGAAACCGTCTGGCATGGTTTGAGGGATGAGTAAACAAGCCTGAAAGTCATACACAGTGACTTTCCCAACTGCAGATTCAGTCCGATCTATGTTTCTCTTTCATTTTCTGTCTTCTAGTCAGTGAAGGAGGCAGTGCGTCCTGCTGACCCGTCATCTCAGTAGTTTGAGTGGGTGGTGGGGACTAGAAGTAAGGAGGTCTGATGATGTGGGCTCGCTGCACAGCAAAGGTGACAGTGTGTGTGTGTGTGTGTGTGTGTGTGTGTGTGTGTGTTCTGACCAATGGGCTTCACTTCCCAGGAAGCCCCCCTTACCTTCTAGATAGCCCTGTGGCCTTTGCCTCGGCCTGCATTGCAACCCAGAAGCTCTGTAATGCCAAGTCATAGACCATGTTAGCCACCTGTTTCCATTATGGGGTCACGGTTCCTTATGCAGAAACTAAAGAACTCCCGCGGCCATGGTGAGAGGCTCCATATTAAAAACACACATCTCTGAGCCTCCTGGAGAGATGTGACGCCGGGGGATTGCAGGGAAGTAGGGAAGTAGACCAGCTGCCAGCTGGTTTATCGCATTGCCTGAAATGGGAGGCGGCATCCAATCAGAGCTTCCTAGGCTTCCTCGGAGGAGAAGGCAGGGAACGAGCATAGCGACTGCCGCAGAGGAAGGGCTAAGGGGGAGGCCGTCCAGCAGGTGTGCTTTGCCGTCTCGAGCTCTTCCCTTTTTTCTCTGAGTGACCTTGGAGGCTCAGGTGATCCCATGGTACCAGGAGCATGCATCCTACTGGGGGGCAAGGAAAGTCATAACCTTGAGCACGTCTTTCCCTGGCTTCTCCAACTTCCTGACATGCCTGCACATGCATGTTCATCATCGGCGTTCTGGAAATTTCAGATGAGGACTCTTCAGCTCTGCCTTTTCATTGTGACTCACGTCTGCCAAGGATGAATAAAGAAGAGTTTCCAGGAAGTGCAGTGCTGTGTCAAGAGAAAAAACTTACTAGGAGAGAGAATTTTGAAGAAACTGGTTTTTTTATTTATTTTATTTATATATTTTTTAAAATACATTTTTATTGACTTCAGAGAGGGAGAGAGAGAGAAATATTAATGATGAGGGAGAATCATTGATCAGCTGCATTCTGCACACCCCCTACTAGGGCTTGAGCCTGTAATCCTGGGCATCTGCCCTGAGCGAGAATCGAACTGTGACCTCCTGTTTCATAGGTTGACGTTCAACCACTAAACCATACAGACAGGCAAAGAGACACTAGAATTTAAAAATAAACAAATAAATAAAAAAGAAAAATATGGAGGAAGCCTACCATGAAAAGGGAGAACTGGAAGTAAGTCTGCAGGGTGGTGCTTGGAGCTATGGGAATAAACGGAGAGCAAGAGAAATGGAAAAGCGTTGAAAGCCTTGGCTGCTCAGGCTGGCCAGAGCTTGAGGACACAGCCCCTACGAGGCTTGGAAACCCACTTTTAACTCAGTCCGCACACAACTGCCCTGTCCACTTGCCCTCCACCTGCTTTGGCCTCCATGCACTCGGGGCAGAAGGATCTGACACAACTTCCTGGGGAGGATGCTGGTTGGCGGTTTTGAAGGTGAGACCTGGAAGTGTGGGAAAGCTGTGCTCCTGTGGCTGATGTTGCATAACCTCCCTGAGGGAGGACACAGTGGTGAAGGACACAGCTTGGGAAGCAGGCGGACTTCTGCCACTTATCAGGATCTGACTTAAATGCTGGGCCTCAGAAAACAGGGGTGCTGCTTGAGGTGGGTTATATTTCATAGGGTTATGTTGAAGGGTTTAGTGGCGTTTAATGAAGTGCTCGGCACTAACTGTTAACATGCCAAGAGCTATAACTGGCCCCGCCATATAAACTTTGAGCCTGAGTGCAGTCTCAGGAGGGTGTTGGATTCTATAAATGGCCCCATTTGGGGGCTGGACAGTGACCCAAGGCTCTGGGGTGGGTGGCTTAAAGCAGCTGCAGGTCCTTGTAAAGGGCCCCAGTGGCTGTACATTGCTCCTCTTGAACATTCCTAGACTTAACGTCCCTGATCTTTCCCGTAGGCTGCTCTGACAAGGGACATCAGACATATTAGCCTGCAGTGCATCCAGGCACTCTTTTTAAATTTCCGTGGATAATGGGTTGCTCCATTAAAATATAAATGTTTATGCACCTCCTCAGCATCCCTCACACACAAGACACTGGCCACATAAGGGTGCAAAATGCAATAGGATATCAGTGCTGCCTGTTGTGCTTTAGGGGTTTGCAGGGCTATGTTATTTGTGCCTTAGGGCACCTTTGGGAGAGGAAGGTATTATCACCAGTTTTACAGATTCCCGTAACTTGCTCAAGTTCAGAGATAATACCCAATGGAATATAAGATGCCGTTAATTATAAGACCTATTCTATTTCAGCAATATTAAAGTGTGAAAA
The DNA here is from genome assembly GCA_011751065.1 of Lasiurus cinereus. Classification (NCBI taxonomy): domain Eukaryota; kingdom Metazoa; phylum Chordata; class Mammalia; order Chiroptera; family Vespertilionidae; genus Lasiurus; species Lasiurus cinereus. Next base: position 19,427,169 of record JAAGEH010000311.1, on the reverse strand, counting down.
AAAAATTTTTACTTAATGAAATTTAGTAAATAACAGAGCCTGTAGGCTACCCCATTTCTGTCTGATTTCAAAGCTTGTGTTTTTTTGTTTTTGTTTTTAAACTGAAACACAAACAAGGGCTTATCTATCTAGCCGGTGAAGATAAGAGAACAATGAATGTGTTAGGACTTGAAAGAGCAGTAATATGGATGCTGGTTCATAAAAGTGTTTCGATCTGAGGTGGATACTGTTACCTTCTCTCTCTCTCTCTCTCTCTCTCTCTCTCTCTCTCTTTTATAAATAAGGAAACTTGTAGGTAGATGCTCTCCCATTTTCAAATGAGAAAACTAAAACACAGAAAAGGTCTCAAGGTCACATAGCTGGTACTAAAGGTAAATTCCATACCATGGTACGTAAGAGTTCCAATTCTATATAATAAAAGCGTAGTATGCAAATTGTCTCCTCAACTGGGAGTCGTCTAAGAGTTTGACCAGGGGAGAAAGGAAGGGAGGCCCCTGAGGTGGGAGGCAGGCAGGGGTGGGGGGGGATAGGAGGAAGTAAGGGAGTAGGTGGCTGGCAGCCAGAAGCTGCTAGGGACCCTACCAGTGCATGGATTTCATGCACTGGGCCTCTAGTTTTATTATAATCATGACAGATCTGGTCAAGTTTCCAGGAGAGTATGATCTCATGGAAGGGTACTCATTGTCCTGAGTAGGAGTACCCTAACTCAGGCCTGGGGCTAGGAAGAATTCTCAGAGGGACTGGCACCTAAATGAAGAGGGGAATGTCCATCTCTCCATCCCCAGCCTCTAAAAATAATTATGGTTACCCTAGGCTACAGGCCTCTGTTGGTACCATCTTTCTAACCTGGTGCTAGCTAGAAGAGGTGGGCTTTATTTCTAATCTACATGCTTCCCATTTCCAAAGAGCAGTTGACATGGTTTAAAAGGATTATTGTAAAGTAGACAGTGGTTTCAGAATTAGGAGGGTGGTTGCATGGAAAGTCTTGGAAATAAAAAAAATGGGGGGAACCTTCCAAGCACCTATTTGATGTCGTTGTGTGCTTTAAGTCAGATGAACAGCCAGGCAGCTTTGATGTTATGTCCAGCCTGCTTAGGCCCTGGAAGAGTCCCATCTGTGCTTATATGCTGGCTGGCCAGTCTCTGACAGCTCAACAACGAGGCTTTTCATTTTTCTACTTTTATGGAATTAATGATTCTTATTTCAAGAAAATGTGTTGTTAAAGGATGTGAAGATTGTGTGTCAAGCTGCCATCTAGAAATAAAGCAGAATATTTTTAAATGGATAGATTTTTTTTTCATTTAAAAATACATTTATAGAGACTCTGAAGCAAGGAGGGCTGGGTGGAGAGAGATTAATAAGAAAACTTAAATGCACCCTAACCAGTTTGGCTCAGTGGATAGAGCATCAGCCTGCAGACTGAAAGGTCCCAGGTTCGATTCCAGTCAAGGGCATGTACCTTGGTTGTGGGCATATCCCCAATAGAGGGTGTGCAGGAGGCAGCTGATTGATGTATCTCTCTCATCGATGTTTCTAACTATCCCACTCCCTCTCTGTAAAAAAATCAATAAAAATATAAAAAAAAACCTTAAATGCATATATGCATACCCCATGGACATAGACAATAGTGTGGCAAAGGCCTGGGGGTAGGGGGTGGGGCGAGTGGTAGTAGAGGGAGTCAATGTGGGGAAAAAGGGAGACATCTGTAATACTTTTAACAATAAAGATAAATTTTAAAAACCATATTAACTTGAAAGATTAAAACATGCATTTTTATAGACTCTGGTTCATAAGGCAGAGATTTTAGAAGACTTTGACCCAGCAATTCCACTTCTGGAAATATAGCTGAAGAAATTCTAAATATTGATTCAAAAGAATATATGCACCCCTACGTTCATTGCAGCATTATTTACAACTAGAGGCCTGGTGCATGAAATTTGTGCATGGGGGGAGAGGGTCTCCTCAGCCCAGCCTGCACCCTCTCCAATCTGGGACTCCTTGATAGATGTCCAACTGCCGCAGGCTTAGACCCAATCCCCAGGACCTAAGCCAGCAGTTGGACATCACTCTCACAATCCTGGACTGCTGTCTCCTAATTGCTCACCTGTCTGCCTGCCCTGATCGTCCCTAACTGCCCCCCCGCTGGCCTGGTCACCCCTTACTCCCCACCCCACCCCCGCCAGCCTGATCACCCCTAACTGCCTCCTTCCACCAGCCTGGTCACCTCTTACGGACCCCCCTCCCGTTGGCCTGGTTGCCCCCTGCTGGCCTGGTTGCCCCTAACTTCCCCCCCTCCCTGCTGGCTTGGTTGCCCCTCATTGCCTCTCCCTTCCCCTCCCCCACCCCTTCCGGGCTGCCTCATGTAGCTTGCTTATTCAGTCATTTGGTCATCCCTCACTAACCCTCCTGCTGGCCTGGTCTCCCCAAGAAGCCTGCTTGTTCAGTCATTTGGTCATCCCTCACTAACCCCCCGCTGGCCTGGTCATCCCAGGCAGTCTGCTTTGGTCGTAGGCAGTCATCTTGTGAGGGCGTGATGGTCAATTTGCATATTACCTCTTATTATATAGGATAGCCAACATTTGGAAGCATCCCAAGTGCCCATCAATAGATGAGTGGATAAAAGAGCTGTGCTACATTTGCACAATGGATACTACCCATCCATAAAAAATGAAGGAAATCTTACCTTTCCTATTGTATGGATGTATCTGGAAAGTATTATGTTAAGTGAGATAACCCAGTGACAGACAAATATAATATGATTTCACTTATGTGGGGAATCTAATGAACAAAATAAACAAAATAGAGAAAACAGAACAGATACAGAGAACAGACTGACAGCTGTCAGAAGGGAGGGAACTGGGGAACCTGGGTGAAATAGGTGAAGAGATTAAGCCAACCATCCCTCCACCACCACCCCAAACTACCACACACACAAACTCATGGACACAGAAAAAAAGATTACCAGAGGAAAGGGATATAGGGGATGTAGAAGAGGCTAAACCGGGGGTGGAAGGGTGGGGGGGTAAATGGTGCCGAAAGGCGACTAGATTTTGGATGGTGAGCGCACAGTGCAATGTGCAGATAATATAGAATTGTACATATCAGACCTACATAATTTCATTGACCAATATCACCTCAATAAATTCAGTTAAAAAGTATAAGACTTTGGAAGAAGCCATAGCATCCTAATTGCCGAATCGCAAACTGCGTTCCAGGCATCTGTTAGCCCCACCAGAAACCTCTGACCCTCCGTTCTTTATCTTTAAAATGAGGGCATGGTAGATATTGCCAGACTTCTCAGGCTTCAAAATTCTTTTGACTCAAACATTTCTGATCAGTTCTAACACAGCTTTTGTTCTAATTCACCAGGGGTCTGCCTCATCCCAAATGTTAAGTGGTATTTTTTTTGTGTGTTGTTTTTGTGTGTGTGTGTGTAAGGGTATGTGTGTGTTTGGTTTCTGAATTTTGTTGTCAGTGAATTGAAATAGATACTACATTTTATATTTTGATCACCTGCAGATTGCATTTCAAAGGGAAAGTATTTTGGACATCCCTCCCCCCCACCCCACCCCACACATATCTTGTAAATAGAGAGCCTTATTGTTAACACAGAGAATTGAGCTGCGGTAGGTTTTGAGGAGAGGGTCACAATGCCCTTTGGCTGCAATAATCCCTGACTGTCAACCCCACAGCCAGTGTCTAGCTGAGCTGTCCTGGACTGTGGTGAGGAACACTGGCACTGTGTGTAGGTTTATTAAAGGGATGTCTGGAGCAGAGAACAATTGTTTGGGTTGCTTGAGAGAGGCCAGCTGTGCAATGGCACATCATGGTTTGGACTGAGGGTCAGACAGAGCTGAGGGTGGGAGAGGAAAGAAATGCATTCATATTCAGCCCTCTGTGCCCCAGGTGGGATTGTAAAGGGGCGATTCCAAGTCCACGTTTTCACAGGGGAAAAAGGTTCTCCTTTCCCTTGCTTCAAGGCCATTTGGTAACACGGAACTTACTATATTGTGCATGACCCTGGTTACTGCCCTGGGTGGGGGATAGAGGGTAATGGAAAATGCAGATGAACTCAGGTTTACATTGGTACGGTGAGAGTGAAATTTCTTTAACTTGGTGGCTGATAAGTCTGATCTCTCCCACGGGCCTTCAACAATGCTGCCTCTGTCATCACGCAGGCCAGCTGGGCTGGGGACTGTGCTCATCAGGGCTGCGAGTGAATGCTGTTTTGTGCCCTGCTATGCTGAGTTCTTCTGCAGCCCTTTCTGGCTCACGGATGGGTTGCCCCCACTGTTCTCTTAACCATCCAGAGGCTGAAGAACTTTGGCTGCCCTGCTGTATAGCCTGTCAGCCGTGTATGAGCTGACCTCATGAATGACTCTGCAGAAGCTGAGTGCCCAGTAAAGCTTTCTGCAAGAGTGCAGAGGCAAAGAGTGCCCAGTGTATTATGGGACTGATATGCTGCATGGCATGTGTTGGCAAAGTCCCTGGTACTTGATCAGTTCTCAATAAACAGTTTTCACGTTCTGTGGCTAACTCTCTAGGGGAAATTGATTTCCCTCGAATTGGTGACTTATGAGTTGAAAAGGTTTATCTGGGATGATAAGGAAAAGGTCCCTAAGAAATTTACTGATCATTAAAATTTAGTTTTGTTATTTCAGATAAGAAGGGAGAGGGAGAGAGAGATAAAAACATTGATGAGAGAGAATCATTGATTGATTGCCTCCTGCATACCTCCTGCTGAGGACAGAGCCGCAACCAGGCTTGTGGCCTGACTGGGAATTCAACCATGACCTTCTGGTTCATAGGTGGATGCTCAACCACTGAGCCACACCAGCTGGGCTTCACTGATCATTTTGAGTTTTATATTCAGAGACTCAGCATGCACAGCACTAGGGCATGCCATTCACATCATTTATATTGTTAGCCTACACTTGATTTCCTTAATAAACTCCATACCTTTGAGAACATTTTTCTGGTGTCCTCTATTGGAATAGGGTGACGGAGGTGGCTGCAGACAATGATCAAATGGTTCCTGCTTTTCTTCCCTCCTCCGTGTCTTCCAAATTGATGAACTATAATACATTCTGGATTATATGTGTTATTAAATAATTGATTAAAGAGGCAATTTATAAGCAACTCCTTTAAAAATTTTTTATCAAACTTATTTGGGTTACATTGGTTAATACAATTATATGGGTTTCACCCAGCCAGTGTTGCTCAGTTGTTGAGCTTCAACCTGAAATCAATAAAAAATATACTTAAAAAATTATATGGGTTTCAGGTATACAATTCTATAATAGATCACATATATATTGAATTGTGTGTTCACCACTCAAAGGCAAGTCTTCCATCACCATATATTTGACTCCTCTTCTACCTCTCCCTACCCCCTACCCTCTGGTAACTGCCATACTATTGTCTGGGTTTTTTTGGTTTGTCTTCTTTATTTGTTGCTTTCAGTTTTATATCCACATATGAGTGAAATCATGGTTCTCTACTTTTTTTATCTGACTTACTTTGCTTAGCATATTCTCAAGATCCATTCATGTTATGGATGGTGGTATTTCATCTTATCTTTTGCTGAATAGTATTCCAGTGTATAAATGCACTCCATTACAAGCAACTCTTGCTAAGTGCCTTAGATCAACCTTCTGTCACAAAATTGAGCAGTGTCATTTGGGAATGGCAGTGTTTCAACAAAATGTAATTTGATACCAAGGGCTGCTTAACAATACCCATCTGGTTAACATTGAGTGCTTAAGTGTTTATTATGGCAAATGAATTAAAACTGGCCACTTGTGGATGTTAGCTGACATTCCTGTTAAGATTCCCTTTAAATCTTAGAGATAATGTACATATCCAGATGTAATTAAGATAATAGCAGACACCAGTGCTGGTAGAGATAGCTATCATACTCATCCCAACAGAACTGTTGTTTTTTAAAAATATATTTTTATTGATTTCAGAGAGGAAGGAAGGGGGTGGAGAGAGAGAGAGAGAGAGAGAGAGAGAGAGAGAGAGAGAGAAACATCAATGATGAGAGAGAATCATTGATTGGCTGCCTCTTGCATGCACCTTATTGGAGATCAAGCCCACAGCCTGAGCTTGTGCCCTTGACCAACATGGAACCGTTTAGTCTCTGTTCACTGAGCGAAACCAGCTAGGGCCTAACAGAACTGTTTTTAGCCAGCTATTCCTTCCTTATATGTTGCTGTTCACCAGATTTCTTAGCCTAGGGAAGCTGTTCATCCTATTTAAAATGATTGCTTTATGAAAATTGGTATTTTCTTGGGTTAAAAAAGATATGCACCAGGAGGAAAGAATTTGGGATTTAGAAGCACTTGGCCACTGGGTTCTAAGATTGTGAATTTCCGTTTCTAAAGGTCAACTAAAAATGGAGATGACTTGGTTTGACAAAAGGTTCCCAGATGTGATGCTCTCTCTGATCATGGGAAATTAAGGAAAGTTAACCTAAGCCACACTGAGCAGGTTTAATGCACGTTAGTGTCCCATTTCCTGGAGATAACAGCCCCTTTGTGCTCTGTGTGGGAGAGTCTTATACTGGACTCCATGCACCAATCTGGAAGGTTTCCAGTGTGGGATGTGGAAGAAGTGTGACCAGAGGTCAGGGAATTGTGTCCTGTTAGGAGCGGCTTGAAGAACTGGAGCTTGATGTCCCATGAAGTTAAGGGAGACAGGACTGCTATTAGAAAACCCTTGTCCGGTTTCCAAGCGGAAGAGGGAATAGGCTTGTATTGTTTGGTCCCTGAGGACAGCCCTCAAATGGTGCTGAGATGGGGGTGGGAGAGGCCCTTCCAAGAACCAAGTGCGTCTAGCCTAGCCCGTTAGCGGAGGTGGCAGAATTCCTCGCGATGCGTCAGGAAATATCCAGGCTCTGGGAGAGCGCTTGAATCTTGGGTTGGCTTAGGTCCTCTCAACAATAAAGTTCTATGATTTTGCAAAAGAGCCAGCTCCTCTTGTTCTTTGTAAAATTTATATTATTCAGAGACACAGCATGGTGGAAGAAAGGCACCTCTTTCCTGGGGGACAGATCATTGGAATACAATCGCTGCTTGTTTCTGATGAGAGCTGGAAAAGCTCTGGAAATTTCTCTAACTGTGACTTTTCTTGTTTCTTCTTTACTGCAGAGCCTGTCAGAACTATAGATTCCGT
>JAAGEH010000311.1:19307152-19418408 GCA_011751065.1 Lasiurus cinereus | reverse complement strand
CTGAAGCACCGTAAGACAGAATTCAAGCATCAACGCCGTTTACCTGTGAGCAGGTTTATATTTTCGTTAACTCAGAGCCTTTTTAGAAATTGCATTGTTGGGGGGGGGGGGGGGAATGTCTCTGTTTTATGTTAATGGTCACGGTCCTGTTGGCAAGTATATTTATTCTTTTAAGCATGTTGGGCACCATTTTACATAAAATTCTGAATAGCTTCTTAAATCATAGCCTTATGATTTAAAGAGGCTATGGAAGGCTGGGGTGGGGGTGGGGAGAACCATTCAATGTTTAGAACTTAAATTGTGACATTTAAATTGAATTATGAATAATGAATACAGAATATTCTGAAATTAGCAATTAGCCCACTGAATAAAACTGTTTCCTGAATACATTTGTTGCTTTTGGAGTCAAGTATTTTCTGGCATCATAACAGATTGGTTTTGAGTCATTTTGTTGTAGTTGATAAGCCAGTTCCAAGATCTGCTGGAGAAATCAAAGGTCCAGCATAGACTTCTGATTTCCGACATGCCTAATAAGGTTTCTGACGTATACATGGCTAATATGGCCATGTCCATTGCCATCTGTGAGTGATCAAGAGCATTAACCTTCAATTCTGTATTTTAATGAAACACATAACGGTTGAAAGACGTGAAAAATTCTATGGGACTTCATCTTGTTTTTGTTTTGTTAATCCTCACCTGAAGATATTTTTCCCCCTTGATGGTTAGAGAGAGTGGATGGCAAAGAGGCGGAGAGTGAGAGAAACATCAATGACAGAAACACATGGATTGATTGTCTCCCGCATGCACCCCAACAAGGACCAGGTAATTAAACCTGCAAGCCCTTGACCAGGAGTTGAACCTGTGACCCTTCTATGTGTGGACTGATGCTCTGACCACTGGCCAGGGTGAGACTTAATCTTTAACAATGTTCCCATTCTTTGCCGCTGATAACATTTGTTGTCATAAAGAGAAAAACTTTGGGATGTCACCAAAGAAAATTGATAAAAGACTAGCTGTTGTGCGCTTAGCTTGCATTACTAGTTAGTTATACAGATTTTGTGAAAGATTTGATGTGTTACATTTCCAGTAGTTAGGAACTAAAACTGGAGTCTCATGTTTATTGTTTCTTTCTCCCAAGAATTGAATGCCATCTATATTAGGGTTGTTGTCCTTTACTGAAGGGACAGGAAACTTCCATTGTGCTTTGCTGTCGGCTGCCTGGATTTTTCTTGTTTTATTATTTACTTATTTATAAGTTTATATATTTTTTATTTTATTTTTAAAATATATTTTATTGATTTTTTTTTACAGAGAGGAAGGGAGAGGAATAGAGAGTTAGGAACATCGATGAGAGAGAAACATCTATCAGCTGTCTCCTGCTCACCCTCTATTGGGGATGTGCTCACAACCAAGGTTCATGCCCTAGACCAGTGGTCAGCAAACTCATTAGTCAACAGAGCCAAATATCCACAGGTACTATTGAAATTTCTTTTGAGAGCCAAATTTTTAAAACTTAAATTTCTTCTAATGCCACTTCAAAATAGACTTGCCCAGGCCATGGTATTTTGTGGAAGAGCCACACTCAAGGGGCCAAAGAGCCACATGTGGCTCTCGAGCTGCAGTTTGCTGACCACCGCCCTAGACCGGAATCGAACCTGGGACCCTTCAGTCCACAGGCCGATGCTCTATACATTGCACCAAACCTGTTAGGGCTGGATTTGTCTGGTTGTAGAGTTTTCTTCTTGTAGGCTACTTTGGGCAAACCCAGCCCTAGCATCCAGCACTGACCAGGAGAGTCCAAGTTGGAAGCATGACTCATAGAATTACTATAAATCATCTAACCTCTCTACTTCAGGTTTCAAACAGGTTACTTCTTGAAATGGTTGGGTTGTTGCAGGCTAATAAATTAATCTTTGTCAGCCTGCATTTCTAAGAAGAGTGATTATTATACATTTGCTCCAGCATATATATTTGGAGGGAGAAGGAGGGAAATGGGTTAAGTGTCTTAAAATCTCAGTAAAGGCATCTTTTAGGTCTCCCCTGAACACCTCCCCCCTAAAAACAACTTTGAGACAAGGCTTACTGAATTGTTTAAATGGCTTGACTTTCGTTTGTTGAATTAAAAATCTGGCATTGCATTAGGTCCTCTCATTTGATAATCCTCCATGACTGGCTTCATATGTATTTTAAGAAAAAGAAGAAGGAGTTTACTTAAGAAATCTCTTACAGCTTGAGTTATTTTTAAATTTATGAAGAGAAAAATTTTATTTCCTGCTAAGCTGTTTTGTATTAAATTTAATTTTTTTTTTTGGACTAACATCATGGGAGCAATGCTTTTACACAAGGAAAAAGAATAATCTGAAAAATTAAAAATGTGAAGGTATTTACCAAGTACCTAAAATACTTAATGGAGATGTTTCCATGGGGAGATTTACTACTTACAAAAGCCCTGTCTTTTGAATATCACTTTCTTCACTGATGTTATTTTTACTGTTAGTTCAGATTATAAGTTTCCAGCTCTGTAGACTTATTACATTTTGTCCCCTTATAGGTTATATATGAGAAATGAGTGATGCAGTGTTTATTGGGGACAAACCTGGAATTACTGGAATGTGAACTGCCTCCCTACATTTCCAAGTCCTCAAAAAAGTTCTCTTTCCCTTACAGATCCTAAATAGATTCTCTAATATAGTTTGTTTTCTGGTAATCTGAGAGTTAAGAACCACTGAGTTGTTGAAGGGATCTCATTTTAAAACAATATATTTTTATTTATTTCACAGAAGAAGGGAGAGGGAGAAAGGAATAGAAACACCAATGATGAGAAAGAATCATTGATTGGATTCCTCCTGCACATCTCTCAGTGGGGATCAAGCCCAAAACCCAGGCATATGCCCTGACTGGGAATTGAACCCTGACCTCCTGGTTCATAGGTCGATGCTCAACCACTGATCTACATTGGAAGGGAAGGGATTTCATTTTATTTGAAGCTTTTTTTTTTTATTTCCTTGTTTTTTTTTTTTTTTTTTTTTTTTTAAACATAGCCTTATCTTACTCCACAGCGTTTTAGTAATGTGGGGGATATATTAGAGTGGAACTTGACTTTTGAAATATTTTGGAATAAAATTATTAGGCATTTTATGTTTATAAACTAGAGGCCTGGTGCATGAAATTTGTGCATGGGGGGTGATGTCCTTCAGCCCAGCCTGCTCCCTTTCCAATCTGGGACCCCTTGGATCAGGCTTAAACGGGCAGTCGGACATCCCTTTCACAATCTAGGACTGCTAGCTCCCAACTTCTCACCTGCCTGCCTTCCTGATTGCCCCTAACTGCTTCTGTCTGCCGGCCTGACCACCCCCTGACCACTCCCCTGCCAACCTGATTGACGCCTAACTTCTCCCCTGGCAGACTGTTTGCCCCTAATTGCCCTCTCTGTGGGCCTGGTCACCCCTAGCTGCCCTCCCCTGCAGGCCTGGTCACCCCCAACTTCCCTCCTCTGCTGGCCTGGTCATCCCTAACTGCCTTCCCCTGCAGCCTTGTTTACCCCCAACTGCCCTCCCTTGCAGGCCTGGTCCCTACCAACTGCCCTCCCTTGCTGGCAATCTTGTGGTGGCCATCTTGTGTCCACATAGGGGCAGGATCTTTTAACCACATTGGGGCAGTCATCTTGTGTGTTGGAGTGATGGTCAATCTGCATATTACTCTTTTATTAGATAGGATAGAGGCCTGGTGCACAGGTGGGGGCCAACTGGTTTGTCCTGAAGGGTGTCCCAGATCAGGATGGGGGTTCCCTTGGGGCATGGGGTGGCCTGGACAAGGGGCTTGTGGTGGTTTGCAGGCTGGCCATTCCCCCTGGAGACCCAAGCAAAGTCCCTGGTATCTGGGATTTATTTATCTTCTACAATTGAAACTTTGTAGCCTGGAGTGGAGCCAAACCTTCTACTTGTATAACTATTGAAATTTTGTTGCCTTAAGGAGGCCTGGGTCAGCCAGGGTTTGCAGAAAGCTTGGCTTCCTCCATCGCCAAGGGCAATCCAAGCCTCCCTCCTGCTCTCTGTGGCTGTAGCCATCTTAGTTGGGTTAATTTGCATACACACTCTGATTGGCTGGTGGGCATGGCTGGTGAGCGTGGCTTGTGGGTGTAGGGGAGGTATGGTCAATTTGCACATTACTTTTATTAGATAGGATTATTAGATAGAATAGTTTATTAGTGTGTTCCTATATTCTCTTTCTTATACCTTTGCCTTTTTCCTAAAAACCCTTCCAGGGTTTTGTAAGATTAGTTGGTGTTTAGAACCTGTAACTGTGATTTTAAATGAACAGGACTACTTCTAGAAATTAGATCGTACTGGACAACCAAGAATGGAGAGTGCTTATTTTCATTTCATCTCCCTCCTTCTCAGAATGGGAGCAGCACAGAAAAGTGGGGATATATAATTATATAGGATATTACTTATTACACATCATGCACACTATCCTACGCAGGTCAAGAAATATCTTCCTCCTTTTTTGAGGGGGCTTGGGGAAGTGAGGCTCAGGGTAGGTATACTCTTCCCCTGCCTGCCACCTCCTCACACACACAACATATACACACAGACACAGACTTGCTGCTTGGTGAGACCTTTACATTGTATGAATTAAATGTTAAATAAATCTACTTGTTTTGTTGGTCTGCAAAATAGAAGTATAAAGGAGCATGTGTAAAGTGCCCTGTATGGCCTTAATTAGGAAGTTGTGTTATTATAAAGTCTTATTGGCATCACCCGAGGTAATAAGATTAAACTTAACCTAAACTTGCCAGTTACCTATTTTGCTGGACATAACTCATAATCCTAACAATAATTTTAAACATTGAGTGTGTATGAAATTCTCATCAGTGCTGAATACTAATATCAGTTTTTATTAGCTTAATTTCTTTATTTAAAAAAAAATCTTTTTAATGGGAAGATTTCCTCATGCTTCCTGAGGTTTGAAGAATGTGATGGTTCAAGGGGGAAAAGAAGCCAACCCAATAACACAGTACCAGAACTCTGTTATTTTACAATTGGATCACTGGGGTACCTATGATACTTGAAAACCTAATTATAGTTATACCTCAAGGAAAAATTATAAGCTCTTCTTCTTCCAGACACAAAATTAAATGGTGAAATTTCTATGCACATACACAGCACCGATGTGGAACAAACCCTACTATTTTCCTACATGAAAAGTAAATGCAATTGGGCCAAGTTGACATTCTAGAGAGGACACATAGACTGGGAGATGCTAAAGTTGTTCATTCCTCCCCCTCAGAAAACAAAACACTGTAATTATCCTTTAAGCTAGAATGTGGCTGAGGCTTTCTGAGTGACAAAGTCTATGCAATGTTCTTCATCTGTAGAGAGAATTTGTGTTGACAGGTAAATATCACACATGGAAAACTTGACACTTTTGAATGTTTTCAAAATTTGCACAAGGAAATTTGTCCTTGTGTAAAATATATCATTGCTTTTTGAATCTTTGAAAATCTAAGGTTTTCCCTTTGTTCTAAAACAGCAGTCAATAATCTGGTATTTTAAACTGCAATTATTGACTGGTTTAGACTTGGACTGAAAAATGTGAAAGGGATGAGGGATTACAATTTGCCCGAGGAGAGATGAGTTCAGAAACCCACAGGAATGAATTAAATGTTAAGTAAGTCTACTTTGTTTTGTTGGTTTGGATTTGGTGTCCTTTGCTGCAAAACCTCATGGATGCCATCAGTTTGGGTTATGGTAATTAAGTAGATTGGATTTATCTTTGAGAGACTTACCAAGGGTACACAAAGGGAGAAGTCCAGGTTAACATTTGATCTGAATCCAATACAAGCTACAAATTCCAAGGGTATTTTAACTGTTCCTAAAAGCTTGGAGGTGATACGGACAGCACTTTTGGGCGCTTATGAGCCTAGTACTGTGTGAATGCTTTATTTACATCCAAACAGCCAGAGGAGGTGGGTATTATTACCTCCATCTCAAGCCAAACCTACTGAGATTGACAGGCATTGGGCAACTTGAATGGGCATAAAACCAGCAGCCAAGTCTATCTAGCCTTTCAGATCTACGGCCCATAAACGTAACCATTCTGTCTCCCTAGAACCCCCACCAGGGTCACTTCTGTGCACTTGAAAACTAACTTAATAGCCTGTGTACCAGTAATAAATAAGTAAAACTGGAAAACAAAGGTTCATAAATAATCCCATCAAGTAATTATTACTAGATAAGGTATTTTGAACTTTAATTCTTTACTTATGGATAAACTATGCCATTTTTCTTCTTTATTGGATATATTTGACATAGAACAGTGCAAATTTAAGTTGTACAGTGTATTAATTTAATACATTTATATATTGTAATATGATTGCCATTGTAATGGTATTTAGCACCTCTATCACATTATATAATTATCCTTTATTTTAGTGGTTGAGAGAATTGAGTTTTAGTCTCTGAGCAAGTTTGATGATTGGAGTATGGTATTGTCTGTCTTCTTTATACTGTGCATTAGATCTCTACGGCTTATTTACTATTTGTTGCAGTTTGTACCCTTATTATCCATCTTACCCCACCCCTCCATGCCATTTTTCTTGTACACAGAATCTTCCAATGGCTTATTTTCCTCAGAAGGAAATCACATCCAAACTCTTTAAGATGACACGAAAGTCCTGCATCATCTCCCACCCTCAACTTCTCCGACTTCTCTGATCTTTCCTCCTGCTCCTCCCCACCTTCTTTACTTTTTTGTTCCTCCCATTCTCCTGCCTTAGGACATGCTTTCCCCAGAAACTGAATGGCAGTCACTCATTTCCTTTAGCACCATGTTCTGAGGTCACCACATCAGTGACCAGCTTGTATGAAAGAACAGTTCTCCTCTTTGAGTGGACTCTACTCTGCTGTATTCTCTCCATGGTCTTATCACTATCTCTCATGTTTTCACTTGTTTGTTTACTTATTTGTTGTTTCTAGGCAGGGACTTTATTTTGTTTTTTGCCATATCCTCAGCAACTAGACAAGTGTCTAGAACCTAAAGAAGCCCCATAAACATTTGTTTAATAAACAAAATAAATGAAAATGTGCATGTGCAGATGCACATATGCATGTGCACATACAGCATGCACTTGTCTAATATGTGGTGTTTTGTAGCCTGCTTAGCATTAGGACTGATCTTCCATACTAAGATAGGGCTATTTTTTCATTAAATTATTTAGGTTTCATTGGACCTACATGATTCGTTACCCTCAGATTATCCTGCACTTGGTAGTTGGCTTTGATTTTATTGTTATTTCCCCTTTAATTTACAGAACTAATTAGTTGTTAACTCCTGTTGGGTTTCCTCTCCCTCTGCTTTAAACATCAATATTCCTTATTCTCATTAGTACTAAGCCATTCCTTCCCTAAAGTCATAATTGTGTCATGTCTTCAGATATATTAAAGGAAATGGGCTTTTTAGACTGCTAGATCTGGGTTTAATACCGATTCTCTCACTTGTTGTGTACTCAGGCAAGTTAATTCCTGAGCCATAGTTTTTTGTTGATTATAAAGATAGTGCGATAATGTTGACTTAGCAGAGTTATTTGCAGGTTTAATCAGAATAACTCATGTGAGAGCAATGCTACTTTGTTATTATACTCTGAAAATTTTTGGCAGATGGGAATCCTTCAGTTAATATATTTTTTTCACCTCAGGATATAAATGAATGTGGTGGGAGTAATTCTAAAGATGCCCCCCCCCGCCCCCCCCCAGGATTCCTGTCTTCTGATTGTTCTAGCAAACACTGGTCTGGGTACTGCTGTGATGAAACTTTGTAGATGGAACTAAGGTTAGTGATTAGCTGATCTTAAGATTAGGAGGGTAACCTCAATTATTCAGAGGAATCCAATGTAAGTACATAAACTATGAAAAGTTATGACTCAATCAGAGAGACGGCGCGGAAGAGGGAGGCAGCTGAGAGATGAGGCAGAGAGGGAAGTCAGAGAGATGGAAGAGTGAGAGGGACTTGACCTGCCATTGCTGATTAAATTTAAAAAATGTTTTTGTTGACTTAGAGAGGAAGGAAGAATGACAGAGAGATAGAAACATTGATGAGAGAGAAATTAATCGGCTGCCTCCTACATGCCCCCTACTGGGGATCAACCCCACAACCTCAGCATCTTCCCTGACCAAGAATCAAACCGGTAGCTTCTTGATTCATGTGTTGGCCTTCAACCACTGAGCCACACCGGCTAGGCGCCATGGTTGATTTTGAAGGATACTGCAAGCCACGTGGTCTCTATACATTCAGAACAACCTCATTCACAGCCAGCAAGGGATTGGAAACCTCAATCCTACAGTCCCTTGGAATTATAATTTTGCCAACAATCTGAATAAACTCATTTCCAAAGACTCCAGAAAGGAACACAGTCTTGCGGCCACCATGATTTGTGCCTGTGAAACCTGGAGCAGTCAACCAGCCATGCTGTGCCCAGACTTCTGATCCACAACAACTGTGAGATAACAGAGGAGCTGTGTTAGGCTGTTCCATCTGTGGTGGTTTGTTGTGGTAGCAATAGAAAACTAATACAGTGAATTCGACTCTGAGAAATAAGACCAACATGGGCAGGATGTTTGGGCGTAGCTGTTGTAAAAGACATTTGCTGGTCTTCAGCCATCATATTTCTGAGTGAACATTGCCTCATGGAGCATTCTCCTTCCCAGAGGTTTATACACTGGAAACACTGGGAAACTTCCATGGAATCACGAATGCCTCCTTCCTCTTGATCACTGCTGGGGACGGGATAACAATGCATTCTAATAGTCTAACTCTTATTTATTCTTTAATATATATTTATTGATTTTAGAGAGGAAGGAAGCTGGAGAGAAAGATAGATACATCAATGATGAGAGAGAATCATTGATCGGCTGCCTCCTGCATGCTCCACATTGGAGATCGAGCCCACAACCTGGGCATGTACCCTGACCGGGAATCGAACTGTGATCTCCTGGTTTATAGGTCGACACTCAACCCCTGAGTAATATCAGCCGGGCTAACTCTCCTTTTTTTTAAAGCAGCTATTCCCATCATAGTACTTCCTCATCACAAATGTTCTTAGATTACAGTTTATCTTTTATAGTTGATACCTTTTCAGGAAAGAAGTTTGGCTTCGGGCCAAAATTTAGAAAGTGGACTTTAGGAATATTCCTGGAGAGCTGCTGGAATTCCTATATTCAGGAATATCTTTAATTAGCTCTCCTTTCCATGTCCATCACCTTTGTTCATTCCCAATATATTCAGTTCAGGAACATGATTGAGTTTGGGTCTCTAAAATAAAGAAAGAAACTTGTTACCAGGTAACTCCACTTATAAAAAACTTGTGGATGGCTGGGCCGCTTTCCTTTCCTTCACCAGCAACCCTCAGCATGCGTGGTTTCTGTTTATCCTTCAGGGTAATCATGAGTTGGTTCATGCCTGGGCCTTTGCGGCAGCTCTTGAATGATAAGCCTGCACCTACCGTATCTTTGTCTTTTAATAATGTACATGCAAAATACTTTACAGATGGCTATTTCCATGCATGTATGGTACTGATTTCTGTTAGCATTATTATTTAAATTTAATTCTTAAACTCTTAATACAGTGCGGACAGATCATGAGCATTCTAGTGTTTTCTGTCCTAAGGCTATGGCCAATCATACTTTAAAAAGATATTAGCTAATAAGAACATATAATAAATAACTTCAAAATGCAATGAGTGTGCCTTTAACATTTATGTAAAATGTTTTTTGTATTCGTTCAATAGAAACTTTCCTAGCTACTGGGTAAAGCTAGCAATAAAACCACAATGTGTTAAGTTACTAAAGCTCTATGTGGTTATTGTAAATTTCAAACAATATAAGATTAAATATGGAAATCTTCCTGTCTTCTTTTCCCCCACTTCTTTCCTATATCTGATCCTCTGTAATTTACAGAAATGAAAAATTGTTGGATTATCATCCCAGGCATATAACATTAATACATACATGTACAAATTCAGAAATTTTTGTTTGTTCACTGTCATACTATTATATTGTTTAACTGCTTTCTTTTTTTGTTTCCTAATGTGTCACGAAACATCTTTTTGTATCTGTATATATAGCTCTCCATGTCTTATGACTACATAGTGTTTCATTGGGCGGATGTACTATATTTATTTACATTTAGATAGTTTCCAATTATTCATTAACTCTAAAATGTTGTCTTGAGCATCTGGATCCATAGTTGTTTTTTGTAGAGTCTTATAAGTGGAGTTACCAGGTAACAAGGCCTGTGTATTGCAAATGGTGACAGATGCTTCTAAACAGTCATTCAGTAAAGTGAATCAGTTTACAGTCCCTTCTATACTTTAGTAGACTTCTTGAAGGACACCCAAGAAACTCTCAAGAGTAGTTGGTTCCAAGAAGAAGAACTGTGTATCAGGCATAGGAGAGGGAAGGAGACTTACTTTTTAGAACAAGTCCTTTTGTACATTTTAAACTCTGTGCCATGAAACACACCACCACCAACCACACTCTGTTAGATCCCTGTTTTCCCACAACTTCACAAATAGTATGTCTACCTGGTCTTCTAGTACACAGAATCATGGGTCTCACTTTGATTTATATTTCTTTGATCACTTGAAAGGTTGCTTTACCTTCATTTGATTACAATTTAATTTATTTTTAAAAATTTACAAATTCATATTCATTGTAAAAACAAATAACTCAAGTACTGAAGATAAAGCCGAAGTTCCCCCAGCTCTGTTTCCTTATGGCTGTACCATCCATTGCTTTGCTCCTCCCAG
The DNA here is from genome assembly GCA_011751065.1 of Lasiurus cinereus. Classification (NCBI taxonomy): domain Eukaryota; kingdom Metazoa; phylum Chordata; class Mammalia; order Chiroptera; family Vespertilionidae; genus Lasiurus; species Lasiurus cinereus. The sequence continues at coordinate 19,407,604 of JAAGEH010000311.1, read as the reverse complement.
AGCTACCTGTCTGGATATAATATTGTAGAATTATTCTCAGCATTTAATAGGTTGTTTTTGGGGGTGTGTGTGTCTTAAACATAAAGGGACCTTAGGAAATATGCAGATCCCAAAGGTTCAGGTACTGGACTAGCTCATCATGAACAGTGGGTTTCTTTTCTGTTTATATGTATTTGCTGTGTGAGACATTGAAGACTTACTAAACATGGAACTTTTGGTCTCGTTCCTACTTTAAAACTTTAGATAATGTATACAACCCTCTGTATATAAGAACAAAGAATGGGTGTGCATTCTTTATCTCCACAATCGTATTTAAGGATATTTGAAAGAAATTCAAGTGTATAGGTTAAAAATAATCTTCTTTAACATTCACATGGCTCATTTCACAAAAATACAATTCTCTGAACTATTTCATTACTAGAGGCCCTGCACCCTCTCCAATCTGGGACCCCTTGAGAGATGTCTGACTGGCCGTTTAGGCCCGATCCCAGATAGTGAGACATCCCTCTCACAATCCAGGACTGCTGGCTCCCAACTGCTCACCTGTCTGCCTTCCTTATTGCCCCTAATTGCTTCTGCCTGCCAGCCTGATCATCCCCTAACCACTCTCCTGCCAGCCTGATTGATGTCTAACTGCTCCCTTGCCAACCTGTTTGCCCTTAACCGCCCTCCCCTGCAAGCCTGGTCAACCCTCATTGCCCTCCCCTGCAGGCCTGGTGTCCCCCAACTGCTCTCCCCTAAAGGCCTGGGTCTCCCACAACTGCCCTTCCCTGCAGACCTGGTTGCCCCCAACTTCCCTCCTCTACTGGCCTGGTCACCCCTAACTGCCCTCCCCTGCAGGCTTGATTGTCCCCAACTGCCCTCCCTTCCAGGCCTGGTCCCTCCCAGCTGCACTCTCCTGCTGGCCATCTGTTGTGGCCATTTTGTGTTCACATGGGGGCAGCCATCTTGTGTGTTGGAGTAATGGTCAATTTGCATATTATTCTTTTAATACATAGGATAGAGGCCTGGTACATGGGTGGGGAGCAGCTAGTTTGCCCTGAAGGGTGTCCTGGATCAGGGTGGGGGTTCTCTTGGGGCGTGGGTGCCTGGATGAGAGGCCTGAGGTGGTTTGCAGGCTGGCCACACCCCCCAGTGACCCAAGCAGAGGCCTTGGGATATGGGATTTATTTATCTTCTGTAATTGAAAGTTTGTAACCTTGAGTGGAGGCCTAGACTGGCCAGGGTGTGCAGAAAGTTTGGCTTCCTCCATTGCTGGGAAAACCCAAGCCTCCTGTTCACTCAGTGGCCACAGACATCTTGGTTGGGTAAATTTGCATACTCACTCCTGATTAGCTGGTGGGTGTGACCTGTGGGTGTAGCAGAGGTCAATTTGCATATTACTCTTTTATTAGCTAGGATGATTTGCCAAGTCTGGTCATGTTGTCACTTGTTTTTTTTTTGTGTGTGTTTTTTTTTAAAAAGAAAATCTGTCCTGTTTTTTTTTTTTCTTTCAGGAAGTTGAAGAGCAGGGAGATGAAGATACTCTAATGTTAAAATTTTAAAATATATATATTTTTATTTTAGAGAAAAGGAGAGAGAGAGAAGAGGAGGGAGATAGAAACATCAGTAAGAATCATTGATCAGCTGCCTCCTGCATGCCCTCTAATGGGGATCAAGCCCACAACCTGGACCAGAATTAAACCCAGAACCTTTCAGTCTGCAGGCTGATGCTCTATCCACTGAGCCAAATCAGCTAGGCACACTATTGGTATATTTCTGCAGGACTGATTTGTACTAATTATACTTGCTTTTACTTTCCTCCCAAAGTTTCCTAACTCTTCCATTTAGCCTTTGATGTGTATCTGTCCTCTAATATTTTACACGGATGATACTTTTAAGTTCTTGCCAGAAAAAGTCCAGGAGAATCCTTTTTATCTTGCCTTTTAGGTGTCTCCCACCATCCTTTCTCCCCTTCATCTGCTCTTTGTTCCCATGATGTCTCTTTTCTATTCTCCCAGGAGAGCCCCTTCACACCCCCATTAAGGGCAGGTGCTGTCCAGGCTCCTCACTGAGGTCCCCACTAGTACCCTAGAACCCTTTGTCTTCCTGTCGGATGCCATGACTGCCCTGTGACCCCTGCTTCCAGGGCAGTGCCAGGCAGAATGATGAATCACTGGTCTCCTCAGCAGACTAATAGACCAGAATCCTCAGACTGTTCATCGCTTATTGACTTCCTAACGTGTTTCCTTTGATCACTATTTTTCAGTTTTCAGGTCTCAGTCTATAGCCATCACCCTCTAAGGATCTCATCCTCTCTTTTATTGAAAAGGAGTCACAAACTCAACTGCCGACAGAGGCTATCAAAATTACTAAAATGAAGGAGGGGATAGGGTAGCGACTGTGGTAAACTGCAGGGTACCTGCTGTGTCTAAGGTGGGGACAGCAGCATTGTTGTCCTGTGGAAGCCTTGGCCCAGTGTTGCCCAGCTTTCTGTTTTCTATGTGAGATCTCTTCAAGTTTAAATCACATTTTTTGGAAACTCTTTATAGGCTAAGAAAACAAATCTGGCGGTTAGTCATCTTGAATCTCAAGCTTCATTTTCATCTTTCACTCTAACATACTTCTGTGTTTGCATTCGCCTCCATTTCTTTGATCAGTTGTTTTCCTTCCTGTCTCAGACAGCCAGTGGTTTCCTCTCTACCACCTTTTGTCTACAGAAAAGCCTTTAGGATATCCTATTTCCTCTTTTTTTCCTTTACTTTCTTTAGTGCTCTTGCCTACGTTCCTAATATCCCATCTTTTCTTTATTCTTATATACTGAATTTATTAAGTAGGTGGTCTTCATTCATTGCCTTTACTGCTTCATTTCTTCCGTGGATCTCGGCTTTTTTGTCTTCCTGACTCTTCTAAGCCTCTTTCATTTTTTTCAGATCCTATGATTTGTACTAACCTGAATATTCTTCTTTGGATACTCCTCTACTTTCACTAGTTCACTTTGGTATATCCTAAACCAGTGGTTGGCAAACTCATTAGTCAACAGAGCGGCAAAGCCGCGGCTCGTAAGCTGACCACAGTCCTGAACATACTGTTTCTGTAAGCTTTTCTCACTGGCCCTCTCTCTTCACTTTCCCTGTTGGTTCTGGTGCCCACTGAGTATATTTTGCTGGTTCATCAGATTCAACATATTCAAATAGGCTTAACTCTCTTACCTCTCTCCTAAACCCAGCTATTTGAATTGACTCATATTTTTGTTGATGACACCACTATTTTTTTGCAGGTGTTTAGGTTCAAAAGTTTGGAGCCATCTTTTAGTTCTTCTTTACTTCTGTCATTTCAATCACCAGGTCATATTTTCTCCATTCCAATTATAGCTGGCATTTGTGTCTTTGGTTCTTCCTCCTTGACTTGACTCAGAGGCCCTTGATACCTAAATTAGGGAACAGGTGGTCCATAATAATACATCCATATTAATTTATGTAAAATACAACTCCGACCATCCCACTTACTGGCTAAGAAAACCTCAAAACCTCTCAGTTACTTACCAAATCTAGTCCAGCCTCCTTACCACTACTCATCCAGGGCTTGTAGGATCCAGCCATCACTGTCACTGTCCCTTCACACATGTGGCACTCTATCCAACCACAACTATTGCTATTCCCTGAACAACACCATATTTCAGTCCCCATGAATTTCCTCTGCCTGAAATTCTTTCTCCCTGCGTCTTCCAACTCTTCCTCTGCTCTTTTGAAATCTTAGTCATTGCTCAAACTTTCATCTTACCCATTATCTCTCTCTTTTTTTAAATAGCCCCCCCAAATTATCCTTCACTGTAAATTATTTTTCCCTCTGGAATTTTTTTTCTATCATTTCATTTGCCCCTGTCATGATCTGTTATGTTACAGTATGGCTCTTCTAATGGACTGTAAACTTTTTCCCCAGAGGCTGTGCCTTATTATTAACTTTTTACCCCCTACAGTACGTAGCCCAGTGGTAGGTCCTGAATACATATTTTAAATGAGAACTTTTGGATTATTGATAATTAAAACATGAGAATGAGACCATTGAATTCTTCCCCAACCCCAGTAAACTAGAATTTATGATGTTTCTAGTGCTAAATGCTATACTTGGCACATGGCAGGCTCTTAGTCAAGGAGAAAAAAAATTCTCTGTTCCTTACTTGAATGCTTCGTAAACAGCCAAGATTAATTTCATGAGTGTTTGAGGACAACTGATTCTGCCTGCTGTTTGCAAAATTTGGAAGATGTTTTATCACATAGCAGGAGTAGTTTTTATTCAGAAGTACAATTATAGACAGACACTGGCAAGAACTCAAGTAAGGGAAAAGCCTTTAAAGTGAAACTCAGTTGAGACACTTAGGGACACCCCAAAGTTTTATGGAGAAGATTTTTATTAAGGATAATACTGATTTAAAAAGGATAATAATTTCCTTTCTTTGAGAGCTTACTATGTGCCAAGCTCTTTTTCTGAATTATCACACTGAACTTTCACACAATAGGTGTGCCTTGTATTGTCTTCATTTTATGGATAAGGACCCTGAAGCTTATCCATAAATTAAGTAAGATTATTGCAGGCCACACAGCTGGAGAGGTGGAGTTGGGATTCAACCCAAGCTGCTTGCTCTAGAGCAGTGGTTCTTAACCTTTCTAATGCTGCAACCCTTTAATACAGTTCCTCATGTTGTGGTAACCCCCAACCATAAAATTATTTTCATTGCTACTTCATAACTGAAATTTTGCTACTGTTAATGAATCGTAATGTAAATACCTGTGTTTTCTGATTAGTTGTAAAACTAAGGTAACACAGTTCGTCATGTTGTGATATATTAAATACCTGTGTTTTCCGATGGTCTTAGGCGACCCTGCTAGCGGTTCTCAACCTGTGGGTTACTACCATCGGAAAATACAGATATTTACATTATGACTCATTAACAGTAGCAAAATTACAGTTATGAAGTAGCAACGAGAATAATTTTATTGTTGGGGGTCACCACAACATGAGGAACTGTATTAAAGGGTCGTGGCCTTAGAAAGGTTGAGAACCACTGCTCTAGAGCCTTCCCTACCCTGTCTATAATGTCAGAAGGAGTTGGGATAGAGAGGAAAGGATCATTCTGCAACATTTGTTTCCTGTTCTCATTCCTTTGATTTAAGTACAGGTTGGGGCAAAAGTAGATTTACAGTTGTTCGTATAGAAGATAATACAATAATTAAAAAATAATAATACAAGAGTAAACTTTGTGTTTTGGGTCCTCACAATTGTAAACTTACTTTTACTCCACCCTGTACTTCGTTATAAGCCCAGGGTTTAATTTCTGTTCTTGCCTAAAAGATAGTTTGATAGGATCCTTGAAAATTGTCCCTATTTCTTTTCCTTATTACTCAATGTCAGCAGAATAGAAAAGCACATGGTTTTGTTCAGTAGTCCATGAGTTATCTACATCTACATATCTACCTATCCACAAGGGACTGGGAAAAAATTAACCAACCTGAATTTTGAAGGTGAGCTGATGCATGTTAAATTACACTTAGGATGATAATCAGTTATGGGATATTCTACAGGACAAACAAGCCAATTTCTTCAATAAATAACTTGCATGGAGAAAGAAAAGAGATGTAGGGTGGAACCTATAGATTAAAAAATTCTTATCATATCTATCAACTGGCCACAATTGTGGATTCTAATGAGAACAAACAAATGGTTTTTGAAAATATGGCTTTTATAAGGCAATTGGAAATGTGCTCATTGACTAGAAATGTGATGTTTTTGAAATAGAAATACCTCTTCCTAAAAATAAGAATTATTACTAATTTTGAGGTGTGTGATAATAGATGCAGTTAAATGATCTTTCAGAGAGTTATACTGATATACTCATGGAAGAAATGATGTACTTTCTGGGACTTGCAGGTTCTCTCTTTTCCAGTCTCAAACGATAAAATATATAAATAAAATCATGGAGAACTTTCATTTATAATGGTAACCAGAAATGTATATTAAGCAGCCCTAAGTTACCATTTCAAATACCAAATGAAAATTTAAAAAACCCTAACACAGTTTCAGTCTGGTAGTGAATTGCTTGTGGCACTGTATTTAATGCTTTTGTGCTTTAGAAAAACATTAATGCTCTATTGCAATAAGAATTCCATTCCAATGAATTTATCTTAGGAAATAATTTGCCTAAAAAATTAGTATGCACAAAGGTTGCATAGAAGATAATATCGACCGATGTTTTTCTCTCTCCCTCTCCCTCCATTCTTCCCTTTCTCTTCCCACCCCTTTCTCTCTCTCAAGTCAATAAACATATCCTCAGGTGAAGTTGTTGTTTTTTTTGTTTAAAAAAAACACAACAAAAATCTTTCATGATAGAAATGAGCTGCATTATGTCTCTTGTATTTTTTTCTTCTTCTTTTCAGTGGGGATGGGTAGCAAAGCATTAAATAGTCCATCCTATAGAACTGCGTTGTGTTCTCTCCTGAGATTGAGAGAATTTATACGTCAGTGTGTCCTTCTGAATATGGAAGCTGAAAACAAATAGTCAGATATATTACCTGCAATATTTCTATCCTAGTCCAGCTTAAATATGTCTGTAAAACTTCAGGGTCTTAGGTTGCTTGATAGGATTTCTAATAGACGGTTGCTGGGTAAGACCTATTTTAGGCAGAAAACCCCTTTTTTAAAACACACATGTTGCAGAGATCATGGTCCTAGTCTGACAATGAAAAGACATCTATTTCATGTGGGGAAGTTTAAGGGGAAGGGTCCTTGCTATTCCTGCTGGGTCAGCAATGATCTCGTTCATAATGGGCCAACCCCTCTCACAGCCAGAAGACTTCACTGAGATCTGTTGGTTCTCGCAGTTCTCTTGGCATGATAGTGTTATATACCAGTGGGTTGAAGTCACTGAGTTTTATTAAAACAGTCACTGTTACAAATTGCAAATTAGTTCAGAATGCTCTTTCAGGATGCTTGTGGGGTTGAAGTGGCTTGTCTTCATATTTTTTGAATGATATTTGTAGTAACATGTTAGTGATAAAGATGTAAGGACTTGACCCTATGGAATTTCTTGGCTATCACAGCTAGAATTTTAAAGGCAGGGCACTTGTTTCTCCTCTACTTTCAGGGGGATAGGACATATTTCAGAAATTTTCTCTCGAGGATATGACTGATTATATGGTCAGCAACCTCTGTTTTCTACCAAACTACCCTTATGCTTCAAGATCTGTGCAACAAATGGGAACATCTATTCTAAAGTTCTTGCCCAAAATGTAATTAAAACCCATTGTATAAACATATTGTTAGGAAAATTTTATATTATAGTCCATAATATTTTTCATATAAACATTTCATATATTGTTATATAATACTTTCACAATAGGTCATGATATTTGTCATAAAAATAAAGTTTAATGTTTGCCACAAAGAAAAGTTGATGTGTAGGAAGCTGAGCCATGTGGATTCCCTCACACCAGCCCCAGAATACTACCCCACACCACATGTAGCCAGGCATATGTTTATTTTTACTAATTATATATAACTTTATGGAAAGCTTTAATAATTCCATTCAATTCAGTCAACACTTTCAAGTTGTAACTTTTGAATTCCAAAATTGCTTAGCATCTTTGAATTATAAGTTTTTGGAGGTAAATAAATAATTTGCCGGTATTGACAAAGAAAGCTATGCATGAAAACTATGGCATTAAAGACAAAGGCAACCATTACTAACCACTGCAAATATGATTGTGAAGAAACATGTTAACTTAAAAATATGTGGGCTTTATTTGATGTAATATGTCAGTAGACATTGCAAATGCTACAATTCTGGAGTCTAGAGGGAAATTTGACTATAATCAATTTGATTGTGGCATGAAAAATAGGTTCACTAAGGACTACACGACATCAGAGATCATCACATTATTCATTTAGCTAGTATTTATAGCACAGTGCTTGGTATTGTGGGAACACACAAAAACTATACACTAACCCTTTTTAAAACATAAGGGATAGAGTTCAAGCTCTTTGTTCATCCTTAGATTTGCAGATATACTGTAATGTGTAATTTATTAAACACTTTAATGTCTATTTTTTTGGCTAAGAGCCACCACTTTCTTGTGCTGCTTAACTTGATCTTTCCTTCCATCACTAATCCTAGTTGTTAGCTTTTTTCCTGACCATTGCACAAAGAAAGACATTTTAGATCAGTTCATATGAGTTAATGGATAGGCAGAAAGCAAAGCCATTTTGGAATACAGATGTTTATGGTTGGCTGGGCATTGTGTTACTAACCAACCAGCCCAATCTCATAATTTAAATTTGCTTCTCAGCTAAACTAGCATTATTTGTCAGGGACCTTGGACCTAAAATTTGACAATGCCAAGGGTCTATTTGAAAGAAGCTATTCTTTGATAACAAAGTCTTATTGAGGAGGGAAAACAATCTTCTAGAATATTTAAACAGTGAAAGTGCATATGTGATTAAATGCCCACATAAATGAATGGGTTGAAATATTCAATGCTGTTGGCAATGAGAGAAGGGGAAGACTATGTAGGGATATAATTAAAAGGCTTTGTTATTTGACCAAGACATGAAACTGGCTACAAATCTGGTTTTCAGCATGGTTAGCATCAACCTGATTTATTTGATCGTAACTCCGACAGTCCCTATTTCTAGTCAAAGTGAGTCAGGATTTTGGACCCATGTTTGTTGGGTTCTGAAGTTTCTGATAATAGATTTTAATCCTATCTGGTTACCCTACAACTTTATAAACTCAAGTATATTCTGTTTCCCCTTTCTTTAAGGTCCAGCTCATTGATGGCTTCTTTCTAAAGTCTTTTTTGATCCCCTAATCAGAGTCCTATAGCACTTTGAAACTTGAACATGTAGTCCTTTGTGTACCTGTTTCTCTACTGGACGGTGAGAATTCAGTCCTCCCAGGAAATGCAGATTATATCCCACAATATTTAACACAGAGATGTGGCCACTTCACTGGATGCGATGTTGGTAATGAAAGAGAAAAGTAGGGGAATACAGAATATGCATGTTTTCAGAAGAAAAAAACAGACCATCCTGGTTACATGAAAGAACAAACACAGGAGGTAAGACTGGAAACATAGGTAAGGGGTAAGCTAAAATGTCAAACTCAAAGATTTGACTTGACTCTGTAGACACTGAAAGCCAGTTGAAGCGTGGGTAGAAAAGATGGTTAAGACTACCTCTATCTAAATGTGAGCTTGGTGGCTGACTAATCTAGCAATATATTTTTCCCTTATTTTATTTTGACATACAACCTATCTTTTAGTACAAAAGAGCACGGGTTTACATGTAGGTGACGCATTTGCTCCAAACATCCTGGGGCACGTTGGGAAGTGGGGATAGTTCAGCGCGGGGACATCTTCATGTCACAGTTACTATCTGGATAGAGCTCTTCTTGCCAAGCTATTAAAAAATTTTTCCGTAACTTTTGTTTGCTCAGCCTTTTCCCAGATGCAAGCAAGCAGAGGATAAGACTAGATGGGAACAAATGTGGGAGATTTAAGGTCCCCCCGGTAAGCTTGTGTCCAGAAGGCTTTCCGAAGGGCTGAAATGCCCAAAGAGGCCTCACTCACCAAGAGGAAGACAGACATTGCTCAGTTAATTTTATTTTATTTGATTTTATTACTTGTGGTAAAAAACAAAAAAGGATATTGTGTGCTCTTATATTCCCAGTATCCCAAGGTTAGCCCTAATCTTAGAAGTCCATTTATAGTCTTATTTTAGGTTATCTTATCCTAAACCGTGCAGAGGTGTACTTTACTGTTTTTAACTAACATTGCTCACTAGGAGACCTTTTAAAATTTCCTTTTATTATCTGTAACTTTTATAAAGTTAAAATGATCATCAATCTAGCAGAGAGATGAATACTACCAGCTCTGAACCTGGATTGCCTGACTCTTCATTTAACAGTAATTTGGCTTTGGGCAAGTTATTTAACCCCTCTGCCTCAGTTTCTTTATCTGTAAGATGGGGAATCATTTACTCTCCTCACAGGGTTGTAGTCAGAATTAAATGAGTGAATTCATTGTTAATTTACTAAAAGTAAAGCCCTTAGAATAGTGCCTTACACATAAATTCCTAATAAATGTTGCCTGTTATTGTATTGTAAATGAGAACATTAAAGTATCTACAGGTTAAATGACTTAGGTAGTATCCAGCAAGATGACTAAACCAGGATTAGTGTTTCTTATTTCAAGATTTAGTGCACTGAGGTAGCTGTTTTCTAAATCAGAAGTCAGTAAGCTTTTTCTTAGAAGGTCAAATCAGTTAATAAATATTTTATACTTTGCAAGTCTTACCAGGTGTACCTGTTAATCGGATTTTATAATCAAAGAAAACATGGTAATTTCAAGAGAAACATCAAAAGTGTTTTATTCAAAGTAATGTCCTTCATTAGCTACACATTTCCCCATCTTTCAGGTAATTGTGAATACTGTCCCAATAGAATTTTTCCTGTTTTGAGGCAAACCATTCAGAGACCCAGTTTTCCACTTATTCATACATTTTGAAGTGCTTCTCAGGAAGTGGTGTGCCATCCATCAGAACGAATGGTAATCTGAAGGAGCAAGGTCTGGTGAATACAGCGGGTAGGTTAATACTTCCCAGGCAAGATCTTTTAATATGTCTTTAACTGGTTTTGAAGTGTGTGATGGTGCATCATCATGAAGCAAAATTACTTTGCTGTTGCCTCGTCTTCTGGCACATTCTGGTTGTTTCACGATTAAAGCGTGGTTCAAATTGATTATTTGTTGTCGGTAGCGATCAGTATTAACAGTTTCTCCTGGTTTTAGACGCTCATAATATACCACACCTTCATGATCCCACCAAACACAAAGCATTGTCTTCTTTCCGAAGCGATTTGGCCTTGCAGTCGATATTGATGGTTGACCTGGATCAACCCATGATTTTGTGCTTTTGGGATTCTTAAAATTCATTGCCAGTCATAATTCAATGCAAAAAAGACTTTCTTTCGTGCTGTTGGAGTAACATTTTACTGATGACTTTTTGGTTTTCCATTTGTCTTTTGTTCAGTTGATGTGGCACCCATTTTCTTTTCTTTAAAATCTTTCCCATTGCTTATAAATGATTGGAAATTGTTTTCTGAGCAACGTTTATCTTTCTGCAAATTGTTTTTGAGTTTGAGACGCATATTCATCCAATAATACTTGTAATTGTTGGTCTTCAAACTTTTTCGGTTGACCTGGACATTCTTTGTCTTTCACATGGAAATCATCACTTTTAAAGCATTTAAACCTGCATTCACAAGTATCTTGAGATGGTGCGTGTTCACCCTAAGGTTCCTGAAGTATTACGATAACTTTCAGCAGCACTTTTCTTCAAAATAAAGTGATGAATTAAAACTTTCTGCAAATGTTCTTTTTTTGGCACAAAATTCGACATTTTTAAGTGTAAAAATATCTATGATGTTAACACCTTCAGAAAATTTGACATATGAAGTTTTGAAGCTTGCTGTCAATACAACAAAATAGCATACATATCGAATAGCATTTATATCAACATATGTGTAACTCCATCTATTGAAAAAAATCTGTATTATTAACCGGTACACCTGGTACAGGCTCTGGTGCAACTACTTCACTCTGCCATTATAGATGCAGCTCTAGCTTAGATGAACCCAAAAGCCTGTGGGTTTCAATTCTCAGTCAGGGCACCTACCCAGTTTGCAAGTTCAATCCTCTGTCGGAGGCAACCAATTAAAGTTTCTCTCTCTAAAAGAAAAAAAATAATAATTTTTAAAAAGCATCTATAGACAATATGTAAGTAAATGGGCATAGCTATGTTTTGATAAAATTTTATTTATGAAAAGGTGGCAGGCCATATTTGCCCTGGGTTCAGACACCTGCTTTAGATACTTATGTCATATCTGAATAGAGTCTCTGGATTTTGGTTTAGTTTTAAATTAAGAAATATGCCATTGTTATAATAAATGGTAACTTCACTTCCTAATGATTATGTCTTAACATGTTACTCTCAGTTATAAAGGTTATGCTTTAGGTTAGAATATCAAAGGGATTTCAAAAATAAGCAATAGTAGTGTTTTCTATCACAAAGGGATATACAGAAGTAATTTATTTAATGGTTTGGAGGATTTTCTTGGAATGTACATTGCTATTTGTCATTATCTTTGTCATTGCACTGAGTTTTTCTGCTAAGAATGTTGTTTGCATGGGTTTGGATATTTTTTATGGCTTATTTTTTTTAGTTTAATAATGTGCTCTTGTTTTTAAATTAAACTTGTCAGTGAGCCTTTTTTTGTGAGTGACTGGCTGTGTTGGTTTGTTCGTATTTATAGCTCACGTCTGTTTCTAAGGAAATGACTAAAGGTTCTTGCATTTGGTCAAAACTGTATAACAAAGGGCATCTTTGATGGACTTACACAAGGTTCATGATGGAAACTCAAAAAATCCAGTGGCTTATGTTTATAAATGTTTTTATGTATGCAGTCCTGGTTGAGTCAAATAATCGGAGCTCTGTGCTGAGGGAGGGATGAATATACTCAGTGCCTCTTAGTTCAGAGAATTCCTCTGGAGCAAGTTCAGGCAATGCTTTCTTAGAATCTTCTTTAAAAAAAATGTTTTCTAATTTTATATGTTGTTTTGAATCTGGTCTTATAGAACATAGATATACCTTTTTCTTCTCTTTAGACAGTTCCACTGACTTTCTCTTCCTCCTTCCCAAAAGGCCTGGACATATGTGAAGTTTGCAAGCTTTGCACATGTAATTTCTAGCAAGATGGCTGGTGATGTTTGGGGCAGGGTCTGGGGTAGTGCTTGACTCACAGAAACCCATTGTGTCTTACTCCCTGCTGGAGTCCCCATCTTCCCCACTCTCGAATATTCACAGGCCCTCTTCACCCCCTTACTGTTGGTTCAGTCCTCAGGGAAGTATAGGTGTTTGTTCCAGGGCAGAAGAAAAAGGCACTGGATAGGAAGGAAGAGAAGGCCTGGCTCCTGCCTGCTTGGACCCAGTGATCTATGTTCTAGGACCCAACTTAGAATTTACATTTTTCCAAAAAGACTCTTAGGGAGGGTGGTTGGATTTTGGTATTATTACTGTGCTAGATCAGCTGTGTTATGCTATGAACTCACTGGGATTTTTCTGCACTAGCTTTAATCATCATTTAGCTTCAACCCTTTTATAAGCAGCTCAAGGAACCTCTTCTCTGAGTAAGTTTTGGATCAAATTATAAGAGAAATAATAATGTGCTCAGCCCACTATTACATATCCACTCACTCTCCTGCCTCCATTCACAGAAGCACCCATGGGAGAGAGTTCTTTGACATGCACTTTGAAAACTGTTGATTAATATAACTTTGCTTTTGGAGCACACACTAATCTTAAAGTCGGGCTTGCCTATGTATGCATCATTAAGTGCTTAAAATTTACCTAGATTGTGAGAATGTGAAACAGTTATGTATTATTTAGTATTTCTTGTATTATTTATTTGTAAACCTACTTTTGCCTGCCCCTGTATATGGGTCATACATGAAGCTAGCTTTAGGGGAGGCCGAAAGGACAGATGTGAACTTGAGTTGAGAAATTCCTTCAAGACAATCCGTATCCCCTACTGGTGCTTGAAATTCCATCGTCAGTAATGCATTTTATTTCAGTGTCGAGCACCTGCCTTTTGAAGCTCTTTTTTTTTTTTAATGAATATGTCCTCAGGAAGGATATCCATCAAGTTGTTGGAATTTTGGAGCCCATCCTATTTTTCCTACTTAATGAAACATCTGGAGTCATGACTCTTCAAAGGTACAGATAGAAGAAGGAAGCTACTCCACTCCTACCTCACAATTTTGTCTGGGACTGACTCCGACTATATAATATATACATTTGAGATCACATGTGAGGTCATATTTCTAGTATTTAACTTGGAGCTACTTTGCTTTCTCATGTAGATGGAGGGAATCCTGAGGTGTCTGAAGAGTGAGCACCTCAAAAGGAACTTACATCTCCTAAACATTCCTTTATTACCTTTACCATATTTTATAACTATAATGGTGTGAATCTACATGTCCATAGAACTACTAATGAGAATTTTTTTCTAAGTAGCTATTATTTAAAAGGGAATCAATCAGAAACCCAAGTCTAAAACACAGTGTGTATGTTTCTACAATATTTGTCCACATATTCTTGTTGGACAAGAAGATAATAAATCTCTTCATTTTTAACATTGTAAAGAGATATCAGAAAACTGTGGTTTCTTTATTTACTCAACAAACATTCATAGAGGACCTAACATGTGTCAAGCACTTTGGACTATAAAATTTAATGCTGTTGGTTTCAGCAGAAACTCTGGCTTCAACGAATATTTGAGGTTGTCCAGTAACAGGTAGTAAGGAAGAAGAGAGGGAGGTGGTGCTGGATGGGGTGAAGGGAGGAAGAGGAGGGCGTGGGGAGGAGGAAAGGGTAAAAGGATAAAGGGAAAGATAATCAGTTAAATATCTTGGTCCTTAACACATTTTCTTAATACATGTGTTATCTTCTTCGCTTATACAGCAACTTACCCATTTATGGGTTTTATTTTTTTTTTCTGGTATGCTATAATTTGAAATTAATGTTAATTTATCTCTTCCATATCTTTTCAGTATTAAAGAACTTTATGGATCAGTTTGCTAACTAAGCATAGCAAGATTTGAAGAGCTGAAGAAGAAATCAGTGTTAAACCTTCCTTTTTAATGTAAGTAAACTCACTCATCATCATTGTTCATTTCTCACATCTTTAAAACCTGCAATTACCTTTCTGGACACTCGGTGTGTAAATTTTTTCCCACTAGTAAAGTTACTTGACTATGTCAGTCTACTCATTATGCCTATGATAATTTATGACCCACCCCGTTTAAAATTTTTTAATTCCAAAAGTAATATGCCTTACATAGATGGCTATAGAATTTAGGCTTGTTGTGACTCTTACTGAGAAGGAAAACACAAACCTGGTAGCACATAAAAAGCACCGCTTTCTCTTCAAATCCTTTACTGTTCTTTATCTCAAATCATTTCAATACCCCATCTAAGTCAGTGAGAATTGGTCAACGCATTAAGGACCCTATAGATTTAGAAAAACCTTTTCTCCCTGTTTCTCTTGCTCAGTAATAATAATGACAATTCTTTATTGACGTTGTACTGAGTGACAAACATTTGACTAATTCATTTCAATTTTCTTTTAATGACTACTTTTTCTGAGTGCTTGCCACATACCAAGTACTGCTCAGACACTATTGCCTTATATTGTCCTGCCAAACTTGCTAAATAGGAGTTAATATTTTGGTGACCTAGATGAGGATATTGAGAGTCAGAGAGTGGTAAGGAGTGCGCAGATGGTCACACAGTTAGTAAGTGGCAGAGCTTGGAGTGTGAGCACAGCGCTGTCTGACTTTCCAATTCACCAGATCCTAAAGAGTGTTTAAAGCTTTTTATGGTGCATCTGTTGTTAGGAGACTGGAAATGTCTGGATTGTATTCTTAATATGAATATGAGCCCAATCCTTCTAAACCGTGGCTGTAGTCACAACAAGGACTGGAGTTGGAGAAACATCCTTTCGCTTTCGAGAGGTAGCTTTGGTACCTAGATGGATAGTTAAGAGACCTAAAGTTCAGTCCCAGTCTTTCCTTGGATTTCCTGTGTTCTTGAAGACATTTAACCTCCACGGGAAACAGTTACTCTTATGCCAGCCAAGGAGAGCAGACCAGATGTTCCCCAGGTTCTTTTTCAATCAGCTTTTTATCGGCGTATCTTATATGTAGAGGAAAGAGCACAGAGCATAAGTGGATGGCTTCCTGGGATAATTATGACACACCTGGATAACAGCACCCCAGCACCCTCTTTCCTAATGCTCCCAGGAATAATCTACTTCCTGATTTCGATTGCCATTCATTGTTTAGTTTGCCTGTTTTTAAAGTTTATGTAAATAGCATCATACATTATATCTTCCTTTGCATCTAGCTTAATTTCCTTATTATGTTTGTGGAATTCATCTATGATATTACATATAGTTTATATTTTTTTCATTTTCCTTACTATTATGGGACTCAATTATCCATCTCTTTTACAGTTGGTGGATATTTAAGTAGTTTTCCAATTTGGATGTATTACAAATAGCGCTCCGTTGAATATTTTTGTGAATATATTTTTATGATGATTGTGTTTTGTGTGTTTAGGGATCACTCAGTCATTTAGATTCTGCGTCTCTGTGGAGTGATGCTGAAGTAGACACCTGTGTGCCGAAACCGGTTTGGCTCAGTGAATAGAGAGTCGGCCTGTGGACTGAAAGGTCCCAGGTTCGATTCCAGTCAGGGGCATGTACCTTGGCTGCGGGCACATCTCCAGTAGAGGGCGGGCAGGAGGCAACTAATTGATGTCTCTCTCTCATCGATGTTTCTAACTTTCTATCCCTCTCCCTTTCTGTAAAAAAATCAATAAAATATATTTTTAAAAAAAGAAGTAGACACCTGTGAAAGCAGACAGGTTGACTTTAGGTGGCCAGATGCTAAGTATGCTAGTTAGGAAGAGAGGAAGATGTTTCTTGGGTCACATTGGGCATTTGGCCAGGTAGAAGCCATCTCTGCTTGGGTCACATTGGGCATTTGGCCAGGTAGAAGTCATCTCTGCTACATATGTGGTGTGGTAAGGCTTGCTCCCTGGCACCGAAGAGCTTTGGTTGGGTACAAGAAGGGATTGCAGAGAGGAAGAGAAAATAGACCCAGAAGAAGGAGGTGTTTGGGCTCCCCTAGAAATGATGAGGACATTTCACCAGTCAGAACAAGAGCCTGGAAAAGTCCTGGAGAGCCTAAGAAGATGAACAGAGAAATAAAAATTGGCCTGAGCAGGCAGGCTGGGTTTCAGAAGGGGCTCTCAAAGCATTTTCTGCCACTTTTGCCCATGATCCCTCTCAGTCATCCTCCTCATCTGTAAAATGAGGATTTAATATACCCACCTCGTAGGTTTGCTGTGACAGTTTACTGCAGTAGTGTCAGCAGTGGTATTTGGGCGCATTGCACTAGCACTAAAAATAGCCATTGTTCTTAACATTTTTTTACTCTGTATCTGATCCTTTTCAGGAGTTTTCAGATTACTTCTTAAAAATAGGAGGTAAGCTTCGTTTTCTTTTTTAAATATGGTGAACACTAACAGAAATATTTTCCTACTTGCCTCACCTTAAGCTGAAACTCAGAGCAAAGATAAAGGAAATAGTTGTCCATATTCTCTGCCATACCCTTCCTCCGAGTGAGTGAGTAGAGACACTCTTGGGTTTGGGAACTGCTTTGCTTGATTAGTTGAAGAAGAGACCAGTGGAGATGGGGTTCCTAGGAAAATCAGGTCATTTTGCACACACACAAAAAATGAAACTCTTGCCAGCCATTTTGCAAACAAGCATTTAGAAAAACACAAATACATGCAAAATGTAGTATGTGTTCCATTTAGAGGGTTCCCAGAATCCTCCTCTGCCTCAGAGTCCCAATCTAAAATAACTCCCTGGTTTTACATATGAGGAAACCAAGCCCGGGATGAATGCTAGGTTCACAACTAGTTAATGGAGAAGTTAGAACTAGAATTTCAGAATCTTGGGTCAAATGTTCTTCTTGACTCAAGTCACTCTCATAGTTTCCTTTTCAGAACACAGGATTATTCATTTGATAGATCTTAATCCCATCGAGAGCAAAGTCAAGCTTAAGGTACACCCTCTGCCCCTTGAGCTAACTCAGAACTTGCTAACAGGTAGAAAGATGTCCCGAACCACAGGCAGTTGGACTGGACACTTTATGAAGGCTTTGGTCTACAGTGGATCACCCACACAGCCTATCCCAAAAGGCCTTCAGAAAATAAGGACACTTGTTTGCAAAATGGCTGGTAAGAGTTTCATTCTTTATTCTAGGCAATTCATACTAAAAAATCCTGAAAATACTTGGGGGTAACAATCTTACTTGGACTTGTGTGTCACTTAGGTGGTTTCATTGGTTCATTATAATTTGAGACAATGCATAAATGAATTTCTTTTCATCGTGAAACTTACACAAGATTTTCCCTTCCATTTTTTCTCCTTTAGAAATCTCTCCCTCTCCAACCAAATATCTAAGATCATCTTTACTATTGAATGGAGATGTAGTTTTGCTTTTAGAGCCATTCCTTTAAGCATACATTTCTTTTGTGTGTGAGGGTGTGGATGGAGTTTAAGGGCTGCTGAAGCTAGAAGTCTTCTTTTTTAATTTTTATTTGTTTCAACTTTAAAAAGAATATTAGAGAGACAGATATCCATGTGAAAGAGAAACATAATCAGCTGTTTTCCTCATGAACCCCAACCTGAGATTGAACCTGATGTGCCCCAACTAGGAATGGAACCCACTACAGGATGATGCTCCAGCCGATGAAGCCCCACCATCCAGGGTGAAGCTAGCTGTCTTTATTCTCAGTTGCTTTGGTTTCCCCTCACCTCTTTCGAAATTGGCAGTCAGTGATTGAATTTTTTCTTCTAAATACAGACATGCAAGCATATAGCTGCAGACAGAAAGGAAATGTTTGCACGTTTAGCAAAATGTGTGGGGAGGTGTTTGTATGTGGGTGTGAGCACACATTAACTCTGTAATTGAATTAGTGGTGTGTTTTTCTTTCTGATGGCACTTAGTTATGTAGTCTCAGCAGTTTTTTAAGGAGGAGAGGGAGAAGGTTCAAGGGAATCTTGATTCTCGGTGGATCTGTGCTTTAATATTATGGTATTCTTGGGAAACCAGGGTTCTGGCACCAGAATATTAATTAGCCAAGGCTCTCCATTACTTCAGGAATGAAGAAGTGGAAGAAGGGATTTCAGTAGTTCTTAAATCTTCATTTAGCAACAGTTCAAGGCTTTTCAATTCAGGGGTTCCCAGAATGTCCTCTCCTCAAATTGCAGAGCTGATTCAACCAAGAGGAGACTTCAGTTAAGGGTGTGGTGGTTTACAGCCATTGTAGCAGGATTCATTTAGTTTCTAGGGGAAATATATATATATATATATATATATACACACACACACACACACATACATACTATCTCTTTAGAAAATGTGGTAGCGTTCAGAGCTTGAAATAGCCTTGACAGTTTCCTGTGACTATTACCTTGAACTGAGAGGTCTTCCCTCAGCCAATGGCTGACTCCTAAGCATAGCCCGATAATTGTATTTGTCTTCTGTATTTCCATTTGTATTTCAAAGCACAAGTTGTCATCGTGTGATCAGCTTTTCTTATTAATATGTTCGTTTTTACTTTATTCCTTTACCCTCATGGTAATAATTATGTGCGTGGCTTCAGTTCCACGGGCCAGTTGACACTGTGATATGAAGAGATTTTAGAAGAAAAGGTCATCAGCTGTCTTTCTGGGCTATTCTGGGCATTTTGCACTGGATTTATTTTGGATCCAGCTTTTCTTGCCTTTGATGAGCTGTTCCTGCTCCTTGCCTTGGCCTCTCATCGTGCTTGGAAGCTTTTCAATAAAAATTGGATGGCTGCTTTGTGCAACAAATAAACACAGCCTCAGCTGGGGAGGGAGTCGAGAAGAGGGATGGAACGCTCCGTGAATGCTTCTGGTTCTAGTGCGTGGAATTTCTGGAGCAGGAAGCCGGCTTCCAATCCACTGCCTCCCGAAGGTGTTTCCTGCTGCAGAGGGTTCGCTTGCCCGCAGGGCCGCATGTTTCCGGAGGCATTCTCAGAAGCCTTGTGATTGGTGGCATTAAATGGTTTTGCTGACACATTTTTAGAAATTAAAGAATGGATTATTTCCTGAGAAAAGTTGACTTTTTGGGCGTCACAGTCTAAATTGGTCTTGCCTGAGGTTTGGCACAGAACACACCACCTTTCAGAGGCCTGTTCCCAGCTTGGGCTTCGTGTGTTGTCGGGGGAGATAAAAACCAAATATCGAGCAGGAAATAAGTGGCCCCCAAGAAGTAGCAGAACTGCCCTGGCTAGTGTGGCTCCATTGGTTGGGCAGCGTCCCAGGCACATAAAGGTTGCCGGTTTGATTCCCAGTCAGGGCACATGCCCAAGTTTCGGCCTCGATTCTCAGTAGGGGGCATGCAGAAGGCAGCCAGTGATTCTCTCTCATCAGTGATGTTTCTCTTTATCTTTCTCTCCCTTCCCTTCTTGCTAAAAAAAAAAAAAAGAAAAAAAAAAGAAAAGAAGAAGTAGTAGAACTTTGAGTATAAGACCTCTCTGGAGAAAACAGCAACACATTTACATCGACCCATAGCACCCCCTAGCCTGTTGACTTCTCTTTCTTCCCCTACTTCACCAGCAGAGCAGCAAGCACTTCTTTGTGAAACTGTGTGAGTGATTACAGAGGGACAGAAAATACTAATTCTACTGGAGTGTTGCAGGATCTAGAAAGTGACTTCTGTTTCCGGCGAAGCTGAAAAAAGTCAATGTGTTATGGCTGATTCTTTGCACTCTTTACCTAATACCCGAAATAAAACAGTCGATTACTACTATCATTTCTATACTGTCATTGCTTGTAGGGGATATACAGGCTTAGGTTCCTGTGAGCTTCTGCCATGACATTTTCTCAATTGATCAATATATAACCTTGTTTCTGTTTAAAGGCACCTTACCTAATATTATTAATTCTTTAACATTGAACTCATGATACTGTAATTCATGCCTCAGCAAGGCTTATCTAACACCTGCATTTTCTCTGCAAGGCGCATCACAGCTTCCTTGCACTTAGGAACACTAGACAGCACTTCAGCCATATTATACTTGGAGCCACTTTAAACTTGGAAATCACCAACGAAAAGTACAAAACATGGAAAAACAAGGACACTTGTTTATAGTATGACAACAGAGCTGCAACAAGAAGGTAGAGCATCACCTCAGCTGGGACTGTGGTCATGGACAACTCAAATGCTTGGCTGCCCGGTGATGTCCATGAATGACCACGAAAGCACCACTAGCATTGATTTCGAGGTTATGAATAGATTTCATGAGTGGGCATATTCACATATGTCTTCTGTAGAATATAAAACAATCCTGATTATTGTGGCAGGAGCCCCCTCAACTGTCTGGGGCCAGCTCCACAGTTTATGTAGCAAACTAATCACTTAAGGTAAAAAAATGAGTGACAAGTTGGTATTGTGACTGATATCCAGACACAATTTGAAACAGACTCATGGAAGGTGAAGACTGTCAAGGACAACCTGCCCAATTATTAAATCCTGTTGTTGAACAGGTGACAGTTAACACTCTGCCAGGCTTTGAACATCTAGAGAATAGGAACAATGTCTTATGTATCTCCATGTCCTTGGAATGAAGGGTAATAATGACCAGCACATAGTGGGACCTCAGCAAGTGAAAGAACACTAAATGAATGAATGAGTTAATGAGTGAATGAATGAAAGAGCAAAGAGAAACCTGCTTGTGATGCCTTACCATCCACTTCAGGGCACCTTAGAAGTCTGGTCCCTCTTTTCAGCTTAGATAATTTCCCATCCACTTTTCAAGTCAGTGGTTACTCATTGTCAGAAACAGTAGTGCCTTAGAGCTGGTGTAGCATGAAGTGTATCGTAGCTGGGCCTGAGAAAGGAACAGGAGTACCACCAACCATACTGAGAAAACTACTTGAGGGCTAGAACAACTATTCGACTCTTTCTTTCATCTTGTCATGGAGCCTGGTTTGAAATTTTTTCTTTGGTATTTCTGCTACCAGCTTCTCTCCACTTTAGTCCCCCACACCTACACTGCTGTTACTAGAAACGTCAGTCTAGAATGAGGATTTGATCATCTCCATCTCTTGCTTCAAAAATTGCACTCATCCCATAAGATAAAATCAAAACACCGTAGTGATCTGGTTCCATCCCTACACTTCAGACTTTCGGTCTCTCACCATTGCACTGAAGTACACTCTCTGCTCAAGCTGAACTGGACTTTCCACTGTTTCCCAAGCATGCCTTTTAGGACTCTGGCCTTCCCGCAGGCTGTTCCCTGGGTCTGCGTTATCTGCTCCTTCTCCCAGGTCTTTCTCAGCTCTAGTTCAGATTATAGCTTCTATGCTGTCTCTGGTCAGATGCCCATCTTGCCCACAGGTATGCACTGTTCAAGGGAGGGCTCTATTATTCTCATCTTTGTGCACAGCCTTTGGCATGTTAATATTCTGTAAGTGTATTTAAACAAGTGAATGAATCTACACATTACCTGGAAGATTTGGAAATGTGAAGGTTGTTTTTTTTTTTAAACCCTTTTAAATAAAAAAGAGGCTAGAAAATCAGTTTTTGGGTTCAGACAGATTGAAAGATGTGGCCGTTCTTTTGTTCATTAGCTTTGCCTGTTGTACAAAGCTGAGCTTTTCTACTCAGGAAACACCTATACTATGCCATGCTCCCTGGCCCCTGATATCAACATCCAGGGACTAGATTTAATTAAAGTAGAAGCTAGTTAAATTTTATGTGAGAGGAAATGACATTCAATTTCAGATATTATCTGTTTAATTATTTCCTGCAGATTAACCATTTTTTTCACCAAATGTTTATCATGGAGTTTCTTTGTACAGGGAACTGGGCCAAAGGTTTTGGAGCATGAAAAGATAAGCAGAACACAAGGACTTTTGTCTAATGAGAGAGAAAGATATGGAAGCACATTTCTTTAAAATAGGGTAAAATATGCACTTTCTACAGGCAGAGCTGTGGTAGCATAAAGGAAGGAGTGATTATTTCCAGGCTGCTCAGTTCCATAGAAGAGCTTGAATTTAATCTGTGCTTGAAGGGTCATTTGGGGGCAGTTTAGTAGGTATCAGGGCAAAAGGAAGGAGTAACATTAGGGCAGTTCCAAGGAGAGGGAACCATATAAGCAAAGGCACTGAGGCAGGAAAGTATAGAGAGCAACAACAGGAGACAAGTACTGCAAGGAATGTCAGAATCAAGGGGGAGCATCTATATATATATAAAACCCTAATGTGTAAATAAATCAAATGGCGGAACAAACCAAACAATGAAACAACTGCTCGCTATGATGTGCACTGACCACCAGGGGGTGCATGCAGAACATGGCAGGCATTGGCTGCAGCAGGATGGTGGAGCAGGTGAGCGGAGGCACCAGACCAAGGCAGGGCACTGGTCACTGTCATCTGGGCGAGCCTCTTGTGGTTACTGAAAATTCTTTACTCCTGTGCTCTGCGGTCCCACTGGGTATTTGCACCTGTTACTGGCACCCACACCTGCTGCCAGTGCCAGAGCTGCTGCCTAACTTGCTGCAGGCACCTGACACCAGCCCCGATGGCTCAGCACTGTCAGTAGGTGAGTAGCAGCTGCCGGCCCTGATTACTCCTGAGGGCTTCTCCACCTCCCCCTGCTCCTGAGGGGCAATCGGGACAGTAGCCATGGCTCACACCCACTGACAGCACCAGCTCCACTCACCCACTGCTGGTGCCATCTCAATTGCTCTGGGCCATCAGCAGGTGTGAACATGACAGGCACCATCAGCACATGGGAGCAGTAGTGGTGGGACCGGGGACCGTGGTGGGAGGGACCAGTTGGGGGAGCAGAGGATAGGCCGAAATTTACCCCTGTGCCCACTGCAACCCACAGTTCCTTTCAAAGTACACGAATTTGTGCACTGGGCCCTTAGTTGTTAAAATAAGACTGGAAAAGTATGTCAGGATCCTATTATAGAAATTTAATGGCTATTTACTTGGTCTTAATTCTGTAGTCATTAGGGGTCATTGCATATTTTTAAAAAAGTTTTTTCTTGATTTTTAGAGAGAGGGAAAGGGAAATAGAGAGGAAAAAACATCAATGTGAGAGAGAAATGTTGACTGGCTGCCTTTTGCATGCCTCATACTGGGGATCGAACCTGCAACCCAGGCCTGTGTTCTGGCAGGAATCGAACCTGCGATCTTTCAGTGAGTAGGATGATATTCAACTAACTGAGCCACATCAGCCAGAGCCATGGCAGATTTTTTAAACAAAGGAAGTACATGAAAGCAACTAGCATCAGCTAAAATTTGTAAGCATTTACAACATGCCAAGCATTTTTACTAAATCCTCACAACACTTTAAGACTATTCATATAACATTTTATAGATATAATGGAATGTCAGAGAGGTTGAGTAACTTGCCAAGGATCCACAGCAAATCAATGAGGACCTGGGATTTGAAGCCGGGAAATCTTCTATAAGAATTTGGTTTTTGAACCTAGGATTGACTAGAGGATTCAGAAAGACTCTGAACTTTCTGAATTGTTTGTAAAGTGTTTAATATATGTGAATGTGTGCATTTAAGAAAAAAAAAATCTATAGCTTTAATCACATAAGAGGTATGCAACAAAAAAGGTTAATAAAGATTATAGCATCATTCTCTTTTGTTCTCAAAAGTCCTCCAGTATATTCAGTGCGTACGATGGTGACTTTATGCCTACCCTGCTTCTTAGGTTGGAAGAAGCAGAACAATCTGACACTGCTTAAATAAAAGGAAATGTCAAAATAACTTGCAGGAATTGTTATAAGTGGCAAGCTGTTCCTGATTGTGAGAATCAGAGAAAATGTAAAATGTCCAAGAAGTTCTTTTGAAGGTAAACATGAGCTATCCAGGTCTTGAAACTTGTGATTATTTGAGGGCAGAGAGCCTAGCGTCCCACTGTGCAAAAATTATTCTTTTAAATTTCAACAAAAGCTAAATAAACTCCTGAAACCTGAAATGATTTTGAAAAATGCCCAGACACTCACCTGCTTTCAACTGGACCAAGTAGTCTTTTTATGGTTAGAGGGACTTACAGGATGCATATGTATTAGTCCATGAGACTGAAATTCATTGCAGCCAGTGGTGAATCCAAAGGCAGGTGCCAGAATGAATGAATGAATGAATGAATGAATGAAGATTAAAGAATTGTTCAGCTAATATCACTGGAGAAATCAAATTAATACCTAAGATTTTTTTAGTTAAAATTTTTGTGCTTTAAATATGTACATTTTGAATATATTTCTGCCACACAAGCATAGCAAATGTAATTCTTTAATAGTGGGGATCTGGATTTCCTACTAAATGGAGTTTTTAAAAAATATTTTTCTCATTTTTGCTTTCTCACTTTCTCTCTCTTTTACTTTTTAAAATATATTTTATTGATTTTTCACAGAGAGGAAGGGAGAGTGATAGAGAGTTAGAAACATTGATTAGAGAGAAACACCGATCAGCTGCCTCCTGCACACTCTTCACTGGAGATGTGCCCGCAACCAAGCTACATGCCCTTGACCGGAATTGAACCTGGGACCCTTCAGTCCGCAGGCCGAAGCTCTATTCACTGAGCCAAACCGGTTAGGGCTCTCTCTATTTTATATTTTCTAATGGACCATTTGAAAGTATCTCATATACAATCCATATTGAGATGTTTCCAACTACAAAATATATTTTATTATAGTTTTGTAGATTTGATCAAGGATTCAATCAGGGATTATTTATAGCCATTGATTGACATGTCTCTTTCTCTCTTTTTTTAAAATATATTTCTTTATTGATTTCAGAGAGGAAGGGAGGAGGAGAGAGAGAGAGAAACATCAACGATTTCAGAGAGGAAGGGAGGAGGAGAGAGAGAGAGAGACATCAATGATGAAAGAGAATCATTGACTGGCTGTCCCTGCACACCCCCCAGTGGGGATCGAGCCCTCAGCCCAGGCATGTGCCCATGGCTGGAATCGAACCTGTTCACTGAGCCAAGCCGGCCAGGGCCTCTTTTATCTCTTTTATGAACAGTCTTATCTCCCTGCCTTTTTCTGTTCTTTTCTTATTTGTTATTTCATGACATTAACATGTTTGAAAAGTCTGAGACAATTGTCTGGAAGTGTGCCTTTCACCCTGGGTTCATCTGACTTGGTTTCCGGTTAAACATTGCTAGCAAGAATACACTGCTTCTCTTCAGAAGGTACATAATATGAGGTTAGGCAGGTTAATTTTATTTATTTATTTTTTAGTCTTAAAATTTTGTTTTATTGTTTAAAGTATTATATATGTCTCCTTTCCACCCCCGCCCCCCATTGGCCCTTCCCCAGCCACTCTCACTACCTAGCACATGCCCTCACCCTCCTGTGTCTGTGCCCATTGGTTATGCTTATATGCCAGTCCTTTAGTTGATCTGCCACCCGCCCCTTGCCTTCTCTCTGAGGTTTGATGATCTGTTTGATGCTTTTTATTTTAAGCAGGATAATTTCAATTACTTGCTGAAGTTGGTGTTCACTGGACCTCTGCATTGTTAAGTTACTTAATCTCCTTGATAAGAAGTAAACAACCTGTGGGGTAAATCTTGGAGACCATATGCATAGCTTGTTGCCTGACAGTCAGTCATTCGTCCAGTGGCTTTAGCATTCACTTTTGATCCTTAGGTGAATCAGTTATGTTGGTGGCTGCAATATGGTGCTCATTGAATTTTTGAAATCACTTTACTGGGGGGAAAGTCTCCTTTTCATGCCCATCCCTGTTTGAGGGGGGAAAAAAAATCTAGGCCCTAAACAGGTGGCAGAGAAGATAGAAATGAAACCTGAATACAACTATGTAAACATATGTTAAATTTTAAAATGTGCAAACTGCCTTCTCTTACTTTATGTACAGGACATTTCTGAGCCAGAGCCAGAGCGAGAGCGAGAGCGAGAGCGAGAGCGAGAGAGAGAGAGAGAGAGAGAGAGAGAGAGAGAGAGGGAGAGAGAGAGGGAGAGGGAAAGAGGGAGGATGGAAGAGAGAGAGGGAGAGAGGGAGAATGAGAACGAACACGAATGCTTAGTTTGGGGATTTGCACTTAATAAATCTTTATTGATGCAGATGAGGAAAAACAAACTGCCATTCTTATTTCCTTCTACACTGTTTCATTCAACAGTTGCAATCTGAAAAGCTATTTGATGTTTGCCCTCTCATTTGAAAATGCCTCAAAAGTAGTTCTTTATGAGGTTTATTTGATTGAAATCAAATGAGTATCAAAACCCTGGGATTCTTTTGAAAGATGGGATAGTAAACAGAAAACTTTTAGTAGGGGGATTTCTTGATGTAGGCTTATAATCCTTCGGGGAATTTATCCTAAGGCTTTCATGTCTCCCCTACTGCTGACTGGCTCACTCAGTGACTCAGTGTTATCTGATGAGGATATTATTTCACTTTTGAAAGCAGTGTTGTTCTCTGTGTTGCAGTATTAGGAAAAGATTGACTTTAGGCAATGCAATGTAAGTTCCATCCATCTCAAAATTAGTACGCTGCATGCAATATATGTTCTCCCACTTGCAATTCATAAAGAAAAGATGTTTACTTAACTATCCATCCCACTTTAGCAAAACGGTTGTTTAAATTTGGGGGTAAGGACCTTACAAGGGCCTCTCCATGAATTAATTTACAATGTGCTTCATTTTCCTTTTCAGTGTTTGTAAGAGGACATTGGACACTATTTAAAAAAAACAACACATTTTTATGGATTTTAGAGAAGGGAGAGAGAGAGATAGAAACATCAATGATGAGAGAGAGAGTCATTGATTGGCTGTCTCCTACATGACCCCCCCACTGGGGATCAAACTGGAAACCTGGGTTTGTGCCCTGATAGGGAATCGAACTGTGATCTCCTAGTTTGTAGGTTGATGCTCAACCACTTGCCATACCGGCCGGTTGGGACACTAGTTTTTAAAATATATTTTTTATTGATTTTTTTAGAGAGAGTAAGGGAAAGGGAGAGAGATATAGAAACTCTGATGAGTGAGAACATCGATTGGTTGCCTCCTGCACACCCCTTACCAGGTATTGAGCCTGTAACCTGGAATGGAACTGGTAATCTCTTGGTGCATGGGTTGATGCTCTCAACCACTGAACCATACCAGCTGGACTGGACGCTGTTTTTGTGATAGGTAGACCTGGACCTGTGCATTCTCTTGAGCCATGAATTTTCATAGTGTATCCTTTAAGTCTGGAAAAGCGGTTTGCCTCTGTTTTGCTGGTATGGTAGGATCACACACATTTTTTGTGTGTGTGTGTCAGCGGGATCCTGCTGAATAAAAAATTGGCTTGTTATGGAGTGGTCTATAAAATTTACATTAGCTTATTCTAATTCTGTGTTTGGTGAGAGCTGATTACTCCCTATATTTACTTGGTAAGTTCTCACACTGTGTTTCTGGTTCATCTTATGATTTTGTTAAAAGTTCTAGAATAGGAATATTTAAGGCAGTATCTTGCTAATTCAAGCAGCTGAACTTTATGGGTTGCAAGATTGAGCAGTTCACTTAAAGGAATGATTTTAGCTTTGAGGCTTGAGACGATGATTAATTACTAGATTAGCATGTGCCTGGCAAGTACAATAGTTCTACAAAGCAGCTTGAAGTTGCATCAAAGATAGTATCTTTCTGTGACTACTTCCTATGCTCTTAATATGTAGTGAGCCTCCTCCAGCCCCAGCCCCAGCCTTAGCCCCAGCCCCATGTATGTGACACAAAGCAGTGAACCATTGGTCACAGTTGACATGCAGCTTATAGCTTCATAGCATATTTGACACCGTAATGACTGAGGAGGAACTGAAATATTTCCTGTTTTTGAACACTTTGACTTGCTTTCTGAGAGGCAACATGACAACTCCAAAGAATATTTAGTGTAAGGACTTGTAGAGTACATTGCTTGAATCACAGAGGTATGTTCCTACTTGTCAAGCAGGTTTATGGAACACTGAAAAATGAACAGGGCTTACTTATTTAGTGTGGGCAATCTTTTAAAACCAGTTCATTTTAATTGAGTTTTTCTTAGAGCTTTACTTAAAATGATAACAAAACTCTGGTTACATGTGCTGTAATGGTATATGTCACCCATCTTTAGGCATATTGTAGTGTCTAAAGCACCATTAAGTCTCCATGTATATTTTTGAATTAATTTATCACATTAGTTGCTAAATTCCTCTGGTCTTAGGTTTCTTAGTCTGTAGTTCCCACCTCACTTGGGTTTTCACAGGCTGTTGTTTTCTCTTCTTTCTGCCACCACCCTTCCCCCATCCCAGCCTGGCCCTGCTTTTAAGACAGCTGGTCTTATACTAGTAGAGGCAGAAAGACCACTCTGTACCAGATATTGTGTTAGGATCTTGTAGTAAAAACAAACTAAGACCTGGTGCTTACCCTCAAGAGGTCAGAGCCTAGATCAGGGGAATTAATCATGTAGAGAAGTCATGGTGTGGGGATGGCAGAGTGGGGACTGGGGGACAGTTTAAGGAAAGGCATGGTCAACTATATCTAGAAAGATCAGTCTTAGCTTCATAGTAACCCTAGAACAGGTTCCCCTGGCAGTGGGGGACTTAGGAATGAAATAGGAGAAATTCTCCAGGGAATGTTTTGTGCATTAGTCCTTATGAGAAGCAAGAGTATCCTATCACAGAATTTGGTGAATGTAGATTTAAAAAAATATATATATCTAGGAAAAGAAGAGAGCAAGGCATTCTGAATGCTGCTGGATGTGGTGGAAGAGTTAGTCGAATAGAAAAATGTCCTCAGAGAAGTGGATAAAATGAGGAGTCTCACTTTGAAGAAACTCAGGGTGTGACTAGGAGCATATATTGCTAAGGAGGCCCTATTCTTTGATCTCTTACCTCTCATGGGACTGTCCTTCCTTGGGGAATATCATCTCCACTCTCTCTCACATATAACCTGCCCAGATCACATGCCTTTCTTCCACACCATTTTACCCAGTGGCTTAAACTGACCATATTTGTAACTCAAGGAAACTCTGATATAAAATCTTTTAAATCAACCTTCCCTTTAATATATATATATATATATATATATATATATATAATCAATATATATATTATTGATTTTTTACAGAGAGGAGGGAGAGGGATAGAGAGTTAGAAACATCGATAAGAGAGAAATATCCATCAGCTGCCTCCTGCACGCCCCCACTGGGGTGTGCCCGCAGCCAAAGTACATGTCCTTGATCAGAATTGAACCTGGGACCTTTCAGTCCACAGGCCAATGCTCTATCCACTGAGCCAAACCGGTTCCAGCAACCTTCCCATTTTGAATTGATTATTCTTTAGTACCCAGTGTGTACCTCATAAGACTATTCTTATCTATAGCTCTTTGTAGTCATGCGTTTATATGGCTTTATCTCTTAAATGATAAGCCACTTGAACCCACAGTCTGAGTTTGTTTTTATTTTGTTTTGGGTAAGCCAGAAAAGTATCTGTCATTCTTGTGTGCTAAATATTTGTGGAAGGGAGGAAGGAAAAGAGGAAGGAATTGGATAAGGAAATTGAAATTGAGAGACAAAGGAATTTGAGACTAAAGAATTATACACTTTACTACGTGAACTCTGAAGATTATGTAGGAAGTAGCAAAAGCTGAAGAAGGAGAGTTTTGAGTAGTTATGGGTGAATGAGGAGGATAGTAGTAGTATTAGGGAGGTGAGTTAAGAATAATAATGGGGAGAGGTCAGTGCAAGGAGGGGGAGTATGGACAGACTTATTCAAAGAAGTTGACATTTAGAGGAAAGTTTAATGACATATAAAGGAATTATCAGAGGGCACAGTGAAAAATGGGCCAGGAGAAAACTTGATTCAGTCAAGATCTGCCCAAACCCAAAACTTTGAGTAAATACTACTTCTATGTGGGAAATATTACAATGAGATTGACTTTTAAATTTTACTCTTGGATGAAGACATCTGGGGAGAATGAACAATAGCAGCAACAACAATAAAAATATTTATGAAGTGCTTACATTATCTCATTTATTCTCACAACAACCCTATGAGATACGTATTATCATCTTTCCCATTTCATGGATGAGGAAAGTATGGTTTAGAGTGTTTCGGTAGTACTCCCCATCCTCCCATTCCTTCTAAATGGACCACTTATTATTATAGCCAAGGTGACACATGCTGGAACCAGTAAGGTCCCCTAGGAGCATCAGGACTGTTTGAACTCCTGAAACACTGCCAGTTGAAGCCCTTCCTGAGGGATCAAGTACCCACTGCCACTTGCTTGAGCCCCAGAAGTTCAACCAAAACCATACTGCCAGGCTGGGAATTTGATGGGATATACTGCTACATTCTGAAAACAGAAATCTGGGTTAGTGATAAAATAGGGTAAAAATACAATAAGAAGGAGAGAAAAAGGACACCTTCATGTTAGAAGAATGATACTGCTTAAAATTCCCAGAGAATATATTTTGGTCTTCTAAATAGCATATATACTAATAGTATATAACCTGAGTCAAGTCAAGATGGTGAGCTGGCAGAGGAAGACATGGATTATAAAAATATGTGTTTTGTTTATTGGGGATGAGGGGAGATGATTCATGGGGATTATAGAATAGGGGCAATCAAAAAGTTTTAAAACCTGATGATACAGGGTATTCTCCTTCAATGGATTCTTGAGGTTGGATTTTCTTGCTTCTGTGACAGAGTCTTTTCCTTCGTGTCAGCTTATGGGGACTCTTGGGGGCCTTCTTGGGATGCTCTCTTCCCCAGAATGAGGAGAGGACTCGCTGCCTCAGCCAGCGGAAGACCCACCTGAAGTTGAGCAAGGAGAGGGGTTGTGTACTAGAATGAGTGTCCTCCTTCTTCGGCTTATCTGATGAGATTGAACTGGTCTCTGTAGTACTTGTTCTTTGTCTGCTAGTTGCCTGTCTTATGGTCTACCAAGGAAATGAATGATGAGTGAGATATGTGCAACCTGGACAACATGGGGTCCATAATTACCCATTCATGGGACTTAAGTCCTTTTACCAAAAATAACCCAATTGTAAGTGCAAAGTTTTCATACTCATTAATACAGACACTCATGCTTTTTGAGGATCCTGATTTTAGCCTTTTTTTTTAAACTTTCCTATCCTCTTTTCTCCCTCAGTGGTCCTTGGTATTTTCCCTTCAACTCCACCCGGACCCTTTTCCTTCATATTATCCTTCTTTCACCCCCAGCCATGTCAGACACCCAGAGGCTCTGCCCTGCTTCATAGCAGGTAGCAGTGTTCCCTGCATTCCACCCAGGCCCCTCCACCAGGCCTGCCCCCTGCTTGCCTCTGAGGTGGCATCACTGTGCTCACCTCAACAAGTTCATGTTCCTGACTCTTTGGAGGAATCTGTGGACACTGGGTGTCATCGTTTTCTGGTGGGTTGAATGTAGACAAATCTTGAAGACAAGTATCATGTTCTTGATGACTGACCTGAGCCACATCTGGAGGGGTGCTACTGGACAGCTGGAAATCTTCTTTTTGAGTAGATTCAGGGAATACAGACTCATCATCTTTCTGATTTTCTAGAAATTGCTCAAGCCTTTGCACCAGTCCATCCAGTTTGCTGAGAGTCAGTTTTGTCCTCTCTTCAGGATATTTGTCTACCCCCTGGTTGTCTCCATGTAGATCCCAATTAGTGATGGAGTTTGAATGGTTACCACTGTCCCAGGCCAGGGTGATGCCCAGTTTGCCAAAGTGCTCTGTGCTGTCCTGAATTTGGTCTGGTCTCTCCAGGAGTCTTCCTATACTTTCAGGAGGGACAAAATGGATTGAGGGATTGTTGGAAGATGTATCTTCATAGGCGGTTGTAGTCTCTTTGGAGTCGATGTCCTCATTGGGGTAGTAGCCCACAGAGATGCTCAGGTTTGATTCGGAGTCCTCAGTGTCAGCACAGTTGCTGCAGGAGAGTAAGTCTGCCATGGAGTTCAAGGGCTCAAATATTGCGTCTTCCTCATCTCAGGAATCTTCAAAATAAAGGAAAAAAAATAGATGAGATTGATAAGCAGTAACATTATCTGTTCCTTTTTCTATTTGGAATTATTCCTCTCTGGTTCATCCTATTTTGCAATCTCCAATGAAAGGCAAAAGAGGCAGCCCTCTCCTTTTAAAAATCTCTTTCTTTGTATAACAATTCCTTCTACTAAGCATCTTCACCTGTTTCCCCACATTGTCTTACTACAGTTAACTTATAAAAGAAAAATTACCATTGCACAAAATTTGAAAAATATAAGATGAAAATAAATATGCATATGATCCCTTGATTCAGAGATAATGGTGATCATTATAAAAACATTTTGGTGGATTTCCTTGTAATCTTTTTCTTTCCATATGTACACATATTTATAAATATACATACCCATTCACATACATATGTGGGCATGATGTCACATCAGTTGAAACTGAAATTATTTTATGGCATAACCTGCAATAAACTTACGTTTTTCTATTCTGTCGCTTTTAACCACTTTCTCATTAATGACCATTAGCTGGTGGTTATTGTTTTAATAAACAAATTTGTATTAAACTGTCTTATCAGTAAATTTTGTCTCTCTTTATAATCCTATATGTGGGTTTAATGGATCAAAGATGACAAACATATTAAAGACTTCTGATAGTTGATACTAAATTGATTTCCAGAAAAGTTATAGCCATTTAGACACCCATCCTCCCATTTGATGGCACTTTTTTGTCCAGCTTTTTCTATGATGTCCCAATAAGAAATGGGGGAGCAAGGGAAGAGGACACACATACACATACACACACACACACACACACACACACTGCAGACTCCGCCATTTTCTGCTGTGGTGGTTTCCCATGTGAAAGAGGTGCTACCAACTTAGCCCTAAACTGAGGATGTTCAAAATCCTTCAGATCCTGAGTCTCAGTGGCTGGGAGTTCAACTGCCAGAAGTTCTAGGACTGTTGGTTACCATGGCAACACAAGGGCCCAAGTCAGAGAACTGGCAAGAGCAAGAAGGGATAGAAAGCCACAGGAGCGAGCCCTTGCTTCTAAAATATTCTGTGACCATACCATCCTGGGCTACAGAGGATCCCTCTCGAGGGCAGAAGGATGGTTACTTCTGCGATAGCGGTTGCTTCCCTCTTGTCCTTTGCATGTCTAAGATGTTTCCTATTTTAAGGTAATCTAGAGCCTATTGGTGAGATGGACATAAACACCCTGTTATTGCACAGAGAGGTGAGTGCAGCAACAGAACTTAAAAATAATGTGGAAGAACAAAAGGAGGCGCCTCATGCAGCCGTGGTTGAGATTGAGGGGTCCGGTAAGCCCAGTGGAGGACATGACTTCTCATGTATGTAGGAGGGAAGAAGTTAGTGAGGTGTAAAGCAGGGGTGTGAGAGAGGGTCTCTCAGGCAGAGGGGAGGGCATGAGCAGGGACACCGAGGTGAGAAACAGCCAGTGGTGTGGAGAGGTCAAGCAAGGGTCGGAGCGATCATGGAAGGCCCCCTTCCCTCCCATTAGGGAGCCTGGGTTTTATCCTGAAGCCTATACTTGGATGGTAGTGTTCATTTATCAGGCCCTCTTCCAGGCAATTCAAAGTACATTGAAATACTTGTCATGGTTAAAACAAAACTTCCAGTGGACTTGGCAGCATGGATGTTATTGCTTGGCTTTAATGAGAAGGGAGTAAGTTTGCGCTGGGTTGAGGGGAAGGGGAGGAGAAGAAGTAGGAACAGTGCATATGGACTATACTTTAGGGGTATCTGAATGAGAAAGTGAGAGGAGGGTGCAGTCGAGGTTCAGTTCCTCATGCACCCTCCCCCCCCAAAAAAAAAGGTAAGAATTCAGTATGGGGAAGAGTTCAAAATATAAAACTTGGCTGCTTTCTTTGGAGAAACTAAGGGTGGGATCCATGGCAATGGCTGATGGGCTAGTTGTAATAAAAGGAATATGTGGTTCCATAATATTAGAAGGGAAAAAAATGAAGATGAATATGGAAAAATTTGGAGAATGCATTGTTAAGTACCACATTTTATTTGAGTTTTTCAGCTAGGCTTCTGCCTTATTTCTGAGATTAAATCTGCTGTTTCTTTTTTTTAAAAAAAAACCACACACATTAATTCTGTTAACTGGATCTCTGTTCTTATTCTCCTTGTTCCCAACATTATCTTGACAGCCTCTTTAGTAACGTGAAGTGTCTTGGTTCTTCAAGAATTGCTTTTATTTGTCTTCTTCTTGCTCTGGGCATCCCTGCTGCTTACTAAGCCCTCCCACCTCCCAGGATGCCCTTCCTTTCCAATGGCATCATGACATTATTTGGGGATTGGTTAGATCATGGCTCCCCAGTGATCCAGTCTGGTCACTCTGCCTTCAATGCTATGGTGTTCTCAGTGGGTATTTCATGGCAGAGATAGTAAATCTTTCATTCTCTGTTTCCAAATATGTGATTCTGAAGACAAATGTGGATTCTTATGTAGGATTGAAGGCTCTCAGTTGCATAGATTAAACCAAAGAACCTTTCTCTGAGCAGTGACCATGGCCAATGTCATTATAGCAACCTCCAGTCTAGTCTATACTGTGAGGCGATGGCAGATTGTTTCTAAGTCAATTTAGTTATTTTCAGGAAAGGAGTAGGGCATTGACTCAGAGTTTCCTAGGGACGGAGTGCCTATGTACTTTGAAAAAACATATTCTTAACATTGCGTAGATTTGCTTTTGGTTGTTTTTTGAATTTTCAAGTTTCGAATAGCATTAAAAGAAGTCATAAGGTTTTTATATTTATCAAAAAGAGGCTTGGCTTCAAACACACACACACACACACACACACACACACACACACAGACACACACACACACACCAAGAAACACTGACTTAAAAGAACTTCAATTCATTGGAATCTATCGGTTGCTTAAGATCTTCTCCAAACGTTTTTCTCTGCCTTTATTTCCATTAAATAAGAACTTTGGTATGACTCCCAGGTTTGTCACCATTGTACAGGTTTAAATTTGTAGATTGTATTAACTAAGAGTATTTTAGGTGACTCTGTTTCAGGAGTTATGATGGCATCATGTAAGAAATAGAGTTGGAGCTGGTGAGAAGTCATCACTACTACCCAACAGAGGCTGCTTGGCATATAGCCATAGATTGCTTACCACCCTCGTGAGTGCTTGGGGACCTAGAATAATTCCCGGGGGTGTAAATCAGGAGCAACATATTTCCTGGCATTTGTGGTGCACTTACTACATGCCAGGTCCTGTCCTAAGCATTTTACATGTGTTTGTTTACATTTTACAGCAGCCCTGTTAATTATCATTATTTGCTCTGTTTTAATAAAGAAGGAATCAAAGTATAACTTGCCCACCATCCCAGATCATAAACTCTACAGCCTAGATTCAAATGTAGGCAGTCTGTCTCCAGACACCCTATTCTTATCCTCTACACAGCCCTATCTTTCCAGAGTCTGACTGCTCACCTCCTCCCTGAAAGATTCTTGGGAGAGTTGACCCAGTCCTGCATTCTGGTTTCTTGAAAGAAACTCAGTTGAGTAAAACAGTATGTTCTAAAATACCTGTAAGAGGTGGTACACAGGACTGGCCCGAAACAATGGTGTCCACATTTGGGGCATACTCAAATGAGATTTAAAGTAAATATTCAGCTTCCTTTTTGGCCAAATGAGATCTGGATCCCTCTGCTGTGGCTTTCCATAGAAACTGTGCCTGCCTTCCAGAACACTGGGAGCCTAGGGAAGAACTCAGAAGTAGCTCTCTTTCCCTGCAGTTAGGGTGAAGGTGTATGTGGTTCTGGTACCCATTGAAATAGAACACTTTGAAATAAAAATAAACATATAAGGAGGAAAAAATTATTTCCTACCTAAACTACTAAAGTTTACAGTTATCTGGAAGATAAAAGAGCTTCAAATGTGGGCAGCCTCAGAGAAAACTTGGTATTTTAAAAATTTATTTATACCATTTCTCTTTCTCCCTCCCTCTCTTTCTCTTTCTCCATCTCTCCATATATATGTATGTATATATATGCATGTGTGTACATATATATACACATATATGTGTGTATGTATATATATGTGTGAATATATATATATATATATAAACTGTATGCACATACATCTATAATAATAAAAACATAATATGCTAATTAGACCAGACAGCCGAATGACCTTCTGGATGAAGCCACGGTGGCGGGGGCTGAAGCAAAGGCAGTTAGGGGGGATCAGGCAGGCAGGCCAGCAGTTAGGAATGATCAGGCAGGCGAGTGATTAGGGTTGATGAGGCAGGCAGGCAGAGTGATTAGGGTGATCAGGTAGGTAGGCAGGTGAGCGATTAGAAGTCAGTAGTCCCAGATTGTGAGAGGGATGTCTGACTGCTGGTTTAGGTCCGATCCTTCCTAATTTGACTGGGATAGGGCCTAAACTGGCAGTCAGACATCCCCAGAGGGGACCTAGATTGCAAGAGAATGCAGATTGGGCTGAGAGACCCCTTCCCCGCCCTTCCCTGCACGAATTTCATGCACCAGGCCTCCTCTAGTGTGTGTGTGTGTGTGTGTGTGTGTGTGTGTGTGTGTGTGTGTGTGTGTATTTCATTTAAAATATGTAATTCAAATAAGTTAAAGTCCCTGAAACATCTATTTATTCTCCAGAATAAAAAGGATAATTGCTATTAGTAATTTGATATAGATTGATTCACTCAGGTATTTTTTCTGGAAGAAACAATGATGCATCACCCTTAGGATGTCATGCTGAAGAGAGTGTGGTCAGTTCTGAAACACAGTTTATCTTTCACCTCTAATAACTGATCAGGGAGTTGGGGTTTTCATTAACAATACCACTTGTGTTAATTTCTTTAAGGCCTTAATTTGACTTGCTGGTATAGCTTCTCTTGGATCACAGTTAGATTATCTAAATAGTATAAGCTAGCTCATCATTACCTTTTCTCTGCAAGCAAAATCAGCCTCTGGAGGTTTCAAAATGACAGTATGTGATGAATTTACAATGTTTTAGGCTCAAAGCCAGTAATAATGGTAACTTTAAAATTGGGACCACTTCCTAAAGTCCATCTGAGTGGATGGCATTTGCAACTTTACTATATAGAGTAGGAAGCTTATAATTTAGAATCTGCCGTTTTGGTTAATTTTATGTGTTAATCTGACTGGGCCACAGGGTACCCAGATATTTATTTGGTTAAATCTTATTCTGGGTGTGTCTGGAAGGTTGTTTCTGGGTGAGATGGGCATTTGAATCGTTAGACTGAGTAAAGCAGATGGCCCTCCCCAGTGTGTGTATGTGTGTGTGTGTGTGGGGGGGTCATCCTCCAATCCTTTAAAGACTTGAAGAGAACAAAAAACGAAGGGAGACTTCTCCCTCCATCTGACTGTCTTTGAGCTGGGACATTGGTCTGCTCTTAACTTTGTACTCAGATTGGATCTGACATCGTCAGCTCCCCTGGTTCTTGGGACTCTGGACTTGGGCTGGAACTTACATTATCAGTTTTCCTGGTTCTCAGGCCTTTGGATTCTGACTAGAGAAATACCATTGGCCCTCCCAGGTCTCCAGCTTGCCGAGGGCAGCTCTTGAGACTCTTCAGCCCCCATGACCATGTAAGCCAGTTTTTTATAGTAAACCTATTTTTAAAAAATTCGTGTGTGTGTGTGTGTGTGTGTGTGTGTGTGTTTATATGTGTGTATGTACATATACATATTTGTACTATTGGTTCTGTTTCTCTGGAGAATTCAGATTAAAATAGCTACATATTCTTCATTTTTTGAAATGATGAAATATTTTTAACAATACAAAAAGAGACATCTTGGACTCCATGATATGATGCACTGAGGACACAACATCATCTCTGTGGTAGACTTGCCAAAAATGCCTATTTTTCTCCTAATAATGAGACAAACCCCAATTGTGAGACCTTCAATAAAGTAACTGTCAAGTGTCAAAGTCATAAGAGACAAGGAAAGACTCAGAAAGTATCACAGACTGCAGGAGGCCAAGGAGAAACAGCCACCTAATGCACTGGGGATTCTAGATGGGATCATAGAATGGATAAAGGACATTGGAGTAAAACCTGGGGAGATCACAATATGTTTATTTTAGTTAATAATATTATACTAAAGTTAATTTCCTGGTCTGATTATTTTTGTGTTACGATGCTAACATTAAGGTGAGAGATTGTGTTTGTAACTTCTCTGCATGTCTAAAATTAGGTCAAAATTTTTAAAAATTAAATATGTAAGTAGAGTAAATGATGCAACAAAAACCTATATACTTGTAGCTCATTTTGGTCAAGTTTGCCATAGTTGATCCATTACTTCTTTGAAAAGAAATACATCGTTCTACATAATGATTTAAGCTCCCTTGTGTTCCTTCCCTGATTCCCTTCTTTCCCTACTTCTGCCATGATCACTATTCTGAAAATGCTATTTATCTCCTGCAGGCTTTAATGGCATTTTAGTTTACTAGTAGAGGCAGATGGGATGATATCCTAGCATTGAGATTTACAAATAAATATATTGTCTTACATTTGAAGACAAAAACCAAGCTAAAGATGAATTTACTTCATACCACTGCACTGGACACTTAAAATGGTTAAAAATAGTAACTTTTGTTATGTTTATTTTACCACAATAAAAAAAAAAATCTTGGGGGGTTGGGGACAATGTAAACAGACTATAAGGAATACTCTTTAGAAAAGAGGAAATCCCTTATTCTCATAGTTGTTTTGTTTTTTAAGAATTATTGTGACAGGTCATCATTTTTCCCCACCCAGATTCCTAGCTGAAGTATTTATGGTATTTATTTTGGGGAGTGGGGAGAGGATGGGTGCAGTTTCCTATGCTCTATTTATATGTCCTTTCCCAAACAGACAAGACCTTATCGAAGCTCAAGGATTTCATTAGAGAGGAGGATGGTGAAATAGTGTTGTGGCATATGCAAAGTTCAATGTTATGGGGCCTCTGCTAGGTGCTTTCACAGGGTGGATCATTTAATCTTCATGACAAGCCTCTGAGTGGTGTATCTTCACCCCAGGCTTACTTGTGCAGTTCAGATCTGTCTCCAGAGCCAGAGGCCCGAGCCGCTGCCAAGAACTGGCCTCAGCAGGTTATACCTCAAGGTTTGGTATGATAGCCAACAATGACAGTAGATGGTAACTATAGGTCTCCTTTTACACAATCTCACCTCCCAGTATGGCCATGAAAGCAATTCACAGGGCAAATTCTGCTGCACATACAAGCATTTAATGGCAAGTAGGCCTGAAAACATCGAACAGCTTTGTTTTGTGAGCTCCAGAACTGTGCTGTCTTGCAGGGTAGCCACTAGCCACATGTAGCAGTTACATTTTAAAATTAAATTTAAAAATTTATTTTTTCCATCAGTCTAGCCCCATTTTGAATGCTCAATGACCAGCTGTAACTAGTGGCTACCTTATTGCGTAAGGCAAATAAAATATTTTCACCATCACAGAAGGTTCTGTCGGGCAGAGTTGCCCTGGAGTTCCCTATGCTCTGTCCTTTTGTGAATTTGTGTAACTCTCTGAACAAAAGGAGGTTTCATTAGAGGCAGATGGGACGATATTGTAGCATTAAGATTTAGCTAACTTACTTGTCGGGATCAGGTGACAATATTTCATCCAAAGCATCTTAAACAACTAACCCAGTGGGAGAAAATAAAGATAGGAGGTAGCCTACAGTGTTTTTCTTATATTCTAGAAAATTAGAAAGATGATATCTGAAGTAAAATGAGGAATGACTGTGAATAGGACCAGGAAATGTGAATGCCTATTATAAATAACTAGAGGCCTGATGCACAAAATATTGCACAGGGGCAGGGGGCGGGGGGGGCGGGGGGGCATGTTCCTCAGCCCAGTCTGTGCCCTCAGGGGATGTAGAACTGCCAGTTTGCAGGAGGTGACTGGTGGGATGCTCACTGGCTAGCCCTGCCCCCTGATCACCACAGCTGGGAGGGTGCAGATGCTCCTGCATTGAGCATCTGCCCCCTGGTGGTCAGTACATGTCATAGTGACCCATCATTCCACCAGTAGTTCCTGGATGGGTCGATTTGCATATTAGGGTTTTATTATATAGGATAATTCGGTTTAATTAGAAGGGAACTAGAAGAAAAGCAGAATGGGAATAGATGAGTCTAGGTAGGTGTTTTTCTACATCTCTCTGGCCATTTATCCTTAGCTATAACAGAGTTCCCCCCACAGTAGACACCATCTGTGGACCAAAATCTCCTATCCCTGCTCCCCTTCCCACTTTTAAATAATTTACCAATTCATTGCTTTACATTTCTCTGCAACCTTTCCTTAGCACAGATAAAGCTTTCTCTCCACAGGCCTGAGGCTAGATAAAATTAAGCTACAGGAAGCTCCCCACCTCTGGCTCAAATCTCCTCCAGCATCTGTGAATAGATGCTCTTGTGTGCCTGCACAATGGTCTCTATTGAATTATGAACCACTTGTGCACGTCGTCTTTTGGAAGATAGTTTGTTACCCAGGATGCATTTGTGGTGGCCTCCTAATTTAGGAACTGGTTAATGAAATGACATTGGTTAATGAAAATGACATTGGCTAATGAAAACTATAGGAAATGATCACAGCTTTTTCAAATATTTTGAAGATAAAAATAACTTTGTTTAAATTATAAAAAACAATATTAGGTATTATGGAAAATTAGAAGATACAAGACAAAAAGAAAAAATATTTTAAACAAAGACAAAATTTTAGGTGTAGAAATCAGATGACTGGTTACCAGGAGCTAGCAGTGGGGTTGCAGTCATTAGGGGACTAAGAGGACAGCCATAATCTCTACCAGCACTGTCCAGTGAATGTTAATTAAGCCACAAATACAAGCCAGTGCCTTTTAATTTTCTAATTTTGGTGGTAGTTACCCAACTGTGCACATTTACCAGAACTCATTGACTTGTACACCTAAAAAGAGTGACTTTTATCATGTTAAGTATACTCAATTTAAACAAACACAGAATTCTGCCAGCCAGCATGAGCTAATATGGGTTCTTCCCATGAACATTTATTAAAATTATCCCCTTAAAATGAATCTCAGAATAGAATTTGGCAATTTAAAAAAGTTAAAAGTAAGAGCTAATAATTTTTATAGACTTTTTAGGTGTGTGAGTGTTTGTGTGTCTGTTTTTCCCTCACAGCTTAGTTTAAAAAGGACTGGTGAAAATTTAATTAGTGCAATTTTTTAAAAAGGTTTTGCATGTGTTTGATAAGCACAAATTGTTTTAAGGAAGGACCCAATCAATGCTAATTCTAGAAAGAGCTTGTCACTTTTGTCTCATAACCACTTCTCTTGCAATAGCATTAAAAGTCACTTGTCTCAGACTTCCTTCTACTTATGTTCCATAGCATGCTTTGTAGTAACTATTTTGACAGTAGATCTGACTAGCTATAGGCATTTTTGGGGTGTGTATTGGAGGATGGAGCACATACCTTCTTGATAGGAGGAGGTTGTAAAGCAGTTGGTTGTGGGAGAGTAAGTTTAACTTTCAGAACTAAAGCCAGGAGGTATTTTTGGTTATGGAATAATGTGTCACAGGTTATAAATAATGCCATTTGGCAGCTATTTTGGTGTGTTTTTTTTTTACACCTAAAAAAATCCATGTTTACATTTTGTCAACATTGACCATGCAAATGAATAAGTCTGGGAGAAATAGTTGGAAAAAATAACTTCTAAATAGTCTTAAAGCCCAAATTCCTGGACTGAATATTAAAAAGATAAAATTCATTAGGGTTGGAAAACCAATTCCATAAGTGTAGGCTGGGAAGACACACTGATAGGATATTATTCCACAACATTCGAGAGGACCAAGTGTGGTGTCCTGGTTTTGAACCTGACAAGCTGCGGAATACATTAAAGAAGTAGGCCCCAGGTTAATAAAGTAAGCTCTTCTCCTTTTTCTTTTTTATAATATATTTTATTGATTTTTTTTACTGATTTATTGATTTTTTTATTTATTTTTTGAGAGGAAGGAAGAGGGATAGAGAGTTAGAAACATCGATGA
Source organism: Lasiurus cinereus (assembly GCA_011751065.1). Taxonomy (NCBI): domain Eukaryota; kingdom Metazoa; phylum Chordata; class Mammalia; order Chiroptera; family Vespertilionidae; genus Lasiurus; species Lasiurus cinereus. Next base: position 19,364,872 of record JAAGEH010000311.1, on the reverse strand, counting down.
GAGAGAGACATCAATCAGCTGCCTCCTGTACGCCCCCCACTGGAGATGTGCCCACAACCAAGGTACATGCCCTTGACCGAAATTGAACCTGGGACCCTTCAGTCCGCAGGCCGATGCTCTATCCACTGAGCCAAACTGGTTTTGGCAGCTCTTCTCTTTTTGTTTCTTCTTAGTTCAGGGCTTAGTTCAGTATCCTGTGTTCAAGAAGCAGTTACTCTAAGTCTGCCCCTTTCAAGATGAATTTCATCTACCTCAGAGGTAATCAAATTTCAATGTGCATTGAAAATGTAGATCTCTGTCCCTAGAAATTTCTACTTTAATAGATAGAAATGGGCCTAGAATCTGCATTCTCACCCTGCCCTTGCTAGTAGACTCCTCCTTGGGAAACACTAATTTAGAACAACCAGTTAGATGTTTTCTCTAGTATTGATACTATGATGAATTCAAATAAAAGGCAGAGTTCCTGTTGTGAACATGCTCATGCAGCTTACAGCACAAGGCAGGATTCTTTAGTGGGATAGTTGGTATGAAGTGAAGGAGCTCAGAGCCCAAGGGCCATACCACCAACAAGTGACACAAGGGTATCGATTGGATTCAGTTTAGTGGAGACGAAACTGGGTGCTTGGGCACTTGGTGTGAGATCCAAGAGGGAGGATGGCATCACCTGGGGGAGGAGCTTTATTTTGATATCGGCTGTAATTTTGAACACCCAGGAACTTTTAACAAGCAAAAAGAAATATAGAAGTTAGCAAGTAGACGTGAAGGAAATATTGTCAGTGGTTCTTGAACTTGAGTGTGCCCTAGAATCACCTGGAGGACTTGTTCAAGCACAGACTGCTGAGTCCCACCCTCAGAGTTTCCCATTCAGTAGGTCTGGGATGGGGCCTGAGAATTTCCATGTCTAACAAGTTCTCAAGTTTTGCTGATGCTGCTTGGTCTGGGGATCACACCGTGAGACTCACAGTGTTTAATGAATGTATAAACCATCTGTGAGGATGGGACCAGATTGTGGGAGCAAGATGGAGAAGGGGATGGTCATCCAGGTGTTATGTGACCTACAACTCCTATCATGTGGACTTACCTTTTCCCCTTTTCTTCTGAGATTTGTTTACTTTTTGGGCAGCTGGTCCAGTGTTCTGGGGGTAGGGACAGAAATGTGGTCATCGAGAATAATTTGAGAATTATAAATCTCATATTCAGCATGTAGCCACAGTGCTTTTAAAACTCTGGTCATAATTGTACTTCTCAGATTTTATGAAGAAAAATGTAAGAAAGGTATTTCATATTTTAGAACTAACTTTTACCTTAAGGCATATTAACCCATTGCTCTATGGAAGTCTCCACTCTAATAGTGAACTCATGACCTTAAACCCTCAAACTTGCTCCTCCTCCAGTGCTGTTTATAAACAAGATGATCATTGACCCAGTTATTCATGGTACAGGGTGGGCGTCTTCCTGGACATCATTCCTTCTCTCTCACACTTTCTCCCTGCACCTGGTCATTCACGAAACCCAAGCAGTTCCATCTTCTAACACATCCTGTGTCCTCATCATTTTGTCTGCCCACCAATTCTCACCTGGACTTTCTCCCATTTTCTCTAGCTTCCTTCTGATTCCTCACTTATGTAGGAGCCAGAAGGTTTTTTTTAAGAAAGACAAACCCCATATCAGATCATCCCTGTTCTTAAGACCCTTCAGGGACAGCCCTGAATAATCTTTAGATGCTCAAAATGGCCCTCATGGTTTTGTCAGGTTCAAAACCAGGGACCTGCATGGCATGGTCCCTGCCAACATCTCCCTCTCTGTTCTTTAAACTCCTGTCCCAGTCACTGTTTCACCGCTTGAACTAAACCTATGTAAAACCATGCTCTTTGCTGAAGTGATGCTAGACCTCTGTTCCATAGAGAAGCAGGGGAGAGTGGCGTGGTCCTTAGGGAGTGTTTGTGTGATTACAAGACGGTGACCCTGCAGGCAGATGTGGCCCTTGTGCTAGGATAGGCTGGATCTCAGCCTCCACTTGCCAGGGCAGGGCACCCTGTGTGGGACATAACCTGCTTAGCCAGAATGGTGAACCTAACTCTAGGTGTCTCTTGGTTTGCCTCCAAATGAAAATAGGACTGTTTGTCCTATTTAGAAGCAGAGTCCTGGACAATGTTTTGAAATCCCCGGTAGCCTGCTAATGTAGTAATCATTGTAAATATAAAAAGGCTTCTATCATGAAGCTATACAAATTGGTTTTTGCATGACTAGGATATCCCCGATGTGTCTTTCCAAGCCAGCATGTTGCTTGAAAACATATCTGTGCTGCTTATGTACTAGCCCTTCTCACAGTTGAAGATTAGGAGTAATGTACAACCTAGAATGTGTTTAAATGCCAGCATGTAAGTTTGGAATGGAATACTTAAAGCCAACAGGCTACCATGGTTTTAGGAGGCGGAGGAGGGCCTCCAGTTCGTTTGACATGTTTGCTTTCATTTGACATGTTTGCTCTTGTGAAAATGACTTGAAGTATGTGAGACCTGGCAGGAGAAGAAATGGGAGGAGACCTAAATATTGGTAGGCATGAGTCATCTCATAAAAATTTAAATCAGGCATTTTATTAAGCACTTTCATTGTTGGTACAAAACTATTCATCAGTCCTAGATTGCTTTGATGTACATGATCTATCTCCACATATCCTTTGCCAAGATCCTAGCATAAAGCTCTCCCTGAGCAAATGCTGAACAAATATCATTATGATAATTTTGCCTTTGATTTGGGGGCAGTTTGGTTTCTTGTTTTTCAACTCAATGTTGAATATTGTTTTTGTCTTTTAAATCTTTTTTTTCCCAGCTTTATGGATGTGCCAACACATTATATGTGGCAGGGATAGTATAAGAAAGTATGAAATACAACCAATCATATGCAATACTTTATAATTTCAAAACTAATGGACATTCTCTGGAGGTCATTTTTTGGATCTCTCAGTAGGAATAAGACTTGAATCTGGGAGCAAGTAACTGTTCTGTAAATGCTTGTTTTGAAATGGAAATCGCTGAATGTGTTGCATCTAATAGGATTAGTGTGTTATGCTTATTGCCAGGTTATAAAAGGCAGCTGTTGAGTGTTGTCACTGAAAAGAATATAACATGTCCAGCAGATCGTTGCCTATGAAACATGTTCTATATAGAGCAATGGCTGAGTTTCTCGGGCCAGTTGGACTCTAAACTCTGCCTCATGGGATGACCTGTACCTTTGTAGTCATACCCGACGCAGCATCTCGCCATTTGTATTAGTTTGCTAGGGCTGCCATAACAAACTGAGTGTCTTTCCAAGAGCAATGTCTTCCATTTCTGGAGACTAGAAGTCCATAATCAGAGTGTCAGCAGGGTTGGGACCTTCTGAGGACTTCAAGGATGGACCTGTTCCGGGCTCCTCTCCTTAGCTTGCAGATGGCTTTTGTTTTCAGATCATCTTCCTTCTGTGCACATTTCTGGGTCCAAATTTCCCCATTTTGCAAGGACACTGGTCATATAGGAGTAGGACTCACCCTAGTGATTCCATTTTAACTTTATTATCTCTGAAAAGACCCTCTCTTCAAATAAGGTCACATTCTGGGGTACTGAGGATTGGGACGTCAACATATGAATTTTGAGGGAGACACAGTTCGGCCCAGCAGAATACCTATAGTTGAGCTTTGATACAAATTAACCTCAGAAATCTAGCAATATTCATTTTGGGATCTTCTATAAGTCACCAAAATAAATCTGTAAATTTCACCTCTTTTCCTGACCCAGCAGAGCACCTTGTGTTGGTGGTGTTGGTTCTGTAGAGAGTAGGGCTCTTTCCCTCATTCATTTCATGAGTCAGGAGGCCAAAAAGTGTTAAGTAAATGAAAACAAATATGAGAGCAGCACCTTTAATAAGGGGACTTCAACCACTCCCTTCTTATCTAAGACCATGACCTGTAAAATGTCTAACCCGTTCCAAGTTTCAAGGATTTAAAATATAATAACATGGTGATCCGTAATGTGTTTTTACTTGACACGTGTTTTAGTCACACTGTTTTTGCATATCCTTCATTTTCCACATAAGCCTTGTGTAATTGAGTGGTTTTGACACTCACAGTTCCAATGCTTTGGGCTGACCGTTTATGCCAAGTGCTTCCAGCTTGTGATGCTATCCAGTGACCCCTTCAGAGGTGTAGATCTTTGAGCTGAAGGATGTCTTCCTTTTCTCCTCTGGGCCTTTTCAAGTTCCTGGGAGATCAGGATATCTTGCAAGCCTCTTCCGCTGCAGACCACGGAGTCCTGTCATACTTGGCTGCCCCTCTCTGATTTTTAAGCTGACCTCACACCCTATTCCCCAGTGTGCCATGTGTTAATGTGACGGGTATGGATCTTCTAAGGCTTCTGGGTGTTGAGGCATGACTCTAATTTTGTTTCTCTTAGCCCCAGAGATTGGGGTGAATGGAATCTTCTCTCCTGTCTCTACTAAATAAGTCAACTTTTGTCTCCCGTCAAGTATATCCTAAAGTATCAGCAATCTGTTAACAAAACTACCATCACTGTGGAAACAGAAATTAAGTCTGGTTAGATACCACATGGCAGCCTCATCATGCCTCTGTGAGCCTGTAACCGACAAGGTCAGGGTCCTCTGACTCTGTGGGAAAGGCCCCGTAATAGTTACTGTTAAGATGAAGTAGGTTATATATACACTGAGTGGCCAGATTATTATGTCCACTTGACATTTGTAAGCAAATTAGCCATACAATGCATCATATGGGATATGGAAGCTGAAAGCCTGTTTGAACACCTTTGCTGTCTGTAGTTACCAAAATAAAACGTCCCCAATTCACACAGGAACACAAGGATTGGACAGTTGAGCATTGGAAAAAAGTCATGTGGTCCGATGAATCACATTTCCAGTCGCATCATGCAGATGGCTGAGTGAGAATTACGCAAAAACAGCATGAAAGCATGCACCCCCGCATGCATCAGTACAACCCTTCAAGCTGGTGGGGGCAGTGTTATGGTTTGGAGCATGTTTTCCTGGCATGATTTGGGCCCTTTAATTCATGTGGAACAACGCCTGAATAGCACAACATACCTAAGTATCATTGCTGATCAAGATCATCCTATCAATGTCGATGGCGTATCCCAATAGAGATGGTTTCTTCGCCTGGTGCATGACATTCTTGCACTGGTAGGAGTTGGGGGGAGTCCCCTCAGCCTGGACTGCGCCTTCTTGCAGTCCGGGACTCCTCAGGGGATGTCTTCCTGCAAGCTTAGCAGGCCCAAACTGGCAGTTGGATATCCACCAAGGGAGAGGCAGCCGTGGCTGCTGTGCTCGCTAGCCGTGAGCCCGGCTTCTGGCTGAGCAGTACTCCCCCGTATGGGAACACACTGACCATGAGGGGGCAGCTCCTGTGTTGAGTATCTGCCCCCTGGTGGTCAGTGCGCATCATAGCGACCAGTCATTCAGTTGATTTGCATGTTAGGGTTTTATTATATAGGATTTCCCTAAGACAAAAGGCCAGTTCTCTCTCTCTTCATTAAAAAGCCAACTCTCCTTTCTTTCTGTCCCCCGCCCCCCCATGTCTGAGTACCTCACTGGATAGCTCAGTTGGTTGGAATGTCGTTCCATACACCAAAAGGTTGCAGGTTCGATTCCAAGTAGGGCACATACCTAGGTTGCAGATTCCATCCCTGTTCCTGGAGCATAAGGAAGGCAACCAATCAATGTGTCTCTCCTTTCCTCCCTCCCTCCCTCTCTCTGCCTCCTTCTCTTTCAAAAATCAATAAGCATATCATTGGGTGAGTATTAAAAAAAGGGTTCTGCATAGCTTTTGGAGAGCTTGTCTCTTTTTACTGTCACAGACCTAGGGCACCAATGCCCCAGCTCTCTCAGTGGGGTGAGCACTTAATAAATGTTATTTACTTTTCTCATTGCTTTTTCTTTGCTGTTTCTCCGCCTCCCCCCTCCTTTTTTTTTCTTTCTTTCCTTTTTATGTCCATATCTTCCTTGTTTTTAGCATAATTTATAGGGTGCAAGAGGATTTTTTTCTATTTTGGTCAGTCACGAGAAAGTATTTATGGAACCAGTGAAGGGTGCTGAGCTCTGAGCTTCATATAGAGCAGAAGGTATGTGTAAAAGGCCCACACACGATGTTCTCAGCTGGTATCTGGCAAAGACAGAAAATGTAGTTGCATGGAGCCGATATTTATGGAGCCCTTAAAATGGACCAGGCATATGCAAGGCATCTCACACACATTTTCTCAAATCATTTTCTGAACTCTGAAAACTCAAAAGAACTGCTACCTTACATTGAAAAGATTGTAGCTCTAAAATCGTGGGGTTGTAATATATAGCATAGGGATATAGTTAATAATATTGTGATACAACTTTGTACAATGAAAGCTTCTAGACTTATCGTCGAATCACTTGTAAGATATATGAATGTCAAATCACTTATGTTGTGCACCTGAAGCTAATGTAATATTCTATTTCATCTATAATTTTTAAATGAGTAGTAGGTGTACTGGTTAATAAGGCGGATTTTTTTCAATAGATGGAGTTACACATATGTTGATATATATATATATGCGATTTGATATGTATGCTGTTTTGACAACAAGCTTCAAAACTTCATATGTCAAATTTGCTAAAGGTATTAACATCGTAGATATTTTTATGCTTAAAAATGTTGAATTTCGTGCCCCAAAAAAGATCATTTGTGTGAAGTTTTAATTCATTACTTTATTTTGAAGAAAAACACTGCTGAATACTTTGGGAAGTTTATGGTGAACATGCTCCATCTCAAGATACTTGTGAATGCTGATTTAATTGCTTTAAAAATGATGATTTTGATGTGAAAGATAAAGAACATCCAGGTCAACTGAAAAAGTTTCAAGACCAATAATTACAAGCATTATTGGATGAAGATGCGTGTCAAACTCAAAAATAACTTGCAGAAAGATAAATGTTGCTCAGCAAACAATTTCCAATCCTTTACAAGCAATGGGAAAGATTTTTAAAGGAAGGAAAATGGGTGTCACATCAACTGAATGAAAGATAAATGGAAAATCAAAAAGTCATCAGTAAAATGTTGCTTCAACAGCATGAAAGTCTTTTTTTGCATTGAATTGTGACTGGCAATGAAAAGTGGATTTATTTTGAGAATCCCAAATGCACAAAATCATGGGCTGACCCAGGTCAACTATCAACATCGACTGCAAGGCCAAATCGCTTCAGAAAAAAGACAATGCTCTGTGTTTGGTGGGACCAGGAAGGTGTGGTGTATTATGAGCTTCTAAAACCAGGTGAAACCATTAAAACTGATCGCTAATGACAACAAATAATCAATGTAAACCACACTTTGATTGTGAAATGACCAGAATATGCCAGAAGACACGGCAAAGTAATTTTGCTTCATGATGATGCACCATCACACACTTCAAAACCAGTTAAAATACGTTAAAAGATCTTGCCTGGGAAGTATTAACTCACCCACCGTATTCACCAGACCTTGCTCTTTCAGATTACCACTTGTTCTGATCGATGGCACACACACTTTCTGAGCAGCACTTCAAAACGTGCAAAGTGGAAAACTAGGTCTCTGAATGGTTTGCCTCAAAACAAAAAAAGAAATTACCGGAAAGATGGGGAAATGTGTAGCTAGCAATGGACATTACTTTGAATAAAGCACTTTTGATGTTTCTCTTGAAATTATTGTGTTTTCTTTGATTACAAAGTCCGCATTATTAACTAGCACACCTAGTAAATTAATTACAAAGGAAAGATTACAATTCTGTGCTCTGACTTATAGGGTAGAAAATGAGAGAGGACATAAGGGATTTCTGTCTCTTTTGTATTGCACTGATATTCTATGGAATTTTTTTAATACTCTGATCAATGGCTATCTCTTTATCTTTGTTTTCAGAACCATTTGTTTGTTTTTCACCCTACCTTTTTTTTTAGATAAAATTGACATACAACATTTTATTTGTTTCAAGTGTACAACCTAATGATTTGATATTTGTATATATTATGAATTCATCACCATAATATGTGAAGTTAACATAGTTACAAAACTATTTTTCTTGTGATGAAAACTTTAGTAATATTTTAAACAATAAAGAATTTTAAAAAAAGAAAAAACTTTAAAGTTTTACTCTGTTAATGACTTTCAAATATGTAATACAGGGTGCTTAACTATAGTCACAGGATGTACATTACTCCTCCAGGGCTTATTTCTTTTATAACTACAAGTACCTTTTGATCCTCTTTACCCATCTTGACATCATCATTTCTCTCCTTCCCCTGTCCTCCATCTCTGGCAACCACCAGTCTATTCTCTATATCTATGACCTGTTTTTGTTTGTTTGTTTGTTTAGATTCTACATATAAGTGAGAACATAAGGTATTTCTCTTTGTCTTATTTCACTTAGCCCTCAGTATCCATTGATGTTGTTACAAATGACAAAATTTAATTCTGTTTATAGCAAAATTATATTCCATTGCAGGTTATTTTCATTTATTAACTATTGTAAATAGTGCTGTGATGAACACAGGGGTGCATATATCTTTGGAGTTAGTGTTTTTGTTGTTTTCAGATAAATATTCAAAAGTGGAATTGCTAGATCATATGTAATTCTATTTTTAATTTTTTGAGGAACCTCTATTCTGTTTTTCATAGTGGCTGTATCATTTACATTCTCACTCACAGAGCAAGAGTACCCTTTTCTCTATAATCTCACCAAGATGTTACTTTTTGTCTTTTGATAACTTATTTTCACAGGGATGAGATGATAGTGCATTGTGGTTTTCATTTGCATTTCCCTGATGATCAGTGATATTGGGCATTCTTTCATGTATGAGTTGGTCACCCATATGTCTTCTTTAAAAAATGCCTATTGAGATCCTCTGTTCATTTTTTGATCAAGTTGTTCATTTGCTATTGAGGTGTATGAGTATTTTTAAAATGTATTTTGGATACTAACCCTTTATCAAATATATAACTTACAAATGTCTTCCATTCCATCGGTTGCTTTTTCATTTTATTGATGGTTTCTTTTGCTTTGCCAAACCTTTCTTTTTCTTTCCTTTTTTGTTAGTGTAGTCCCACTTGTTTGTTTTGTTGCCTAGAGCCATGGTCGGCAAACTGCGGCTTGCGATCCACATGTAACTCTTTGGCCCTTTGAGTGTGGCTCTTCCACAAAATACCACAGCCTGGGCAAGTCTATTTTAAAGAAGTGGCATTAGAAGAAGCTTAAGTTTAAAAAATTTGGCTCTCAAAAGAAATTTTAATCATTGTACTGTTGATATTTGGCTCTGTTGACTAATGAGTTTGCTGACCACTGGCCTAGAGGAATTGGTTCAATTAAATGTTTTTGGCATTACTCACAAAATATTATGGATTCAATTCCCCATTGAGAACCCCATTGGTGCACATTTAGGGTGTCATAGCCCTGGTTTTGTTTGAATCTCTTATTTGCCACTTTGCAGCCATGGACCTCTTCAAGTGATGATGATCTTTGATGGCATTTTTTTGGTGATAGGATATCCCAAACTGCAGTAAGCATTAGGATAAATAGTATGGAATGTGAGAATCACTGGTTTTAAGGTGTAATTGTGAAGAGTCAGAGCTAGATCTGTAACTTACAAAGGGTGAAAAGAAGGATTTGGGAGTTTTTTGTTTTTGTTTTTAGCTGGGAATTTTAGGGCCAAAAGATTTTCAACATATTATTCATGGAAGAGAAGGAAACTGAGGATTAGTTTTGTGATGGAAAATATAAAAGAATGAGGGAGTTATTGTTTAAAAGGTTGGGATGATATCAAGAATAAGGATGAAAAGTTTTCCCTTGACAGAAGACTGTGATCCTGGAATAGGCAAGTAAGTATACACGGAAAGTTTAGCTAGAGGAGAGTTCTCAGAATTCCCTGTATGGTTGGTTAAGAAATAATCTACTGAGATTAAAGGTCTGCACAAATAGGAATAGATTAAGGATAAGTTTTATAGAAATTTTTAGAGACAGCCATTATGAGGAATGTGATAGGGAGGGAACTAATGATGAATAAAAGGATTGTTGAGGAACATTAAGTGCTCAGCCAAAGTTGAAGTTAGATATCAGACATTTGAAGTGGAGCCAACCCCACTTTCTCTAACAGTGCTTGGTACAGCTGAATCAAGACATAGCAAGAAGTTCCATAAGGAAAAATATACTTTTAATACTAAATTACTTTTTAACAGAAGGTAGAACTTGAGGCATCCTGAGATTAAGATAATTCACAGACATTCAGTGCATATGGTGTAAGCAGAAAAATGTAAAAGCCAAGTACATTATTCCCTCGCCTGTTTTTAAACTCAAGCAAGCACCATGTTAAGTAGAATTTGTGCCCACACCACTTAGAATATCCAACTTTGGGGGTGCCACTTGAAAATAAGACAGATGGCCTCACTAATGAGGTCCATGAGATGGACTTTATTGGAGAACAAATGCAGAAATTGGTGGATGGTCACTGGAATGACCATTATTATCAGGGGCTGGCTCTGCTTTTTTTCTGCCCCCCCCCTTATTTCCTCTCCTAAAAACTGTGGGATATCAGGACTTTTATTCAAGTGAAAACAAACTCTAGGTTGATGATTTAAGCAAACAAGTCCATTAATGCACTGTTTCATAAGCAGTACTACCTAGCATGTTTGGTGATGATTAGTGAATAATTTTGTTGGTGGTTATTAATTTATTCATCAAACTTTTGCTGAGCACCATGTCCTGAGCTAAGCTTGGCATAGAAGTGATTAAAAGTGGGACTTTCATTCTTTAAAAGCCCAGTGTGAAAGAGACAACATCCCATAGACCTGAGTCAAGTGAGCCCACCTTCCAGAGTCACACCTTTCCCCTCACCAGGTATGGTAATCTGATAGAGATAATCAATGATTCCACATGGTACCTGATAATCAAGTTTTGTTTTGTTTTTAAGGTGCTATGAGAGTTCTTAATGGTGTTTGTGGTAATGGGTTTGGTTTGGGTATTCTGCCATGACATACAGCTTTCATGGACAAGATCCAGCTATTTCATTATGCTTTACTGTACAGGATGACTCTCCATGGATGATAATTTTATAATTATTCTTGCTTCCTTTCTTTGGTGGATGGAAGAAGTACTTGTTATGTCTGGGGCTGGGGCTGGGTAGTCAGTTACCTCAGTAAATAACCGCTCCATCCTTCTATGGAGTAGGCCACAGCCCTTGAGTCATTTCTTGTTCCCAAACACTATATCAAATTCCATTAGGTTTTCCACCCAAATATACCAAGGTGATATGAATGTTGATATCTGTTACATAGATTTGTGCATTCATCAGAACTCATCACATTGTACAGTGAAGATGTGTGCATTTCACTCAATGTAAATTCTCCCCTTCTCCGTCTCTCCCTCCCTCTCTCCCTCAATACCAAGTAGATAAAGCCCTCCCTCCCCCGGGCCTTTGTATTCGGTGCTGTTTCTACCTGGAAGCTCTTCCTATATATCCGCATGACTTTCTCCCACACCTCTTCCAAGGCTTTGCTCAATGTCACTTTATCAGTGGGGCCTTCCCTGGCTATCACATTAAAATTGTAACTCCTGCTGTTTTCTTTTTGCACAAAGAGCCAGCATAGCGTAAAGTTAAGATCACTGGCTCTGGAGTCTGCCTGTTGGGCTTCAAATCCATTTTCCAGCTGTATGTCTGGAGTGCCCCTTCTGTGCCTCTGATTTATCACCTATAAAATAGGAGTAAATATTGTGTCATAGGGGTTATTGAGAGGATTCAATGAATCAATACATGAAAAGCACTTAAAAACGGTGCCTGGTGCATCGTAAGCTAATGCTTATCCTCTTTCCTTCTTTGTCTTCCCATATTATATATTACCAGTTCACCTGCTGTGTATTTAAATATATATTTACTTATTTATGGTTTCTTGACTTTAGGGCAATAACTTTTAATTTTCTTTCTCTTTTTCTTTTTCTTTACTGTTATGTCCTGATCACTTAGAATAGTGCCCGGTGTTTACTAGTAATATGTTTGCTCAGGGGGTGAATAAGCAAATAGGAGAGGGGTCTGAGTACGTGGAGAGGCTATGGGATGGGTTGGGACAGGGGTTGGCAAACTTTTTCTGCCAAGGGCCAGACTTTGAGGGTTATAACTACACAAATCTGCAAATAGCGTGAAAGTGGCCACTGATGATAGCAACGAATGACTGTGACTCTCTATTGAAACTTTATTTCCAAAATAGGCTGTGAGCCAGATTTGGCCTATGGGCTGCAGTTTGCCACCTCCTGGGTCGAGATATAATTTTTGGCCTTGTTTTCCTGGTTCTCATCATCCCTCTCTTAAGCACATCTCCTCCTGCAGCCAGTGCCAGCCATTCAGAACTGAATATAAATGACTTGAAAAGCATTGTTACCCATTATTACCTGGGTCTGTACTTATTAATTGTACAGAATTTCCATGTCTTTTAAGACTTTAATAGTGAATAACAATGTTAAGGATGTATTTTGGACTTTCAACTGGAAAATTTCAGGGCTCTGGCTTTTATTTTATCCACCTCCCGCCCCCGCCCCAACAGCTGAAAACATCTCTACTGCTGATGGTGGCCAGAAATACATAAGCAAAAAGGTGGGCATTCCACTTACTGCACAGCCACAAGTGTAACTAACACTCAGTGGAAAGAGAAAGCAACAGAAATTACCCAGACAGACAGTTTTGTTTTTAAAATCATTATAAAGTCTTATTCCTCCACAAAACTGTCCCCTCGCCCACAGTTTTTCTCACTCTTCCCAGACAATTTGATACACTGGCAAGATTCTTCCACTCAAATAGCTCATGCTTTGGGCTATGTTGTCTGAATGACAAATGATGAAAATTTAGTGCAAAATATATAGCCTTTATTGCCGTAATTGAAACAAAGTGGATCAGAAATTGTACTGGGTGGGTGCTGTGCTGCATTTTAATTAGACGTATAAGTATTTCAAATACACTGAGTGGCCAGATTATTATGATCTCCGAACGCATAATAATCTGGCCACTCAGTGTATATGACTGCCATTGCTGTTAATTTTATACAACCAAAAATCTTTGTTTCACTTCTTCTGAATTTAACTGTATGTCACCTGTATCAATGCTAACAGTTTTCTCCTTGCCATTTCATTATTTTTATCACTTGTCTTGTGTGCAGAGAGAACAAATCTGAACCACACTCCCTAGTTCTTGGGGCGCTCTCGCTCCCTGTGTTGCCCCTTCTCTCTCCATCCAGGGTCCATGGCTGCAGTGTCCACTCCCAGTGCTTGTGCACATACTTAATCCCAGCACACACATGCAGGGGTCTCGAGAGCTGTGCTTCTCCAGCCATCTCTGCTGAAGGATCAGCTTTTTGTTTAGTTTTTCTTTTGTCTTTTCTTTCTTTTTTATTGATTTCAGAGAGGAAGGGGAAGGAGGGAAGGAGGGAGAGAGGGAGAAAGAGAGGGAGGGAGGTGGGAGGGAGAGAGGGAGGATGAGAGAGAATCATGGATCCACTCTTCCTGCATGTCCCATACTGGGGATTGGGTCCACACTGGGGATTTAGCCCACAACCCAGGCATGTGCCCTGACCAGGACTTGAACCATGACCTCCTGAATCATAGGTCGATACTCAGCCATTGTGTCATGCCAGCCAGGCTTGTTTTGTGTTTTAATCTATCATGGGTTGATTCTTTCAGTGAAACTCAATTTTTTAAAAAAAATGATTAGGTCAAAAAAATTGTCATATTGGATATCACAGGAAGGTTAGGTTGCTATAAAATATCCTAAGTACTTACTCTCATTATCTGGATGTATCACATAATGGACCAGTACGAGTGGGGACCAGTACGAATACCAGCTCAGAGACCACATTTTATTTTTAAAATATGTTTTATTTATTTTTTACAGAGAGGAAGGGAGAGGGAGAGAGAGTTAGAAACATCGATGACAGAGAAACATCCTCCTACTGGGATGCGCCCTTGACCAGAATCGAACCTGGGACCCTTGAGTCCGCAGGCTGATGCTCTAGCCACTGAGCCAAACGGGCCAGGGCCACAGACCACATTTTAAATAGCATGACTTTAGAGCAGCCTTTCTCAAATACGTTTGACCCAGTGTAAGATATACTTTCTTGTATGATGCTGCAATACATATATATCCACGGCCACATGAACATGCACATTCTGAAATCACAGGGATGTCAGCTACTTAAAGACAGAAACGGTTTTCTTTTTTTACTTGTTGTCTTTACTGTTCTGTCTCTAGAGCCTGGCACAGGGAAGGCCTTTCATACTTACGGTATGCAGATGTGCATACATAATTGAATCAAAAGTTTCGTAGAACAGTACTTAACCTTTTTTTTCCCTGTAAGACACTTTGATGTTGTCTATTTTGCTAAATGAATGTAGATTGCAGTCTACTAAATTTATTTCACTTCCTTCTAATCTTAGGGTCATGAGGCATGACTTATAAAACACTCCTGTGGAGGTTACTTATCTATAGGCAACTTGTCCTTCCCCTCCTCTCCAGAGCCTGGAGTAGCTATTCCGTACCCCTGCCCACCATGCCCCTGACTTCATTCTGGGTCCCACATGCCAGAACTGCTTACCTCTTAGCCAGCGAAGCCTGGATTGGTAGACTTGGGTGGGATACTAGGAGCCAGACAGAGTCTATAAATTTTTTAAGAACAAAGAAGAGATGGGTGGGGTTTAGGGTTAGAGTGGTTTGAAAATTAGAAGTTAAAACCCGCTCAGGCCCCCTGATACTCCTCCATCATATTGGGAGCTGAGTTTGCAAACCCTTAGGAATCATGTCGTTCCGAAGTAGCATAGTGAATTTGGTTCACCAAAGTCTTGAACAGTGTAAAAATTCGTCCTGTGAGATTATAGGTAGGAAGGGTAAGAGCTTATAGATAGAAAGGATAGGAGCAATGATCAAATTTATCCACATTTATCTTAAAAGTTAAGATGAGGAGATAGGTTTCTGGCTTATGCAGTTAAGAGGGAGGTCACACTGTGGGCCAAAACAAGGACTGAAAGGCTGGCATAGTTATGACATTAAAGTGTGTGTGTGTGTGTGTGTGTGTGTGTGTGTGTGTGTGTAGCCCTTGGAGCAGAGCACCACGCTGCAAGCCTTTGATGTCCTCCACATGAGGTCCAGGGATCAGAGATCACAAATAGCCTCTGTTTTCACGGAGCTCACAGCTTAATCAAGGAGTCAGATACTGTTAAATGAAGGCTCTTGTTGGAGGTTGGTCATCCTAGTCAGGGCAAACGAGCTGTGTGATTAATACCTACTGACTTCAGTGAGAAGCACACTTGGGAACAACATGCGTTTTGGTCTCCTATCTTCCTTCCTGAGTTACCTTAGACAAATTTAAAACTTCGTGCAGTCATAGTACCAACAACACTAGATAGGGAAACATGGGACATTCTTTTGATTTATCACAGTATCTTCAGACTTACTGATATTTAATACATACCAGTTTTTCAAATACTAGCAACATCCTCTTATTCAAAAAGTAAAGAATCTTGGCTTATTGTATGAACCTTTGTATCCACTCCTTTCTGGTTGTCATTCCTAAATATTAATAGCATGCAGATGAAAAGCTCATTTCCTTTTATCTTCCCCTATTTTCCCTTGCTACTTCATTTATTTTAGTACTTCCCAGCTTTTGCCCCATCATTTTTGTTGCTCTTTATGTTAGTGAACAAGAGAAGTCATTTATACTTTTACTAATACACAGTCATTTATATTCCTCTTTTTTATGGTCTGCCTTATAATTCTCTGGGAGAGGCTCTTCTGTTTTCTGAGTGTGTTTGTGTTTATGCAGGTGGTTAATATTTCAAGTATTTTCTTATTTGTTTCGTAAATATTTGCTGAGCCTTTGGTATGCTTGAAGTTATGATAGAAAAAATGAAAATATTTAAGACAACATATCATGATGAAGGGTGTTTGAAAATCCTCTTGTCTAAAGATGTGAATGGAAAAATGAAATATTTTATTATGAAAATCTCAAATATATGAAAATGTAGGTAGAAGAAGATAGATGATGTTGCCCCAAATACTTATCACTCACTTTCAACAATGATCAAAGCATGACTAATCTTACTTCATTTATATCTTCACCCTATTGTCCTCTTCATTATTTTAAAGCAAATTCCATATATTATATTATTTCATTCATAAATATTTTACTAATCTCTAAAAGTAAGGGCTTTTACAAAAAGAACTACTAAAACTTCAAAATTAAAATAATTCCTTGATATCACCAAATACAGTCAGTGTTCAAATTCCCAGTTAAATAGTCAACTAGAGGCCCAGTGTACTAATTTGTGCATGGGTGGGGTCTGGCTGGCCTGTCCTGATCTGGTCGATTGGGGCTGGGGCCAGTTGGGGGTAAGGGTCACGGGCAGTTGGTTAGCCGACCCCGCCCCCAGTCAAACTCCCAGTTGAACTCCTGGTCCAACTCCCAGTCAAGGGGACAATTTGCATATTAGCCTTTTATTATATAGGATATTTTACTTGTTTTACAGCTTGGTAAATTTTTAAATGTGCTATAATATTAGTTATCATCCCTGCTGCTAAAATCCCCATCCTTTTTGTTTTCAGCACTTGGCCTGTCCCTTGATCCCCACTTCTTACCATGTTTTCTTTTTCACATGACTCTGAATTGATTTTACTGGGATGTTAGAGCAGATTGAAGGTGAAGGGATTTGGGCTAACACGGCGGGGAAGAGAAAGTATGTGATGACAGATACATAGCAGACAACCAGAAAGCAAGGAGGATTGCTTAAGAGTCTTAACATGTTGCAGACATAAGGACTTAGTGGAAGTTTAAAGGAAGGGTTTTTCAGGTTAAAACATAATTGCTTTTTCAGAGCAATTATGATTCTTGGTAAGAATCGGGGGCTGCGGAGAGGAGCTCTGCCCTTGTTTACCTTGGTAGCCAGTTCCAGCCTCACTCTGGGTGGAGCGTGTGTCCCAGGAGGAAAGATGGCCTCTCTAGTCCTGTGATGGAGTGTGCGCTAGAATCACATGAACAGCTTGTAAAAACCCAGGTTGGTGGGGCCCAAGGATGTACATTCTAACTATCTCCCAGGTGATGCTGCTGCTGGTCCAGGAACCACAGCTTGATAACCACTGATAATCCTTCCTACAACCTCTCGGTCTTTCTGTTTTTAAGACATTTTATCTTTCCTAAGATTGCATTGCTGCATACATTGGAACCCATTGTGTAATTGATGTAACATCCCTAATGAGCATCTTTGGGGGAAACTTGAAACTTGGTGAGAAACCTGTGGGTGATTTATATGAAAATATATTGTTTTTATAAAATGATCATATGATAATATGACGCTTCACCAGCCTAGTGGAATAGATGTAAACATGCTCTTTCATTTTTCTTTTTTTCAAAATGCAATCAGCTTATCGATCTAGTTAAGGATTACTTTAGCTTATTTTTTTAAGTGTCTTTTTTATTGTTGACCATATTACAGGTGTCCTCTATCCCTCACCCTCCCTCCATCCCTCACTGCATGGAACAGTCTCTCTTTCAATGAAGGATTTTTTTTTTTCTCTTAAGTGTCTTAATTTCAGTGAATTATATCCATCTTACAGCACAAAATTAGAAGTTCTCTTTCAAACCTAAACATTCTACCTAAGGAAAGCTGGGAAGAAAGCTAGGACAAATGTCATTCTCACCAGAGTTTAAAACAAACTTATTACACTTTCTCACAGACTGTCTTTCTTTCTTCACAGAGAGACTGGGCAGCTAGCCTGACCTAAAACATCAGTTAGTCAGCAACTCTGCAAAAAATTGTGTTTTTTCTGCCAAACATTTAGCCACCACACCCATTGCTGGAACTTTCTCTGGTATTTTACCCCATTCAAGTCTGCTCTAAACAGGTCCTAACCAAGCTTGACATACACTCAAACTTGCTTCTGTTGGTTCTCTTTTTGTCCCTTACTCTAATATAGGAATATTTTTTCCAGGTTCTTACTTTTCTAAGACTATTCTAAATTTATTTTAAATTAAGCCATGGGAATAGGAAACCACTAGAATGAGGACTCCTACAAACAGAGCTGGTCTTCTCTGTTCACATCACATAAGTAAGGGTTTTCTCAGGTTTGAACTTTGACCTTTAACTCAAACCAAATTCCTTTGTTGTAGTGGTTGTATTTTCTGGTACCTTTTCCTTCAACAAGTCATTCAAATATAATAACATATATTAGTTATTTAGAATCCAGAAATCATTTTGCTATTCTCTGAGAATCATTGGATGTTGAAGTTTTAATTTTCTGTCCACCCAAAAAGACCAAATTATAATCAGCAGGTCTCTGGGTAAACAAAGAATTAGAATAGAGGGACCAGGATATTCTGTTTCTTATTTTTGGACCTCAGATCTGTACTTGGATTATTCATTATCCTTGATTTGTGATGTATTGTCACTCTAAGTCCATGCATTTCCTCCATTATATAAATTCATTTACTTAGTTAATTTTTTAAAGTCCAATTTCATTTTTAATTTCCAACAATCATCTTCATTCCTAGTTTTTAAAATTTGAGATGAAATTTCCACATATTGAAATGTACACTTCTTAAATGTATAGTTTGATGAATTTGACAAATGTATAAACTTGTGTAACCAACACCTCAATTGACATATTAAACAGGAAGTTCCCCAGTACCTCCTTTAATCATTTGCCACTTACTACAGATAACTACTGTTCTACTTTCTATCACCATAGATTGCCCATTTTGAATTTCATATAAAAAGAATCATACAGTACATAGCATTTATGTCTGGCTTCCTTTGCTCAACATACTATTGCATGTATCAACAATTCAGTCTTTTTTATTGTGTAGTAATATTTCATTGTATTGGAATAACATTCCATTGCATTAAGTATGTGAGAACATCCAGGGGAATCTTCCTCTCAGACGTGTTTTTATTTAGTCTTTCTATTTTTGACAATACTTGGGCCCATGCATGACAATTGGCATAGCTTTATTAACACAGATGCTCACTCAGGCTGACTCTAAAATACCACAGGCCATTGGCAAGTCTGAGTTTTAATATATATATGGAAATTCTATTCTTAGTGTTAGTGCTTCACCACCTCAGGCTTCTGTTCTCATTCTTCTCCGTAGTCCTTTAAAGCCCATTTGGAATTTATTGAGACTTATTTTGTGGCCTTGTGTACGTGGCCCATCATGGTGAATATAACTTGGGCTTGAAATGTATATTCTGCGTTTAAGTGTTTTGATCTATAAATTGAATTAGGTCAAGATGGTTACATTTTCACCACCCTTAAAAATAATCCTGCCCTAACAGGTTTGACTCAGTGGATAGAGTGTTGGCCCATGGACTGAAGGGTCCTGGGTTCAATTCTGGTCAAGGGCACATACCTTGGTTGCAGGCTAGATCCCCATCGGGGCGTATGTAGGAGGCAACCAATGGATGTGTCTCTCACATCAATGTTTCTCTCTCTCTCTCTCTTTCTCTCTCTCACTTTTTCTTTCCCCCTCCTTTCATTCTCTCTAAAAATCAATGGAAAATATCCTCGAGTGAGGATTAACAATAACAATAAAAGTAATCCTGTATACTTTAGCTGTCACCCACCTTTTCTATATTACATGAATATGTATTATGTTTACTGTCTGTCCTCTCCTTACTGTTACACGTAGGATAATATGTGATAAATATAGAGATCAACAGCAAACATTTATAAGTTTTTTAACAGTGAAATATTGTCATTATAGTTTTATGTTGTTAAAGGATTGGTCTCTAAAGAATTGGAAATTTTTTTTAAAAAAATTGGTTCTTTACCTCTTTGAAACTTATGGCCTAGATTCTTATACCTCCATGTCATAGTATTTGAAAGTTTCTGGACAGAACAGAGAAGTAGATAATTACCTGTCATACTTGGAAATGTTTCGTGCCCTACATAAATCATAGTTGCTAGCAAAGAAAATCAATCCTTGTTTTTATAAATTGGTAGGGCAGTGAGAATTTTTCATTGTGAGCATTACTTTGTTTTATTAGCATTTCTCATGTTTATTGCTGAGCTGACGTGTGTTCCTTTCTATATATCTCATGTTATCTAGAGCGCTTTGAAGCGCTTTTAAAATGCAGGTAATGCAAGCCACTTAATTATATGAAAGTAAAGGACTGAAGGCCATTCGGCTCAATCTTTTATGTTCTCAGTTTTCACGTTTTAAGTCTTCCAGCCTGAAATGTGATTATTAAATCTTTGCCCCACCTTCCTGGATTAGCTGAATGTGCAAGTAAGTTTTTGAGAACTACCTAGGCTCATAACCTGGCTTGTTAACCACCTGAGTTCTGGTAACTGTAAATGCACGCCTTGGGTATTTTCATGCTGTAGTATTTCCATATAACATGGTAGAGATTTTTTATACCTTCTGAGGTAAGTAAAGTTCTGGGAAACTCTTAGATGAAATCTATAAAAACTATACAAAGTAATATTTCACAATGATTAAATGGCATATTATTAAATGAATGTACATAAGAACTGATCCAACAAGCTTTTTATCAGAACTGTAAATGTGTTTATAAAAATAAAGTGGTGAGATCTGGCTGCTTGGAAACAAAGGGCAAAGGTTTCTCTTAAACAGCATACCCTTCATTTCTCATCTGCAAAGTCACAGAAGCCTTATTTAGGCCTATTGGGAAAATTTGTATGCATACTTAGCCTGGTACCTGAAATGTGTTAATTAATATTGAAAACCATATAATTTGACTTTTTCCTATTTTGACCAAATTTCTTGCAAGGCTATCAGTTCAGTCAATTTTTTGAATAGGTGAAAGAGTGAGTAGCCTGTGACAATTTCAGCATAAACCTATCTTTCAGCTAGAGAATCAGATAAGAAATTATAATATTGTTGGGAATCTGACCTAGGCTAAAAACTGGTCTTTGCTATATTTACTTGGCATGCTTCCTTGCAAAAATCAACAAACATCTTTGATTTCATTTGTAAAATGAAGATGAATTTGTCCATTTTATAGGGTTGCTGTTATGATTAAGGATTGTGTAGAATTTATGTAAATGTATAGGGACCACTATAGACACAATGCATGGTAGCTATTGTTACATTAAAACATAGCAGGCGATTTGTATGTGTTTACTATAGATGCACACAATGAGAACCATTTCCTTACACATTTCTTATGGTAATCCTTATACAGAAAAAAAGGGGCAAAATTAAGAGAGTAGAGATTGGTTTAGTCTGGAACAGGGAGGGAGAAAGCTCTGGTCTACCCAGCATTTCTCAGGGTCCCGAGCAAGGCTCCACAGCCATGCCTAATAACCCTCATGGGGATCTAGAGCTCTATAGAGTGCGGCATGGAAAGCATTCTGCACTTTAAACACCTTGAGTGCAAGAACTGAATCTTGTCTCATTAACTGATACAAGTATAGCATGTGGTCTCCGCAGAATAGTAAGCGATGGTTGGCCACAGCTTGTTAAACGTTTCAATTAATTCAGATCTACTACTTCAGAAATTCTCCCTATTTGCCTGCCAGGTAGAGTTATCATTTGAAGTTAAATTATCAAACCTGCTAGGAAGCATGAGTCATTTAAAGGATGTAATGATAACATCATTATTTTTTCAGATCTAGGTTGGAATTTGCCCTTTACCAATAACAAAATGATGAGTGATGCAAGTGACATGTTGGCTGCGGCGCTGGAGCAGATGGATGGTATTATAGCAGGTAATCTGCATCCTCTATAATATGGAAGCA
Source organism: Lasiurus cinereus (assembly GCA_011751065.1). NCBI lineage: Eukaryota > Metazoa > Chordata > Mammalia > Chiroptera > Vespertilionidae > Lasiurus > Lasiurus cinereus. The sequence continues at coordinate 19,343,089 of JAAGEH010000311.1, read as the reverse complement.
TGCCATTTATTCTGCTTTCTTGGCTTTTTCATTACAGTTGTTTTATTACCTTTCTTATTTTCACTTACTGGCTCTCTCCAATGCCTTTAGGTTCCCCAATGGTTCATCCTTGACCCTCTTTGCCATTTTCTTCCAGAATTTTTATTTTTTTCAAAAAATGTTCAATTAGAGTTGACATTTTATATTTTATATTAGTTTCAGGTGTATAGCATAGTGGTCAAATGATTATGTAATTTATGAAGTGATCTGTCGATAATTCTAGTAGTCACTTGGCCCCGTACCTAGATATTACAATATTATTGACTATATTCCCTATACTATACTTTACATCTCCATGTTAGTAACTACCAATCTGTACTTAATCTCTTCACCTTTTTCACCCAGTCTCTCTAATCTCCTTTCCTCTGACAACCACCAGTCTGTTCTCTGTAACTATAAGTCTGTTTCTGTTTTGTTTGTTGATTTATTATTTTCTTTGGAGTCCACATAGAAGTGAAGTCATATAGTATTGTTTTCTTCTTACTGACTTATTTTACTTAGCCTAGTAAGGTCAATCCATGTTATCACAAGTGCTAAAACTTTATTCTTTTTTTTTATGGATGAGTAATATTCTATTGTATAGATGTATCTTATCTTCTTTATCCAATATCTATTGATGGGCACAAGGATTGCTTCCATATCTTGGCTATTGTAAATACTGCTGCAATGAACATAGGGGTATTAGTGTTGAATTTAACTAGTGTTTTATATATATATATCAAGTAAGTGTAATTGATTGGTCATAGGTAATACTATTTTTAAGGAACCTCCATACTGTTTTCCATAGTGGCTGCACCAATTTGCAATCCCACCAGTAGGATAGGAGTGTTCTCTTTCCTTCAAATCCTCATCAACATTTGTTCATTGTTGATTTATAGATGATAGCAGTTCTGACATGTGTGAGGCGATAGTTCATTGTGGTTTTAATTTAATTTCTCTGGTTAGTGATGTTGAGCATTGTTTCATGTCTATTGGTCATCTGTTCGTCCTCTTTGAAGAAATGTCTATCCTATCCTCTGCCCATTTTTTAAACAGACTGTGGTTGGACAGTCTGTTTTTTTTTGGTGTTAAGGTGTATGAGTTTTTTAAAAATTGGGGATATAAACCCCTTATCGGATAAATCATTGGCAAATATCTTTTTCCATTCAGTAGATTTTTTTTTCATTTTGTTATTTGTTTTGTTTCTTTTGCTGTGAGTTCCATTTGCTTATTTTTTTCCTTTTGTTTCCCAAGGAGATATATCAGAAAAAAATATTACTAAGAACAATGTCAGAGAGTTCACTGCCTAAGTTTTCTGGTTTTATTTATTTGGGTCCTCTCTTTTTTTCTTTCTTTTTTTAAAATATATTTTATTGATTTTTTACAGAGAGGAAGGGAAAAGGAGAGAGAGTTAGAAACATCGATGAGAGAGAAACATCGATCAGTTGTCTCCTGCACACCTCCTACTGGGGATGTGCCCGCAACCAAGGTACATGCCCTTGACCGGAATCGAACCTGGGACCTTTCAGTCCCCAGGCTGACGCTCTATCTACTGAGCCAAACCAGTTTCAGCCTCTTTTTTTTTCCTAATGAGTATTGTTAAAGGTTTTCAAAGAACCACCTCTTGGTTTCATTAATCTTTTGTGTTTGTTTTTTTTTAGGCTCTATTTTGTTTATTTCCACCCTGATTTTTATTATTTCCTTCCTTCTATTCAGTTTAGGTTCTGTTTGTTACTATTTTTCTAGTTCCTTTAGGTGTAAGGTCAGTTGTTTGTATGTGATTTGTCTTGTTTCTTTATTTTTTAAAATTTGAATCTCAGAAAAACAACAAATGATTTGATAGTATATTTGTCCCCAATATCGTATAGGATTACTTAATACTATGAAAGTATTAATGTTTTACCTTTTGTATCATTTTTTATTTATCTATTACAGTTGAAATAGATCTTAATATTAGTTTCAGGTGTACACCCCAGTGATTAGACATTATATAACTTACTAAGTGATCATTCCGATAACTCTTGCACCTATCTCTCACCATGCATGGTTGTTAGAATATTATTGACTATATTCCCTATGCTGTATTTTACATCTCCATGGCCAGTGGTTGGCAAACTCATTAGTCAACAGAGTGGCAAACCGCAGCTCAAGAGCCACGATTTGTTGACCACTGCCCATGACTATTCTGTAACAACCAAATTGTACTTATTAATCATTTCACTTCTTTCACCCATTTCCCCAATCACCCTCCCATCTGGCAGTCATAAAAATGTTCTCTATAGCTGTGATTCTGTTTCTGTTCTGCTAGTTTATTTTGTTTTATTAGAGTCAATTTTTGATACATATGTATTATTGCCATTCTATTGTTCATATTTTTAATCTTTTATTTCTAAAGAACTTTAACATTTCATATAATACTGGTTTAGTGGTGATTAACTTTGTTAGCTTTTTCTTGTCTGGGAATCTTTTTATGTCTCTTTCAATTTTAAAATGATAGTCTTTCTGTGTAGAGTAGTATGGTTGTAGGTTCTTACTTTTCATCACTTTGAATATTTTGAGCCATCCCCTTCTGGCATGCCATGTTTTTGTTGAGAAATTATCTAACAGTCAATTTCTGGGAGTTCCCATGTAGGTAACTCTCTTTCCTTTGCTGCTTTTAAAATTCTGTCTTTTTCTTTAATATTTGCCATTTTAATTATGATATGTCTTGGTATGTGCCTCTTTACATTTCATCTTGTTTGGGACTCTCTACTTGCTTGACCTTATGTCTATTTTCTTCATTAGGTTAGGGGAGTTTTTAGTCATTTTTTCAATTAGGGTCTCAATTCTTTGCTCTTTCTCTCTGCCTTCTGGTATCCTGGAAATGTTTTTATGCTTGATATTGTCCCAGAGGTACCTTAAATATCTTTGTTTGGGTCAGTGTTTTTTGCTACCTTGACTTCCAGATCATTGATTTGATCCTCTGCTCCATCTAATCTGCTGTTGATTCCTTCTAGTGAATTCTTCATTTCCTACTGGTTCTTTTTTATGCTTACTCTCTCTGTAGAAATTCTCACTAAGTTCCTTGAGCATCCTTAAACCCACTGTTTTAAACTCTATATGTGGTAGATTGCTTGCCTCTCTTTCATTTAGTTCTTTTTCTGAAGATTTCCCTTGTTTTTTTATTTGTGACATGTTTCGTAGTCTCCCCATGTCAGCTGTCTCTTTATGTTTGTTTCTATGTACTATATACATCTGCTACATCTTCCAGTCTTCATAGGATGGCCTTATGTAGTATGTGTTCTGAGGGGCCAAATTGGACAGTCTCCCTGAGCCAGGTGTTCCAGGAGTATCCCTTGTGTGGGTTGTATGTGCCTTCCTGTTGTAGTTGAGACTTGATTGCCAATGAGACTTCAGTAGGTGAAATTGACTCTCAGGTTTACTAGCAAAAAGATTGGCCATGACCACAGTGTACATGATGCTGTGCAGTGTTGATCTCAGGGAGCAGGATTTGGTCCCATGGTGCCTGCTGACTACTCTTTGGGCATGCCACCTATGCAGCTAATCTGGTAGTGCTCCGTCATGGTCTGAAGCTAGCCACTAGGTGTGCTCTGTGTTGGTTCCAAGGCTTCTTGTGAGGGTCTCCAGTGCAGGTCAATGTTAGACACTGCCTCTAATTGGTCTGGGACTACCTGTGGTTGGTGGCTGTCTGTATTGGATCTGGATGCACATGCAAGAGGTCACACTGTGAACCAAGGCCAGCTGCCACCAGTTTTGGGTCTAGGGCAGATCAGCAAAAGTCCCAAGGTATCTACTGCTGTCTGCTAACTACCTTTAAGGCGCAGCTGCTGAAAGAACTTTCAGTGATATGTGAGTTTGGTGAGGTAGGGTCTCAGGGAGTTGCCAGGGTGGGGTGCGTGGTGTGTTCTCCAAGTTAATACAGGTACATATTTGGCACCAGTGCTGACCCTGAGGGCATTCAGCAAAAGTCTCGCTGGGGCTAGCCACCATCTGCCTGAGGCCTGTGGGCCTTTGTGGATGGTGGGGGTGTGGGTAGCTCACAGGAAGTCATCAGGGTGGAGCTGGTGGAGTTCACCAGGCTAATACAGATTCAGATTTGGCCAAGTGAGGGGAGGGCTCAATACAGGGACAATGGTAGCTGTCCTTCAGCTCTTTTCCTAAAACCACATTACTCACTTTTTCTCTATATGTCTCTGGCATCCTTGGAGTGTGATAAGAATCCCTCGAGAGTTTTTAAAGAAAGACTGCCATGTGGACTCAGGGTGGCTGCTGTTGAAAGAGCCTTGGGGCTTGTGCAAGTTGGGCAGGGCAAGGTCTCAAGGATTGTTCGGGTGGAACGAGTGGACTTCACCAGGTTAATGCAGATACAGATTTGGCTTTATGGGAGGAGGACTCAACACAGGGACAGTGGCGGCAGTGCCACACAACTCAGTTTCTCCCTATATGTCTCTGGAGCACTCCTGTTCCCCCCAAGCTGCTCTCTCTCTCTCCACCAGAGCCCAAGGTGAGTGCCTATCAGCAAAAATTTTTTTCCGTGGGTAGGCCCTTTAAGAAGATGCCTGTGGGAGAATCCAAGATGGAGGCATAGGTAAACACCTATACTGCTGCCTCGCACAACAATTTCAAAACTACAACTAAAAGACAGAACGGACATCATCCAGAACCACAGGAAAGCTGGCGGAGTGGAAGTTCTACAACTAGAGGGAAAGAGGGGCTCACAGAGACCCAGAGGAGCTGCAAAAAGCTGAGGTACAGAGACGAGCGCGCTGAGAGAGCGGGTGCCGGAGTACCTGGCTGGCTTTCTCTGGCGGGAGGGAAACGGAGACTCCCAACGGCATTGAACCCCTTCTCTTACGACACTAAACCCCAGATCCAGCCGAAACTCATACGGGGGGAGTTTGGACTGTGAAAAGGGAGAAGTGCACGGAAATTTAGGGGAGTCGCAAAGGATCGGAGGTCTGGTCGCGCACGGCACCACGCGGAGGACGGATTGCTGATTGTGCCGCTGGCTTTCGCGAGTGGGCGGGAGACAGACCCTCCGAACTGTGCCACTTCTGAGTCCACTGAGCCCCTGTTTTGGGCGAAACCCTGGGGACCTAGACTCGTGTGGTCCTGGTTCGCAGGGGAGCTGGAAAGGCAGGGTTAGAGGCACTGCGGGTGCGCGCACGCACAAGGACCGCTCCAGCCATTACCCAGTCACGTGAGACTCAGGGGCCGTGGAGGGCGGGGCCGACTGGAAGGCAAGGCGGTCCCTTAAGCCCTGAGACTCCACCCTCCCAAGCTCAGCAGAGGCTTCTGCGGCTGAATCCAGCACAGAAGTTTCCCCGGCACAGTGAAAATGCCGAGACAAGGGAAGGGATTACAAGCAAAAGAAATGGAGGAAAAAAAACGACTGGATATAGAGTTCAAAACCACGCTTATAAGGTTTTGCAAGAATATGCTAGAAAAGATGGATAAATTTAGTGAGACCCAAGAGAAGATGATAAATACACTGACTGAAATGAAAACTATTATGCAGAGTACTAACAGCAGACTAGAGAAAGGCAAGGATCAAGTCAAAAATTTGAAATATAAAGAAGCAGAAAACATTCAACTGGAAAAGCAAGAAGAGAAAAGAATCCAAAAATGTGAAGATAATGTAAGGAGCCTCTGGGACAGCTTCAAGCGTACCAACATCAGAATTGTGGGGGTGCCAGAAGAAGAGAGAGCGCAAGATACTGAAAACCTATTTAAGGAAATAATGACTGAAAACTTCCCACATCTGGTAAAAGAAATAGACTTACAAGTCGAGGAAGCACACAGAACCCCAAAGAAAAGGAACCCAAAGAGGACTACACCAAGACACATCATAATTAAAATGCCAAGAGCAAAAGACAAAGAGAGAATATTAAAAGCAGCAAGAGAAAAACAGTTTATTACCTACAAGGGAGCACCCATACGACTGTCAGCTGATTTCTCAACAGAAACAATGCAGGCCAGACGGGAGTGGCAAGAAATATTCAACGTGATGAACAGCAAGAACCTACAACCAAGAATAATCTATCCAGCAAAGCTATCATTCAGATTTGAAGGGCAGATAAAGACCTTCACAGAGAAGAAAAAGCTAAAGGAGTTCATCAACTCCAAACCAGTATTATATGAAATGCTGAAAGGTACCCTTTTAGAAGAGGAAGAAGAAAAAGGTAAAAGACAAAAAATTATGAACAACAAATACACATCTGTCAACAAGTGAATCTAAAAATTAAGTGAATTAAAAATCTGATCAACAGAATAAACTGGTGAATATAATAGAATCAGGAGCACAGAAAGGGAGTAGACTGATAATTCTCAGGAGGACAAAAATCATAAAGCATCAAACAGACTGTGAAATTATAGCAGAAAGATTAAAGTTAGGTGAGGTAAATAAGTGATCAATCAAAGGACTTGTATGCATGCTTATAAACATAACCAATGATCACAGACACTGGGGGGTCGGGGTACGCCTGGGAGGGAGGGGGGCAATGGGGAGATATGTATAAAAAATTAATAAAAAATTAATAATAAAAAAAAAGAAGATGCCTGTGTTTCTAACACCCTTCCTTCTCTCCAGGTTAAGTGGGCTCCTCTTCCCAGCACTGGTGTTTAATGCTGGGAAGCCTGGTGTGGAGCTGAGACCCCCTCACTCCTCAGGGAGTACCTCTGCAGCTGAAATATCCCTCTGGATTTTCAACTGCCTCTCGTGGGTGTACAATCAGCCTGTTCCACATCTCCGCCCCTCCTATCAGTCTCAATGTGGTTGCTTCTTTATATCCTTTAGTGACAGGGCTTCTCTTCAGCCAGTTTTCAGGTGGCTCTCCAGGTTGATTGTTCTATAATTTAGCTGTAATTTTATGTGATCATGGGAGAAGGTGAGTGCACTGTCTATCTACCTACCACCATGTTGATTGCAACTCCTCCTGGTTTAGTATTATGTTTAGGTTAGAATTTGGTTTAGGGTTTGGGTTAGCTATGAAGTTAGGTTTAGAGTTAGATTTAAGATAAGGGTTAGTTTTAGTCTTCGTGGTGAGTTCAGTATTAGGTTTAGGGTTAGCTTTTAATTTGGGGTCATGGTTTGGTGTTAGGATTAGGGTTAGGCTTAGGTTTAAAGGTAGGGTTAGGATTACAGTTTAGTTTAGAAATAGCATTATGGTTAGGGTAAAATGTTTGTGTTTATATCAGTATTATCGTTAGGGGGAGGATTTATGTTAGATATGGGGGGACCTCGGCAGCTGAGATGTCCCTCAGATTCTTAATCACCATATGTGAGGAGGTAAGTACTGCGACACATACTCTGCCATCTTGACCGGACCCCCATTCCAGAAGTATTCTTAAATTTTACTTTAAGATGTCAAAAATTCCGATAGCATCTTGGGCTTCTGATCAAGGTTCCTGGGAGTCTGTGGACCACACTTTGAAGGATACTGCTTTTCCTAGAATCCATTTTCCGATTTGTTTCCTTGAATTTAATATTCACTTTAGCACCAGTGACTCACATCTACTTACTTTCCCAATTTTTTTTTTTGTTATTCTTCATATCTCTATCTCTTATTGCCAATAAGGAATTTCTCCTGAAATATCCCATAGACACATCAATGTCATTATTTTTAAAAACATTGAGCTTATTATATTTCCTCAGAAACCTCTCTAGCTGTCTTTGGCTAATTCCACAGCCCTTCATCTCAGCTTTATAGGGTTCCTGTGGAGATTGATAAAGAGGGTTATGTGAAGCATTTAGCATTGTGCTTAGCATGTCGATGGTAACCATTGTTATAGTTTGGCAAATTTGAGTTTAAATCATCTGTCCAGAGATTCTCCCTTGTTGTTAGAATTGATCAAGCCAGACAGCCAACTAGAAAGACAGCTAATACGTTGGTTTTCAAGTGTCATCCAATTGTAAGACTTTCAGATTTATGAGGAGATAGCCTAAATATTGAAACTATTGATATTTAAGTGTGAAGTTTGTGTTTATACTTGACAGTATGTATATTTAACAGACTAGAACATAAAAACCAGAGATTAAGAGGTCTATACAAGTGCTTTCAGAATGGGCTGTGGGTCCGTGTGTGGGTTTAAATAGAATGTTTTCTCTTATAACTAATTGAAAGCATCAATGGCTATAAAATTATTTTTTAAAACTAATTTTAGCAAGAGCATTTGATGTGAGGCTGCAAGCAAAATCATGGCGGAAATGTTGATACACACACTTGCTCACACATCCATATATACATGTAATTCATTGCACTTCTTCAGAGATTAAGTTCTGGCAAGTACCTGGGAGTTGGCCCTCTTGCCTTTGAAATTATGCTATATAATTTCCATTTAGCTTATTTGTAGAAAATGAAATCATTTATGGTCCCTAAAATTCATTCATGTTTTTTGTAATACATATCTCTAGGCTAACTGATCTGCTACCTTCTTAACCCTGTATCTGTGAGGTTAGCACATTTTACACCAAAGCCCACCATATTCTACTGTACCACACAGTTTGTGGCCTACCTGTTAGATATTTGATCATTGATATTTACCATCAGTTATATAGTTTTTATTTTTGCACCAAATAACTATGCTTTAGGGAGATTTACATGATCAAATTATCTCTTCCTTTTTTGTTTTTTCTTTTTACTGAGTTTATTGAGGTGACACTGGTTAACAAAATTATACAAGTTTCAGGTGCACAATTCTATAACACATTATCTGTACACCGTGCTGTGTGTTCACCACCCCAAGTCAAGTTTCTGCCCATCGCCATTTATCACCCCAGTACCCACCTCCATCTTTCACCTTCCCCTGGCAATCACCACACTATTGTCTGTATCCATGAGGTTTTTTTTTTACTTTTTTTTTAAATTTTTATTAAATTTTTATACATATCTCCCCATTGCCCCCCTCCCTCCCAGGCGTACCCGACCCCCCAGTGTCTGTGATCATTGGTTATGTTTATAAGCATGCATACAAGTCCTTTGATTGATCACTTATTTACCTCACCTAACTTTAATCTTTCTGCTATAATTTCACAGTCTGTTTGATGCTTTATGATTTTTGTCCTCCTGAGAATTATCAGTCTACTCCCTTTCTGTGCTCCTGATTCTATTATATTCACCAGTTTATTCTGTTGATCAGATTTTTAATTCACTTAATTTTTAGATTCACTTGTTGACAGATGTGTATTTGTTGTTCATAATTTTTTGTCTTTTACCTTTTTCTTCTTCCTCTTCTAAAAGGGTACCTTTCAGCATTTCATATAATACTGGTTTGGAGTTGATGAACTCCTTTAGCTTTTTCTTCTCTGTGAAGGTCTTTATCTGCCCTTCAAATCTGAATGATAGCTTTGCTGGATAGATTATTCTTGGTTGTAGGTTCTTGCTGTTCATCACGTTGAATATTTCTTGCCACTCCCGTCTGGCCTGCATTGTTTCTGTTGAGAAATCAGCTGACAGTCGTATGGGTGCTCCCTTGTAGGTAATAAACTGTTTTTCTCTTGCTGCTTTTAATATTCTCTCTTTGTCTTTTGCTCTTGGCATTTTAATTATGATGTGTCTTGGTGTAGTCCTCTTTGGGTTCCTTTTCTTTGGGGTTCTGTGTGCTTCCTGGACTTGTAAGTCTATTTCTTTTACCAGATGTGGGAAGTTTTCAGTCATTATTTCTTTAAACAGGTTTTCAGTATCTTGCTCTCTCTCTTCTTCTGGCACCCCCACAATTCTGATGTTGGTACGCTTGAAGCTGTCCCAGAGGCTCCTTACATTATGTTCACATTTTTGGATTCTTTTCTCTTCTTGCTTTTCCAGTTGAATGTTTTCTGCTTCTTTATATTTCAAATTTTTGACTTGATCCTTGCCTTTCTCTAGTCTGCTGTTAGTACTCTGCATAATAGTTTTCATTTCAGTCAGTGTATTTATCATCTTCTCTTGGGTCTCACTAAATTTATCCATCTTTTCTAGCATATTCTTGCAAAACCTTATAAGCGTGGTTTTGAACTCTATATCCAGTCGTTTTTTTTCCTCCATTTCTTTTGCTTGTAATCCCTTCCCTTGTCTCGGCATTTTCACTGTGCCGGGGAAACTTCTGTGCTGGATTCAGCTGAAGAAGCCTCTGCTGAGCTTGGGAGGGTGGAGTCTCAGGGCTTAAGGGACCGCCTTGCCTTCCAGTCGGCCCCGCCCTCCACGGCCCCTGAGTCTCACGTGACTGGGTAATGGCTGGAGCGGTCCTTGTGCGCACGCGCACCCGCAGCGCCTCTGACCGCTGCCTTTCCGGCCCCCCTGCGAACCAGGACCACACGAGTCTAGGTCTCCAGGGTTTCGCCCAAAACAGGGGCCCAGTGGAGTCAGAAGTGGCCCAGTTGGGAGGGTCTGTCTCCCGCCCACTCGCGAAAGCCAGCGGCACAATCAGCAATCCGTCCTCCGCGTGGTGCCGTGCGCGACCAGACCTCCGATCCTTTGCAACTCCCCTAAATTTCCGTGCACCTCTCCCTTTTCACAGTCCAAACTCCCCCCGTATGAGTTTCGGCTGGATCTGGGGTTTAGTGTCGTAAGATAAGGGGTTCAATGCCTTTGGGAGTCTCCGTTTCCCGCCCACCAGAGAAAGCCAGCCAGGTACTCCGGCACCCGCTCTCTCAGCGCGCGTCTCCGTACCTCAGCTTTTTGCAGCTCCTCTGGGTTTCCGCGAGCCCCTCTCTTTCCCTCTAGTTGTAGAACTTCCACTCAGCCAGCTTTCCTGTGGTTCTGGATGATGTCCGTTCTGTCTTTTAGTTGTAGTTTTGAAATTGTTGTGTAAGGCAGCAGTATAGGTGTTTACCTATGCCGCCATCTTGGATCCAATCCTCTGTATCCATGAGGTTTTTTGTTGTTTTTTTTCTCAATCCCTCCATACGTCCCCCCATCCCTGGTGACTGGACTACTGGATTTGCTTGCAACCTTCAACTTTGGTGTCTTATCTAATATAAATTCCATGGCTTTCTTTGATTTTTTTTAAACCTAGGTTCTAAGGCCCTGGAATATTCCAATGGGATTTTTGATTGCCAGTCCCCCACCTCCCCGTTCATGGGAAGCTTACGAGCCCTGCACCTCGTGGAAGACCTGCGTGGACTGTTAGAGATGATGGAAACAGATGAGAAGGAAGGCCTGAGATGTCAGATCCCAGATTCAACTGCAGAAACGCTCATCGAATGGCTTCAGAGTCAAATGGTAGATTTCTTCATGTTTCAACTCCCGTGCTGCTTATTCCGAAATTTAGAACATAGAACAGCCAATTAGGGCAAGAAGAAAAAATATATAGGGCAACACAAGTTTTCCCTAAAGAGCTCCCAATTCCCTTTTGATTCTAAGGATTATTTTTACAAAGGGCTATTTATGCACATTTCTTGTGGGCTCAGCAAGTCACCTGATGATTCTCATAAAAGTGGACTAGCCTTTAGATTGTGACCGAATGACCTACTGTGGCTTTAAACAAATAGTCCTATAAGAAAAGGAACCTTGCACATAATAAATGCTTAGCAGTACTATTGGGCGGTTCACTGTAAAAGGACCCAGTGGCAATTCTAAATAGGCAGACTCTCAAAGAGCAAGAGGTTTGTGGCAGTCTTTGATATGAAGTGCCATCTAGTGGCTTGTGGTGTTCATTTCAATTCCAGTGTACAAGTTAAGCTGCGTTGTTGGGCTTTTAAATGATACTCGTATTCACTGAACAGTGAGGACTCTCTCTAGACATCCTTCTCAAAAATTGATGACCTGGCCCATCTGCTCTTTCCCTGAACACATTGGTGATACCATGGTTTTAATATGCTTCAAACACTTAAAATCTCAGGGATATCACAAACACTGATTCAAGGGAAAAGATAGGAAGGGTGTTATTTTGTAAGTATTTAAAGAATACTCAGTTTTCAGGTATTTACATTAATTTGCTTATGGATTAATTGTGTTAGTACAAAAGCTAATGATCATTGTATGAAAGAATTGAAATATATTTTTGGATTTATTTGCTGTTACCTTAATACTACATCCTGCAGCTAAAACATGTCCACATGATATGACAAAAATACTTGTGTCCACAGCCAGTCCCATGCTGAGTGTTCTCATGTTCCCAGCCACCATGCTTCCCATTTCTGACAGTTTTTCAGTGGTGGTGCCTCAGAAACTTGACAGTTGGAGATATTTTATGTTTTTGTAACACGTGATACCTTATTATTATACTTTTTTCTTTTTGGTTAATCCTCACCCGAGGATATTTTTCCATTGATATTTTTTAGAGAGAGTGGAAGAGAGAGGGAAAGACAGAGAGAATCATCGATGTGAGAGAAACACATTGATTGGTTGCCTCCTGCATGCGTCTAGACCAGGGCCCAGGCCAGGGAGGAGTCTGCAGCCAAGGTATGTGCCCTTGATCAGACTCAAACCTGCGTCCCTTTAGTCCTCAGGCCGATACTCTGTCCACTGAGCCAAAGCAGCTAGAGTCTAATTATTTAATTTATATTTGCTCTGCAAGTTTCTTCTCTATAGATTGAAGTATCCCAGTTTTCTGATTTCATTGGGGAATTGCTTCATGCTCTAAAATTAGATGTTTTCTAGCTATTCCCTAGGCTATTTCTACTTCCTATCTCACCCGCTTTTTGTTCCACATTTTTCTGATAATTCATCACCTGCTGGGAAAGGAATTTACTATTGGCAGGAGCACCTCTTCCTGGCTTACATCCAGAGGCTGCCAATGGCAGCCATAGCTTCAGGTGGAATTTTTAATTTGTGTCCCAAAACAAGTGTTGTTTAAAACAAAATTGTATTCCCCAAAACATTTCCATTCACACGTGCTCTTGTCTGTTCTGTTAAAGTCTTTCTGGAAAAGAGTGAAAATGGTCATGATGATATCTGAATATAAATCAGATCGTGTCCTTCACTCCTTTTTCAGGAATTTCCCAGTGGTGGTCACATCACACTCAGAGGAAAAGCCAGATGCTAGCTCTGGATTGCAAGGCTTTCTAGGCCTTGCTCCTCATTATTCTTTGACCTTATGTCTCATACACTTCCCCTCTTTCACTTCAATCTAGGCACACTAGCTCCTTCAGTATTCTCAAACAGTCTCACTGCTTCTGAGATGTACTGGGCAAACTGGCCTCAAGGCCTTTACACTGGCTGTTCACTCTGCCTGGAAAGCTCCTTTTCCAAATATCTGAATGGTTAATTTTCTCATAGTCTCTGATACTTGAAAGTTGTGTTCTTGGTGAGGTCTTCCCTGGACAGTATATCTAAAATTTTACATTTTCATTCCTGTTATTATATTTCTCTGCTTTTTTTTCCCCTTAGCATTTACTACTTTCTTACATACGATGGATTTGCCATGTTTCTATCATTTATTTTCTGTCTGTCCAACTGCAATGTAAATATCAAGAATCTGAGAATTTTGCTTTGTAGTTGGGTTACAAATTATTCATAGTTCACTGTTTTAAAAAGTATATATTTTTATTGATTTCAGTACTGCATAGTTCAGAGTGTGGGATTTGGAGCCAGACCACTACATTGTGAAATCTGTGTAGCTAATAGGGTTAGGTGGATGAGAGGCGATAATCTATGTAAACCATTTAGAACATTGGCCTGGGTATTAAACTCTTAAGTACTTAAAAAAAAAAAGTGTGCTGGCGGTAGTATGTAGCCAGCTCTAGACCATTCAGTGTGACGCTTGCTGACACTGTAACTGGCAGGTGAGTGAGCACGTAATGCAAATGTACTCCACACAGCAAGCCCTAGCGAGAGTGAACCATAAGGGATGAGAAAAGAGGAAGAAAGGGTGGGAAATATGGTCCACGCAAAGGAAGGTAATCAGTGTGTGAGAGAGCATTTTGTGTTTGGGCAGGTTTTGAGCGGTCTGGTATGTAGAGCACAGGAGTTGGAAAAATAATAGAGGAGGCAGGCTATTTGCCCAATGGAATTTACCTTTCTCTAACATTTTTAAGGCAAAGGTAACAAAATGGGTAGAAATATAAATAAGGGTGTGAATAGGAGAGACCTTGACCTACTTGAGTAAGTCAACACAGTGTTTTAAAAGTATGTAACTAGTCCAGTGGTAGCTCTTAACTTTGGCTTAATGTTCCTATAGTGACTTTTCATGTGTGTGTGTGTGTGTGTGTGTGTGTGTGTTTAATCTATTTTTATTGATTTCAGAGAGGAAGGGAGAGAGGGAGAAACATCGAAGATGAAAGAGATTCATTGATTGGCTGATCAGCTGTCTCCTGCAAGTTCGCTACTAGGGATTGAGTCTGCAACTGGGATATGGGCCCTGACGGACTGGGAATTGAACCCTGACCTCATGGTTTATAGGTTGACACTCAACCACTGATCCACACCAGCCAGGCTAACTTTTCATGTGTGGCTTTTTTTTTTTTAAACTAATATCCTCCTGGGCATTATGAGCTCTTGCAAATATTAATACAGTGTTGAAAAACGTGAGCATTCTCATTGTGAGCCAATTTTTAGTATTTGTTTTTCTCTTAGGATAATTCTGTGGAACTAGTTTTGGAACATTTTCTGTTTCCATATCCTATGCAATAGCTTCATAAAACACTTCTAGAACTTGCTATAGAAATACTTGTAATCTTGCTGAAATTTTCTTTAGGCAGAAGAAACATAACTTTTGCTTTGTACCCTCACTGAGCAGAAAGCTTGTTTTCCTACTTAATTAAAAGTGTTTGTTTATAAAACGTTGCCTGTGTGGGAATTAAAAAGCAGGTGCCTGCTAATATCCTTAATTAAAATGAGGGATTTAATACTGTGTCAGGCCCATCTCGCACAGATCAAGAACATGCATTGTGCATCCTGGCTTTTTTCCAAAAAGCTGTCCTCAAGAAGCTACATAAATTTCACTTCATGGCAGTCCCCAGGGATGGAAGTCGTCCAGGCCACTCCACCAGGCTCCTCGTAATACTTGTCACTTAATTCTGGGCACTTCAGTTTACAACATGAACATAATTATGCTGGTGGTGCAGGTATGTGGTCAAGCAGCTAATGTTAAATTAAACATTTTATCCATTCTAAATATACATCGCACACTTACTAAATTCATTTTTCAGTTTTTTGACTTCCTTAAGCACCTAAAAAAAAAAAGTGTACTGGCAGAGAGACACCCATGTAGCCAGCTCTAACCTAGACCATTCCGTGTGATGCCTGCTGGGAAGTATATCCTGTGTGCATAGATTTTAGAAGAAATCTCCTAAAATTTTCTTTTTTGTTAAAGCTCCTTTTTGTGTGATGTGTGTTTTTTTTTCAACATATAACTTGGGTTATTCCCAGAATTTATACTGGAAACTGAATGACTGCCAGTTAATTCTGGAAAAATAATGGATCTCACATCAGATGTGAGCTGGGGGTAAGGATGTACAGTTTATATTTACTCTGATTCTAACTCTGAAGTTGTTATTTGCTGTTTTGATTGGACTCTGGATGGCTTCCTCTAACCATTTTGGACACCACTGGCTTTTATTTCTGTTGCCTTTGAAAGAGGAATCAGAACATTCTATTGGGATTACATATTATATGGTTATGAACTCTGTAAATGAGATAACCAAGGACATAGCACACACACAACTATGTTTCAAAATGACATTTTTATGTTGTCTGTTCACTGTCAGCCTTTTCATGTGTCTCGGTAAAGCCTTGCATCTGTAAGATGACTAAGAGGAAAAAAAGTCTCGCTTGCCCAATCCATACTTTAGCATTTAGACCATACAGGAGTATGCCCAAGTCTCATAAAGAGTGGCAGGGAGGGCCCTAGCCTGTTTGGCTCAGTGGATAGAGTGTCATCCTACAGGCTGAAGGATCCCATGTTCAATTCCAGCCAAGGGCATATGCCTGGGTTGTGGGCTCAGTCCCCAGTGTGGTGCATGCAGGAGGTAGCCGATCAGTGATTCTCATTGTTGATGTTTCTCTCCCTCTTCCTTCCTCTCTGAAATCAATAAAAATATATTTTTTAAAAAAGGTGGCAGGAAGAAAAAAAGAGTGAGCATTGGTCTAAGCAGAGCCCTGGGCCAGGTGCTATGGAGGTTTCGACATGATGCCTTGTATAGGCTCTGCCCTGGAGCTTGCATAGCGTTATATGAAAAAGCAAGCTCATGAGAAGTTAGGGAATTTAAGAAGAAAAGTGATAAATCTCCAATGAGCTTGGCTGGTCGGGGCTGCCAGAGGGGCGGGGTCCTTGCGTATTGAGAGTTTAGTTTTGGGGGAGAGAGAAAGGCTTCAAAGAGGAAGGAGGGGTTTGTCCTGTAATTTGGAGACTTGAGTAGCCAGAAGAAGCCTATAAGTTACCCCTGTAGTCTCCCATTTAATGGGAGGCATTTGCAGTCCTGCATTTGGGACTTAGGTTGGGAGAAGGGAGGAACCAGAGGGCATCCCAGGTCACTCCCACTATCTTCACTCAGAATTAGTGGCATTGAGCATTTGGGTGAAATAGGGGTTTTATGCCGGACCACACACTCGCAAAGCTTCGTGTGCCCCAGTTGTGCCCCCACTTGACAGTGAATGTTCCTTTTAGCCACGGTTCCTTTTAGCTCATTATTTTCTGCTTGATGAGAAGTTGTGTAGTTTGGTAAAACATGCCTTAACGTGCCTATCGTACCTATTTTGAGGTGAATGGACCAAGTTTTATTCTTGTGTTTCCTGTTCATGGCCCTCAATCACAGCTGTACTAAATTCAGTTTAGATTCCTTGAATTAAAAATGGATGCAAATTTTTACTTACCTACAGTGGTTCAAATGGAAAGAGGACCAGACTCACTCTAATTACTTTCTTTTCAGACAAATGGACACCTACCTGGGAACGGAGATGTGTATCAAGAAAGGCTAGCGCGGTTAGAAAATGATAAAGAATCCCTCGTCCTTCAGGCAAGTGATTATTTTTAATGCTGTTCGTTCCTCATGACATATTTACAGAGACATTTAAAACTGGGATGGCAGATTCAGGTGCTTACAGGTGCCAGATTGCTAATAGATCTAAGTGCCGCAGGCCATCTGTGCTCAGTAGGGAGAGCGGTAAGGACTGTGCCAGAACATGGGTGTGCATACCCAGTCTAGCATGAGCAGCCCTTAATCCACCGTACTCTTCCAGGGCCAATCTGATGACCGGCACAGTCATCTGATCTGATTTTTTAATATATATCAGAAATTCTGATTTGATACTATATATCCTATATAATAAGAGATGATATGCAAATTAACCCTCACAAGATAGCTGCCTATGACCAGGCCAGCAGGGAGTTTAGTGAGGGATGACCAAGCGACTGAACAGCAGGCTGTGTGGGGTGACCATGCTGGTAGGGGGTGCAGTTGGGGGCGACCAGGCAGGCAGGGAGGACAGTTGGGGGCAATTAGGCTGGCAGGGTTTAAGTGAGGGGCGACTAGGCCAGTGACAGGGAGCGGTAAGAGATGACCAGGCCAGTGAGGGGGCAGTTAGGGGCGACCAGGCTGGTAGCGGGGGTAGTTGGGGGCAATCAGGCCAGCAGGGATGGGCAGTTAGGGGTGACCAGGCAGGCAGGCAGGTAGGCAGGTGAGCAATTAGGAGCCAGTAGTCCAGGATTGTGAGAGTGATATCCGACTGCTGGTTTAAACCCAATCTCTGGGATTGGGCCTAAACTTGCAGTCAGACATCCCCTGAGGGGTCCCTAATTGGAGAGGGTGCAGGCCGAGCTGAGGGGACCCCCACCCTTGTGCATGAACTTTATGCACCAGGCCTCATAATATAGACTGTTGAATCTGAATAAGTACTTCTGAATATATATTTAATATTTGATTAAATATATTTAATATTTCAGTTTTTAAAAAATTATACCATGGGCAAAAGTAAGTGGTGAAATCCTATTTATAGGTTGAATTTGAGTTTTCTTTTTCATAATGTTATTTTCCCTTGTTTATTTATATATATATATGTTTTATTAAAGTATAGTTGACATACTATATTATATTAGTGTCAGGTGTACAACATAATGATTCAGTATTTATATACCTTATGAAGTGATCACCACGATGTCCAGTAACCATCTGTCGCCATACAGTGTTATTACTGTATTATTGGCTA
The DNA here is from genome assembly GCA_011751065.1 of Lasiurus cinereus. NCBI lineage: Eukaryota > Metazoa > Chordata > Mammalia > Chiroptera > Vespertilionidae > Lasiurus > Lasiurus cinereus. The sequence goes on along the minus strand of JAAGEH010000311.1, from coordinate 19,325,009 downwards.
TATATGTCCTATGCTGTACATTTGCAGTTCGTGATTTATCTGTTTTATAACAGAAAATTGTAATCCCCTTCACCTTTTCACTCATTACTTTACCTTTCTCCCCTCTGGTGACTATGAGTTTGTTCTCTCTACCTATGAGTTTGTTTTTATAGATTCTACATGTAAGTGAAATTGTATGGTACAGTATTTTGTCTTTCTCTGACTTATCTCATTTAGCATAGTACCCTCTAAGTCCATCCATGTTGTTTTAAATACTTGACAGATACTTTTACCAGCCTGCTGTGTTTATCAGGCTCATTGGAGGAAAACTGTGAGTTTGCAGTAAGCACAGAGGATGAAGAAGGACTAACCCAGTGGCTCCTCAGGGGCCTTGGAGTTGCAACTTGGCTTTGAACACATGTGTGGATAATGTGATCATGAAAGATTTCATGGAATTTGAATTATCTGGATTATTTTCTTTATTCCTCCTGAAGTTCCAAACTTGAATAGTCTTTGATAACTTCTCCTTTAAAAATTAACTCCATTTTCTCTCTTAATCTCTAATACTACCTCCTACCCTCACCTTACCGCCCCCCCCAAAAGCTAATCTGTGTGTGGGCTCCCTCTCATAAATGGTTGAAATGGTTTTAACCTGTAAAGTATTGTACACCCCCACACACACACAGCCCCAGTGAGCCTGACCTTTCTTTAGTATTGAATAAGAATCCTCAGATCCACAAGCACCACATATAGAGGAACGTGAAAGACTGCTGTCTTATCAATTCTCAGATCCCCGCCCCCTGCCTTTACATCCAAATGAGTGGTGACAGTTTTTGTTCTATTTAGACAAATAATGAAGTTTGCAGTGGGACCAAATTCCTTCTAATCCATTGAGATGTTTTGCTCTAAATACAGGTAAGTGTGTTGACAGACCAGGTAGAGGCGCAGGGAGAGAAGATTCGAGATTTGGAGTTTTGTCTTGAAGAACACAGAGAGAAGTTGAATGCCACCGAGGAAATGCTGCAGCAGGTATGGACGAAGCTGGCCCACTGAGATTTTCCTGCTGAACTGTTTGAGATGTTCCATTGTTGTGTTTGCTCTGATGGAGCAGTACGTTTCCTAGTTCACTTACACTGACGTATTTTAAACCTAGGGTAGCAGACCCTCAAAACACATACACATAGTAAAAATGTGCTCATGTAAATAGGTCATTTTAATTATCTTCTTTATGCTTTCATATGGTTTCCTAACTCCCAACCATGAGCATATTTATCTGATTAAGAAAAAAGATAAATACCACATATGACCTTCATTAGAAAACTCTGATATGTACACCCACACACGGTGCTCATATATGAGAGGACCTATAATATAATGGACACAGTATACACTGGAGCAAGACTGCTTCGTTTTGAGTCCCTGCTCTGCCATTTCCATGATGGGTGGCTTTTGGCAAATTTTTAACTTCTCTGTTCCTCAGCTTCTTCATCTGTTGAGTTCCTCATCATGCATTATCCTTATGAGTTTTTACCTCATAAGGTTGTCTTGAGGCTTGAACTACTAAATGCATGTCAGAATAGTACCTGGCATATGGCACACGTAACATTATCATCATCATCATCAGTGTTATCAGGCTTCATACTATATATAAGATTTATATATGTGTATAGCTATGTAATATATCTCCCCAATAAGCAGATACGTGTTTAGTACTGCTCAATGAAGGTTAACTAAATTGTATCTATTTAGTAATTAATCACCAATTCCTCTATTTGATAGTTTCTGCTTTGCAATCATAAGTGAGACACAATCTTATGTGGCTGTTTGTAATGAAACAACTTTTGAATGTATCTCTTAAATTCTGATAGGAGCTTCTGAGCAGGACATCCTTAGAAACTCAGAAGTTGGATTTGATGGCTGAGATATCTAACTTGAAGTTAAAACTGACGGCTGTCGAGAAGGACAGATTGGATTATGAAGATAGGTTCAGAGACACAGAGGTAAGCAGCACCCTCTCTCTTTTTACGTACATATGCATACATGTGCGTATATATGTATATATCACACACATATGTTCCTAGAGCAAGTTGAAATTCCTTGGAGGCATGAGGGAGAGGCAGTTAATTACATGTGCCCTCATTCATCTATGCTTCTTTTCTTTTTCAATCTTAAATTGTTGAAAGTATTACATGTGTCCCTTTTCCTACCATTGCCCTCTCCCACCCTATTCCCGCCCACTCCCCCTCCCCCTCAAGCATTCACCACTCACATTGCCTAGGTGTCCTTGGATTATGCATATACGCATGTGAGTTTATTGGTGGATCAATCTTTGCTTCTTTTTAAGAAGAAACTTTAAGTTGACTTTTTATCATTAAATGCTAATGGCAGTTTTATTTTCAGACTTTTAAAAAAACATATTGTTATTGATTTCAGAGAGGAAGGGAGAGGGAAAGAAAGAGAAACATCAACGATAAGAGCGGAATCCTTGATCAGCTGTCTCCTGCACGCCCCACACTTGAGGTCAAGCCCGCAATCCAGGCATGTGCCCGGAGTGGGAATGGAACTATGACCTCCTGGTTCATAGGTCAACACTCAGCCACTGAACCACACTAGCCAGGTTGTTTTCAGACTTTTTATATAGTAATTCTTTAGAAGTACTTTTGACTTTAGCTTGTATCTTTCTGTTTGTCCATCTGTCTGTCCATTCTCTGTCTATTTGTACTGGTTTTCTTCATTGTGGAAATAATGGGTTTAAGTACATGATTTTACTGTTTATTAAGCTACTTGTGGCCTGGTGCATGAAATTCATGCACGAGGATGGGGTAAAGGGTGCGGAGGGGGGGGGGAGGGTCCTTCAGCCAAGCCTGCACCCTCTCCAATCTGGGACATCCTTCTTACAATCTGGGACCACTGATTCCTAACCACTCACCTGTCTGCCTGCCTGATTGCCCCTAACCCCTCTGCATGCTGGTTTGCTCGACCCCAACTGGCCTGATCACCACCAAATGCCCCCCTGTCAGCCAGCTTGCCCCAACTGTCCTCCCCTCCTGGCCTGACAGCCCCTAACCGCCTCTGCCTCCACCCAACCACCATGGCTTTGTCTGGAAGGATGTTCCGAAGATCTCGTGGTCTAATTAGCATATTACCCTTTTATTAGTATAGATTATTTAGGCACACTGATTGTTTACTATATAATAAGATTTTTAAGTATATATAGAAAACATGCTTTCATTTTGTAATCATAAAAATCACAGCTCTTTAGAGGTCATTTAATTTGGCTTTCTTCTTTTGTTCTATTCCACATATAAATAATTCCAATTAAATAAAGTTCACTGTTTTTTGTGAAATTCAGGGTAGATTTTACAACTTGAAGTACCCATTTTTATGGCCAAACATACTCCTTTGTTCCATTTTATTGTTAATCCAGGTCTTCTAATTTATTTATTTGCTTATTGCTTTGTTGGGGAGGAAGGCATATTCATTTGAAATTTACTAATTTGAAAAAAAATATTAAAGTCTGTGGAAATTTCTTCTCTGCTAGGGCCATCTCTTCTTTTTTCTCTATTTTGTTTCTTTGATTGGGGTGTGGAGAGATATCACACTGGATTATTAAATGGGTACCAAGAATGAGAGAGGAGTAGGAATCATTTACTTTCTCTCCCTCCCCCACCTTCATTTTAAACATTTATTTCATGCCAACTACATGGCATCATGATAAGAGTTGCATACATTGTATATATTAATCACTGTCTGAAAGCCCTTCATAGATTTGAATTGAGTAAGGTTTGCTCCATTGCCGTTTTCAAAATTAAAATGTCTGTCAAAGGTCTATGATGGAAAGCCTTGTCACATGTATTACTTCCTCAGGAACAAGAGGAAATCCCTAACTTGGTGTATGTATTAATAGTAGAGCTTTTTTGTCAATCACCTGTATGAGCATATTTTTCTTTATATATGTATTTATTTCAGAGAGAAAGGGAAGAGAGATAGAGAGAGAAAGGGAGAGAAACATCAATGATGAGAGAGAATCATTGATCAGCTGTCTCCTGCATAACCACTACTGAGGATTGAGTCCACAACCAGGCATGTACTCTTGACCAGAATCGAACCTGGGACCCTTCAGTCCACAGGCTAATGCTCTATCCACTGAGCAAACCAGCTAGGGCAGCATGTTTTTCTTTGATTGAGACTGGAGCTCTGAGAACTTAGGAAGTTAACCAATTTCTTTAATGTTGCTCTTGTGCGTTTAAAACACACACACACACACACACACACATACACACACAATAGTTTTCCTTCTGTCATTCATAACACAATAGTAGAATTCAGTCAGCAAGTGGCATGGCATGGAGCTAACTGTGCTGCAGGGAAAGAAGTTACATTGTTTGGGGATTGAGAGATGGCCTTCTATGTTATATACACAACATAGAGGATGTCTTAACCCCTGTGACTGGGTAATTTGGATATGAAATGTTAACAAAACATCAGGAATAAATTGAAGTGGATGTTTATGATTTTTTGGAAAGACCCCAGAGTAGTATTTACATCTCTTGAGTGTGTCTGCATTTTTATAAAACTGTTTTTTCCCGGTGCTGCATTCTCAATCATGTGTGAAGTGATCCTGTCATCAACTTCCAATAAAGTTAATCCCTGAAAATTTTCAATAAATATTTAACACTATTGATAAAATGTAGGGTGAACATTCCCAGAGATTATGGGATGTTTGATAAACTTTGTTATATATGAACATAATTAAAATAGTCTTCATAATTAAAACTGAATGCTCATTTCCGTATTATTGTTCCCTTAATAAAAATAAAATGTTTCCCTGGCTGTTTGAGGAATCCAAAATTCTTTAACTTTGTCTTAGAAGTTTGAATTACTTGGATATTAAGTTTTAAGACTATATTGGAGTGTGAGAGAAGTATAGGTACTTCCACAGACTGGGGATAAAAGTCTTAAAACCTTGATAATTGAGGATGTGCTTGCCCCCGGAATTGCTGACAGATAGTTAACATCATTCCACAGTGCCCTCTTCTGGTCACAGCGCAAATGGCAGAAACTGAATTTTTGTGGAAGTCCAAAAGAGTTCTCTAGAAGGAAAAAGGGGACGGTAACAGGGATTTTTTTTTTTTTTAAGACTGAACTTCTGGTAAGATATTAGTTGGAAATCATTTGTATATCACTTTCTAAAGTTTCATATTAAGGAACTAATTTCAGATTTTCCAGCTTGAGTTATCATGGGAAGATATATGGCCAGTGTTGCCACAAAAATAATTGAGTAGTTTTGTGTTTGTTTGCTTGCTTGCTTGCTTGTTTGTTTTAAATAGAAAAATGGTCTCAATTTATAATCCTATTTTCTTCCATTGTTTCTTCTTTGCAAATTGCTGATATTTTTAAATGAAGTGGTAAATGCATACAATACCTAACAGAAATTCAAAGCTGTTCCTTAGCAATGAGAAAGTAGGTAAATATTTATTAAAAAGACTAGATTGATGAGGGAGTATCACTGAGAACTCATATTGTGCAAGGATGATTTATAGATGGGAGAAACTGACTTTTTTCTGAACTTCTGAGCTTATAGATTAGGAATCACAAACTAAAATGTTATTAAATGATGTTAAATATTTCTTGTTCTCATTCACAAAAGGAGAAAATAGACACCCTCTTATGAAACATTGTATTAATAATATTAATAAGTAATTATTGTATGATAATGCTGGGTAATATTTTTTCCCATTTTACAAGAAATGCTTTAAAACAGGAACACTTTAAAAGCCTGTGAGTTTTCTGGAAAGTGTATTTGTTTGTAGCATCCCTTATCCTAGCCTTTGTGAGGTTATACTTCGAAGTTTTAGAGTAATTCCTCGTTAATTACGTTTTCCTTCTTATAGCATTGTTCTATTTTTTTTAATTTGTTTTTATTGATTTCAGGGAGAGGAAGAAGATGGAGAGATAGAAACATCTATGAGAGAGAAACACCAATCAGCTGCCTCCTGCACACCCCCCACTAGAGATCATGCCCACAAGCTGGGCCTGTGCCTTGACCGGGAATGAAACCTGTGGCCTCCTGGTGCATGGGATGATGCTCAACCAACTGATGAGCCACAAGGGCTGGGCTATTTTTTTTTTATGCCATTCTTTATAATTCTGTTGTGTCATCCATGAATTTGTGTCTCAGAAATAAATGTCTCGTAAAAGAGAGGAACAAAAACACATTAACTATAGGTGGGGCCTTCGTGGATTGTTGTAAAAAAATAATCTCCTTCACAGAGTATTTGAACCCCTTTTTAGTGGGATAGGAGTAGGAAGAGTTGCTATTTAGCATTATCATTTAATTGTCCTACTCTCTGGGTTCTGAACAAAAAAGCTTATCACTGTTTCTCAAAATATTTATACAAATTTGACAAGCATGTAAGTTTTTTATAAAGTTGGCAGTAGAAAAGGTATCTGATTATACTGTATTTGTATTATGAAAACATTAGGATTGTTACATTTTCATTTTCAATATAAAAATCCGTTATGACACTGAATATATTTTTAAATGGCAGGGCCCTCATCCATCCTCAGGTTGAGAATCTTTGGTTTAAAGGATTTAAATTTCACTCCATACTCCCAGATTGGGTTGATGAATGGTCTGTACTTTATAGACAAATAAAGAAATGATAAAAATATTTTTATAAGCATCTACTATATCACTGAAAGTACCCTGAAAAATCATTGGTTTTACTAACGAAAATTTCTCTGGTTTATTTTCAAAGTGAAAATTAATATAGTGAATTTTAATCTAGAAATATCTGATCAATGATAGTAAGTTATTAGCCGCCCCTTAATAAAAATTAGTTCTCTTTATTTTCATGATCTCATCATTGTAAAATAGAGGAATTAGGAATTTAAAACAGTGTTTTAAGTGGAAAGATTGTTCCCAAGGAGGAACACTGTTTTTATTTGTCTGATCTAAAGGATTGTGGATTTAATAATTCCAAGCTGCCATGTTGTATGTTGAAGTGAACTACCGCTTTCCTCATGTATTTCCCTGTTTCTTTCTGGACAGGGGCTGATGCAGGAGATCAATGACTTGAGGTTAAGGATCAGTGAAATGGACAGTGAAAGGCTTCAGTATGAAAAAAAACTGAAATCAACCAAAGTAAGCTTTCTTAATGACAACAATTTTTAAACAAATGGCTCCATTGCTTATCTATGATGACCAATATATAGATGCAATGTGTTTTCTACTCAGTATATGATAAAGTATTTTATAAGTGAACTTCTTCTCTGAGCTGGAGACCTTCTTGATTTAAGCACTATTCTGAATAAAAACCAGAGCTTAACTAATCTGATAGAACATATTACCTGTCATTTCTCTTAATTATCTAACCTCCTGAGTAAACTGATACTGTTTTCTTGGTTATTTAGCTTATCTTTTTCTATCTGTAGTTTTCTTTTACTCCTCTGTCTCTCTACCAGTCCTTAATGGCCAAACTTTCTAGCATGAAAATCAAGGTGGGTCAGATGCAGTATGAAAAGCAGCGGATGGAACAAAAATGGGAGTCCCTGAAGGTGCAGTAGACATTGGGGAATGTGGGTCCATGGCTTGTTGCTTTCTGGCTTGTGTTGTTTTGCTGTGATGGTGTTTTTAGTGGTGTGTGCATTTATTTTGTCCGTGTGCTGCCTATTTTTTTTTAATATGTTTAAGGCTAATTAAAGAGACAGTGTGATCCTTAATTTGTTTCCAGAAACCTCTGAAATAATTAGTAAAAAATAATAAACAGGTAAATGAAAGTGTTTGTAAATGAAATCTCACTCTGTTAGGTTCTCTGAGATTCAGGCTTGATCTTGTTATCTTATCAAAATAATTGTAACAAGTTCACCTGTGAAAGAATTTTGTTATGTACCAATAGTAGACATTGCTTTTTTTCTTTGGGATTTTCTTGAAGGTAAATGTATTTAGCAGTTAACTATCATGCCAGCGAATGAAAATTACTGCTGAGAGTAAGCGTAGTAAGAACGAGGTCACACTCTTGCCAGTGTTTCTGAAAATTTCTTGAGCTTGATATTCACTCCTTCCATAAGTAAAAACTTCTTAGCTTCATTGGAGAATTACACCTTCTCATAGTACTAAATGTAATCTAGATCTTTAAAAAGGGCTGAAAATAAAATGTTTGAAAATAAAATTATTTTATGAATATAAAATTAAATTTAAAATCAAGGACTGGTGCCAGCATTTATAAGCTTCACCTAGGATTATTTTCAGCATTACATACAGCCAGCAAAATTGAATTTGCTAAAGCTCTTTACCAAAATAAAACTGAAAGATAAAACATTAGTAAATAGGTAGGACATTGAATATGGGATCCTTAATAGTCATATAGTTTTACAAAAGAAGAATTAAAATCCATTTTCTAAATCTTTTTTTTTTTTTTGCATTGTTGTAGGAGATTCTGTTCTCTTATCTTAGTAATGAGGATAAATATTCAGTCCCAAGATCTGGCTAAAAGTTGTGCATCATCTGCTACTTTACCCACTAGTTAAGCTCTACCTTGTCCAGGGAACCTAAGTGCCATCTTGAAATGCTGAATAAGTGTCAAGCAAGTCTTAATGTCTATTTTCCAATTTGCATTTCATTTTGCTTTTATGATACTAAGCATCTAATTTATTTTATTAGCTTGGTCAGACTTTTTATTTAACATGACATGTATACCATAGGGCTACATTAGTCCTACTGATACTTTAAAAGATTTCTTTTTTAATTTGTTCACAAAGAAACTTGAAATAATTATACCATAATTATTATAAATTGGATTTTAATAACTGCCTTGCTTTTTATCACCACCACTATCTGATTTCTGAAGTTTGCATCTTTGCATCTAAATAAGTAATTATTAACTTAAGAACATACTTTCTGAATATTCTTTTATTCATAAGCTACTCTTTTGAAAAACATTATCATTTGTAGGATGAACTGGCATCTTTAAAAGAACAACTGGAAGAAAAAGAATCTGAAGTAAAAAGGCTGCAAGAAAAATTGTTTTGCAAGATGAAAGGAGAAGGGATAGAAATTTTTGACCGAGGTAGGAATATGTATTTAATATTGGTTATCTTATTTTGTTAAAATCCTCTAAGATCGGGAAAAAGAAAATCTGATGTTATTTGATGAGAAATTTTAGCATCAAAGAAAGAATAGCAGGGGGCCATCTGGCCTGTGACCACAGGGAATCCTCCGAGGCTCTTTCCTGTGCTCAGGGAGCTCTGAACTTCTTTGTCCACAGCTGGAGAAGGGCAACTCTGTACCCTCGTGGGTGTTTCGCTGAGATGACTAAATGGTAAATTACCACCAGGAGAGAGTTTTTTCCAAATTGGAAAATAAAAGCAAGTGTCAAAAAGAATGAAAATGAGATATTACGATCTCCTAAGACTATTTTCCTCTAACCTGAACTTAAGACAACAGAAAGACATTTTGAAACTTTGCCCTGTTGGAAGAAGAGAAGAGAAGACTCTGTCTTTGGAAAATTCGATGAAAATTTCTTATCATGCATTGAGCTCTTAACCTTCTAAAAGGCAAAAAATAGGCTAATTTCTTTTTAGAAAAGTGCATGAATTTATCCAAAATTGTTTTCATAATTGAGGAGGCTTGTCCTAGGTATTATATGGACTATAATTTTTAATAATGTAGCTTCCACTTGGTAGAAAATACTGTGAATGCAATGTGTTTTTCTGAATTACATTTAGAACTATAAATGCATGTAACATCTGACAACACTAAATCAAATTTAACCTCTCTTTGTTGTTACAAATGATGACTGTGGCAAAAGCAACTTCTGATTCAGTGGAAACAGAACAAATTTCATTTAGTATGACTTTGGTACATTTTTACCTGTTATGTGAACACTGGTATTGTTATTGTCTATTCAATGAGGAGCTTGAATTAGATGACCTGTAAAGTCTTCTTGGCTCTGGAATATCCTGGCTTTATATACCCGCAGGTATCACAGTTTTCTATCCATCAGGAAACTTAATTCATCAAACATTCCGAAAAATGAATTTTTCCCCTCTGTCATTTGACATATGTGGAATTGTATGTTCGGAAAGGATATTCACAAACAGGTCATGCTTTTAGGATCTTAAGATAAAAATGGAATCCTAGAACTTGTGGGTTAGGGGTTATGTTAGAATAGTGCCACCCAAAGTCCAGTCCCAGGACTGGTGCCAGTCTGTGAACTGCTTGCTACCAAGGAAATATAGGGACTGAGAGCAAGTTGACATAACATCTAACTGCATGAGCAGTGGACTCACATGGAGCAGGAGCTATGCCACTTCGGTGTTATTGAACTTCAGTGTTACTGAGTGGTGAGTTGAATGTGACAGAAGCCATGTTCTGGCATGTTCAGGAGGTCCAATATCGGTCTGTCATTGAAATGTGAAAAACAAGGCAACATTAACTGGCTGTTCATCACATACTGTGTGAGGAGCGCTGTACTCCATAGGCCCAATTTCAGGGTGAGAAAGTCAAGGTTCAGAAGATTGAAGTAACAGAGGTAGCAACTCGAAGTTAGGTTTTCTGGATTAATTACATTAGATTATCTTTTTAACTGCACACAGAACGTTATGTAGTATAATACCAGTCCTGACGTCACAAAATAGTGCTTAATAGTCAGTCTTTGTGAGTTTAGAGTCTCTTTATTTTAGATAATAATAGTGCTCTTAAAATATTATTTACTGTTGTAATGTATGCTAACTTCCAATTCAATGGGTTTTCCTGCACAGATGAAAATATTAAAAAGAAGCTCAAAGACAAAAGTAAGGTTTTTGGTGTATTTCCATCAGCCTTTACATTCACCAAAAGTAATACTTTGGACTGTGCTTTGCATGTGTTTTTTTAAAACATTTCTCTCACCAAAAATGTGAAGTTGCTTCATCGATAAGTTCTCCATTTCCTTGGAGCATACAAAATAGAGTGTAAACAAACAATAAAAACAAGGAGTAAATGTCCCTTAGCAGATTTTATCTGAGTCAGCCCTTTTGCTCCATAGGACACAGCAGGGCACCCAGGGTGGTGGAGGTGAGAAAGCAGGGTCAGAAAAGGAAATAATGTTTACCCTCCTATGAAAACCTACTGTTTCTGAGGTTTGCCATAGTTGAAAGATCGTTATGAACTTTGCTTCCAATGTTTTGTAGCCCACTTTCCCACTGAGATCTACTTTAGGAGGTTTTTTTAAATACATCCAGTGTTTTGAAAGAGAATGTAATTATTTAATTGCATTAAATAACCTGGATGTTTCATGGAGCCTGGATTATTTAAGGCAGCTTAAAGATAAATCTTAAAGGGCTCTCTCCTCCACACATTGAATTCTTAAGTCAAGGGAATTTGCCTTTTTTTAAAAAGCAAAGAAAAGAAAGGCAATCCTATAAAATATACCTTAATCAAAAATAATTATATCAGTACTGAATGATCCATCACTGTTTTAAAAATCACCTTTAGTGGGGGTTTTTTGTTTTGTTTTGTTTTTCCTCAAAAGGTGGAAATTGTAGCTGACTTGTTTTCTCTGTTTCAAATTTTTTAATTTGTGATTTCATTCTAGGTTGACTTTTGATCTTTAGAATATTTGCTTTTTAGTATTAAAGTAGTATGCTTTTCTATTTGAATATCAAATTTTAAGTGAAATTACATTGATCTCACTCTGGCCTTTATGTGTTCAAATAGCATTTGGAAATGAAGTTTATAGATGAAGCAAAGTAATTAATGTCCTTCTGTATGGAACCCACAGATGAGCATGACTACTCGTGTAAACATCACATTCCATCAGGCTGTTATCATTTGTGTCTCCATCGTGGTTATAACTGAGTATCGTTTTGTCTGCTTTTGTCATGTGCACTTTGTTCATTGCTTTTGCCCACTGCTTTTTTTGAAAAGTCTGTGTTTTTATTGTTAGCACCGACATTTCATGGTTCTCTGGGAGATTTTGTTGAGAGAGGATAGTTAGCTCTCACTTACCCTGTGACTATTCAGGCAAGATAGAAGGTGTTCATTTTTCAGATTTTCCCTAAAAGACAAGATGTATGGGAAATGTGCCCTTTGAAAAATAAACAAATAAAACAAATCAGTAACATCTTCACCTTAAAACATTTCAATCTGAAGAGTCAGTAGCTTCTCATTGCTGTTACACACGTTAACTAAACTGACTTCTGATTTGATGTTGTGATATTTTCAGATATTGAAGTACAAAAGATGAAAAAGGCTGTGGAGTCTTTGATGGCAGCAAATGAAGAAAAGGTATCCAGATGAAATTTAAATATTTATTTGGGTGTGTAATAGCATCGTATTGATCATTCTGTGCATTTTCTTGAGATATTCCAGTTTGAAAGAACACACCCTATGCACTATTAACATTGAGGGGCAAGCCTTCTGCCTTCCTGCTCAAGTGTGTCCACTTGTTACTGTGGCCGAGCATAGGAATGGAGACCAGCAGCACAGGTTCCACTGAGGATTCTCTCTCTTCCTGCATGACTTCAGAAAATGCTTGAGCTATCAAATCTGGGCTACTATATGAACTCTGAATAACTTTAGCTTCATGGTCATGTCCATTTTATTTCTCCTTCATACTGCTGACCTCTTTCATATTGAGGATTGTCTCCGTTCTCCTGAGTAGTGAGATACCAGAAAAGAGAGGTCCAGGCACCGTGAAATCAATTTGGCCCTGGGCTCTGTTTTAGCTGTGGTGGCCCAATGCCATGCCTCCAGAAGTTTATTTCTTCTGGTTGCTCCTCCTCACTTTATCCTTGTTAAGAGCAGGGATGCAGTTACTCTATTAAAGAAATGCATTTCTTCCGGGCTTTCCTGACTCTCCATCCAGCAGGTGGCAGCAGTTGGGTCCAGCTCCTGTCATCAGAATTGCTCTCCTCTCCTGTCCCTAAGTGAATGGAACAAGAAGGCATTTTCCCAAGAAAAGAGTAATTTCAAGGAAGTGAAAATCAGACCATGCCAAAAAACTTTCTCTTGATCTTTTTTCTAATTTATCATAAGTTTCTTTTTCTAATTCTTGCCTACTCTGTTTTACTTGTTTATTTATTTTTTGCTTTTCATTCTCTTTATTTGTTCTTTACTCCTTGGTAATAAACTCATTGTCTTACCCACTCAACAAGATGAATATACATTTTTTGGCTAGTCTTTCCTACTAATAAATAAAAACGAAAGTCCTTATCAAGCTGCCAACAGAGCCTTTTTTTTTTTTAAAGAAAATCACTGAAATTCATATTATTTTAATTTTTCTCCCTCAAAATGCAACAATAACAGAACTCCAATGCTGAAGGAGGGCTCACTAGATGTTTAAGCTGCTATAGGTGCACCAAGAGTGACATAACTTCTTGGTAGTTTCAGAAGGCTTCAAAGAGGACACATTTGAGCAAATTCGGAAGAATAGCAAGAGTTGCTCATCAGGAAAATGAAGGCTTCTAGAACGTCCACGAGTGAAAACATGTTTCAAAATCAAGGCTTGAAATAGCCCAATCCATGCTGGAGAAATTCTGAAACATGAGGTATAGGTGAAGAGGTGTAGAAGACTAACAAAAGAGCTACAGTGAATAATAGGCAACCTTGTATGGCCAAGCTAATGATCTGGGACCTTAGGTTATAGGTATTGGGCAGTGACATAATTACCATTTGGAAGCTAACTCTGGTATCAGAACAGAAGCTGGAATAAGGGAGGGAGAGTAAAGATTAATCCATTCAGAAGCTAGATGAGAAATGAAGAGAGGTTGAAATAAGGCAATGATAGTGAAGAGTTAAGGAGGGGAAGGTATTTTAGAGAAATTTGCTGTTTGACAAAATTTAAAAATCTTTGGACTTTAGAGTTTTTGGTTTGATCAGTTGGGTAAATGATGGTGCCTTGGAGTTAAGAGTCATCCAAGCAAAGTTAAAGTACTCGGGGCAAATAATGAGGTTCATTTTATGTGTTCATGGGACATCTAAAAGGAGATTTCTCATAGAAAGTTGAAAATAAATCTAAATTTTAGGATTAGTATAGGATTATAGATTGGTAGGGAGTGAACTCTTCAATTTTAGGAGAAATGTATAATTAGTTGTGGATTGATGGAAATTAATGTATCAGCTTTGGCTTTGTAACAAATCACATTTATTATTTTTCTTATGCTTCTGTGGGTTAGCTAGGTGGCTCTTCTGGTCTTGGGTTGGCTTAGCTGACCTCTATGGGTAGCCAGTGGCTGGGATAGGGCTGAATGGTGTAGGATGGTGTGACTGATGTGTCTGTTGATCAACCAGTCTTGATCTAGATTGGTCCAGTTGAGATATCTCTTCTCTAAATGGTCTCTCATCTTCCAGGAGACTAGCTAGCCTATGCTTCTTCACATAGTGGCCTTAGAGTAGCAGGAGAGGGAAAGCCCCAGAGTTCAAACACTTTTTAAGCCTTTGCTTAAACCACATTTATTGATATCTTATTCGCCAAAGTAGGTCACACTCGGTGTGGGTGGAGCTAGAGAGCTCACTTTTATAATACACCACAATTAGGGTATGAGGGAAAAAGAAGAGGGTAAAGGATTAAACTATAGGCTCTATATTTTATTATCTGGGTCAGTTAATAATGGGGTTATAGAAGTAGAATATCTCACCAATGGATTAAGAAATCAAAATAGAAGAAAAAAAGAGTGGAAAGAAAAGTAAAAGAGGAAGAAAAGAGTGGAGTCAATCAAGTGCCAAATAGAGGTCAAATTAGAGAAAATATAAAAATGTTCATTGTTTTTAGTAAATAGGTCTCTGGTGACTAATTGAAAGGAGTGTTTTGAGAAGGGAAAAGTCAGGTGGCCATGACTGAGAGCTATTATAAAGACAGCAGATATAGATCTGTTTTTCAAGACTTGACATCTAAGTTAGAGAGGAAAGTAATTAAAGTTGACTTTTTTCCCTTATTTTTTGTATCTTACTACCTTGTTTTTGCTTCTTAAAGATGGCAGCTGAGTGATAGGATCTCTAAATTTAGAGGTACTTTTTCTATATCTCTGATGTAGGAAAGATGTTTTAGATGTTAGTAGTTTTACTAAAGTGTAGAAGTATTCTTTAAATAATATAAATAATTCATGTCTACTTATCTTTGTGTTGCCATTACTTTTACCATTTTAAATTCATAGCATTGGGAATGATAATTTATTTTATTAATAGGATCGGAAAATAGAAGATCTTCGACAGTGCCTGAACAGGTACAAGAAAATGCAAGATACGGTGTTACTGGCCCAAGATAAAAAAGGTAGTATAGTTCTAAATGTTTTCTACATAACTTGATTTTAAGTGGCTATAATCTTTTATATTTGGCCTCCATTTCTTTTTGAAAGATACCCATTATCTCTAATTAGATAGCTCACTCATTCATTCAGTTATATTGTTCAGCATCTGTTCTCTGCCTGAAAACATATTGGCTAAAGAACATACTGTAGATTGGTTGGCCAGGGACAGCCTCTCTAAGGAGTCCATTAGATAGCATTTCCAGAAAGAAAGTACAACAGCACACACAAGAACTATGGGGGAGAGGGGCGGGCGACAGTTAAGGAGGAGGTGATATGTTTTAAGAAGTAAAAGACCAGTGTTACTGAAAGGCAGTGATCAGGAGGAAGAGTGAGATGGGATTATAGAGGTAAGTACCAACTAGGTCATGCAGGTGGGGAGTTTTCACTTTTACTTGGCCTCCAGGGATCTACTGAAGGGTCTTAACAAGTCAATGATAAGATCTTTATAACAAATAGACCAGGGAGCAGTTGGAAGGGAGGAAAACTATTTAAGAGACCATGGCAGTATTCCAAGTGGAAAGATCTGAGGGTACTGACTGGAAAAATGTTTTGGTATTAGAATCAAAATGATGATGTGTTGAACAAGTGGAGGAGTGTGAAGAGATAGAATTAAGAAAGATCTCTGATTAAAGCAACTAGCTGGATGATAGTTCCATTTTCCAAGATAGAGAAACCTAGAGCAGGAACATTGGCATAGTTAAGGGGCATCATGTTCAGTTTTGAAAATGTTAAATTAAAAGAAAACACACACACAAAAAAAAAAAAAAAACCCTGTAAGACGTCTAAGAAAAGATAGTTATGCAGTTTGTTGTATTTGTTATTATTTTATCGATTGTCCTCAAATGTATAAACTTTTGGAGTGATTCAAAACAAAAATGTTAAGGACTTCAAAAGTTCTCTTGTTTATTATCAACGCATAGATGGGGTTATTTGCTCTAGAAATAAGCACTGGAAATTAACAAGTCTTTTGGAAGACACTCGTGGTTGCTTTTTCTCATTATACTCTTCTTTCTGCTTTAAAATGAGTGGAATAAAAGGATCCTTTTGGGGGATCAAAAGGACGTTATCTCTTTTTCTTCCCTTTCTAGGTGTTTGTTTTTTGTTTTTAGGAGCTCAGTAGTGATGAAAATGGAGTTATTTAAATGGTGACTCTTTTTGTACCACTAGTATTCCTCAGCTTGGTAATTTCTGAACTGAAATTTGTGCAAAGCCTCCAAATTTTATAACAAAATTACATAGGAGTTGTTGAACTGAGTTCACTTTTTTAAAAAATATTTTGTTATTGATTTCAGAGAAGAAGGGAGAGGGAGAGAAACATCAGTGAGGAGAGAGAATCATTGATTTGCTGCCTCTTGCACACCCCACATTGGGGATCAAGTCCGCAACCCAGGCATGTGCCCTCACCGGGAATTGAATTGTGACCTCCTGGTTCATAGGTAGATGCTCAACTACTGAGCCATGCCAGTCAGGCTGAATTCACTTTTTAATTTCAATCTTGTGATTCTGTCATTGCCCCTATTAACACCACTATCAGTTAACACTTCTATTAATACCATTGCTGGGTATTCACATGGCCCAAAGCCCCGGAGCCTCAGATGCTAATAGTTGAAGGTATTTTCCGTGTTTTTTTCAAGTGATTCCAGAAGCTGATTCTTTGATTTTTTTTTAGGATCAGAAAAACTTTTACACTTAATATATTTGGGATTCTTCTTCCAAAAGTGAACTATAAATGAAAATTTGCTATTGGTCTTCTGTTTTCTTCATCTTTTCCTAGGCCAAGAAGGTGACTATGATGACCTGCCCACGTCCAGTTCCATCTCCACTTTGCTGGAAACACAGGGTTTTGGGGAACTGGAGAAAGGTCTGTCATCCACGCCAGTGATGGGGTCTCCCAGTCGTGACCCACTGAACACAAGTGTTCCGGAAGAGGTATGTATAGATTCCCAATAGCCTCTTCCTGCTGGAGAGAGAGTGTCAGTGAAAGTTTAAGTGCTGTGAACAGCCCTAACTGGTTTGGCTCAGTGGATAGAGCATCGGCCTGTGGACTGAAGGGTCCCAGGTTGGATTCCAGTCAAGGGCATGTATCTTGGTTGTGGGCATATTCCCAGTAGGAGGTGTGCAAGAGGCCGCTGATCAATGTTTCTCTCTCATCGATGTTTCTAATTCTCTATTCCTCTTCCTTCCTCTCTGTAAAAAATCAATAAAATATATATTTTTTTAAAAAGTGCTGTGGACAACACGGAAGACATGGGATTTTTTTCTCAGTTTGGTTACTGATGACTGGAAGTTTTGGGCCCTATAGGTTTTTATTTGAAATGTGTGAATGTTTTTTTTTTTTCCTTCTCTTTAATAAGTGAATGCCCGAGCAGTGTCAAAATTGCTTATGTTATTCAGGAAAAATATAACAATCTCTTGGAGAGAGATGTCCTCTTAAATACGAGATTCTAATCTATATGTGAAATAATAAGTAGGGGAGAATCCAAGATGGCGGCATAGGTAAACACCTATACTGCTGCCTCGCACAACAATTTCAAAACTACAACTAAAAGACAGAACGGACATCATCCAGAACCACAGGAAAGCTGGC
>JAAGEH010000311.1:19269882-19307142 GCA_011751065.1 Lasiurus cinereus | reverse complement strand
GCTGAATCCAGCACAGAAGTTTCCCCGGCACAGTGAAAATGCCGAGACAAGGGAAGGGATTACAAGCAAAAGAAATGGAGGAAAAAAAACGACTGGATATAGAGTTCAAAACCACGCTTATAAGGTTTTGCAAGAATATGCTAGAAAAGATGGATAAATTTAGTGAGACCCAAGAGAAGATAATAAATACACTGACTGAAATGAATACTATTACGCAGAGTACTAACAGCAGACTAGAGAAAGGCAAGGATCAAGTCAAAAATTTGAAATATAAAGAAGCAGAAAACATTCAACTGGAAAAGCAAGAAGAGAAAAGAATCCAAAAATGTGAAGATAATGTAAGGAGCCTCTGGGACAGCTTCAAGCGTACCAACATCAGAATTGTGGGGGTGCCAGAAGAAGAGAGAGCGCAAGATACTGAAAACCTATTTAAGGAAATAATGACTGAAAACTTCCCACATCTGGTAAAAGAAATAGACTTACAAGTCGAGGAAGCACACAGAACCCCAAAGAAAAGGAACCCAAAGAGGACTACACCAAGACACATCATAATTAAAATGCCAAGAGCAAAAGACAAAGAGAGAATATTAAAAGCAGCAAGAGAAAAACAGTTTATTACCTACAAGGGAGCACCCATACGACTGTCAGCTGATTTCTCAACAGAAACGATGCAGGCCAGACGAGAGTGGCAAGAAATATTCAACGTGATGAACAACAAGAACCTACAACCAAGAATAATCTATCCAGCAAAGCTATCATTCAGAATTGAAGGGCAGATAAAGACCTTCACAGAGAAGAAAAAGCTAAAGGAGTTCATCAACTCCAAACCAGTATTATATGAAATGCTGAAAGGTACCCTTTTAGAAGAGGAAGAAGAAAAAGGTAAAAGACAAAAAATTATGAACAACAAATACACATCTGTCAACAAGTGAATCTAAAAATTAAGTGAATTAAAAATCTGATCAACAGAATAAACTGGTGAATATAATAGAATCAGGAGCACAGAAAGGGAGTAGACTGATAATTCTCAGGAGGACAAAAATCATAAAGCATCAAACAGACTGTGAAATTATAGCAGAAAGATTAAAGTTAGGTGAGGTAAATAAGTGATCAATCAAAGGACTTGTATGCATGCTTATAAACATAACCAATGATCACAGACACTGGGGGGTCGGGGTATGCCTGGGAGGGAGGGGGGGCAATGGGGAGATATGTATAAAAAATTAATAAAAATTAATTAAAAAAAAAAAAAGAAATAATAAGTAGGGAATAAATAAAAGGAGGTTATATAGAGAAATTGATTTGAATCACTGTTGATGGAGATTCTGTAGGACAAGCACGTCAAACTCATGGCCTAGCCAGCTGTATGCCTTGTTTAAATAAGGCATGTGTCTTGTCAGCCCGAGAGTTTGACATGCTTGCCGTAAGATGATGGATTGAATTTCCTCTCTGACCTCTTTAGATTTGGAAGAAGCAACTGAAGGGGAATAAAGTCTTAACCTCATTTTCTTTACTTTCACTTCCAATTGCCAACTATACCTTTCTCCATTACCTATTGCACCCCACCCCAAAACTCTGTGTCTTGAATGACAACATTTATTTTGCTGACGAATCTGCCCTTTGGACAAAGCTCAGCAGGAACATCTGGTCTCTACTCCACTTGGCAGCAGTGGGAGTGGCGCAAAGGCTGGGGCTTCAGTCACCTCAAGGCCACTCATTCATCTGTCTGGTGGTTGAGGCGGGCAGTTGGCTGGGACTTCAGCTGAGGCCCTGGCTGGACCCACTGGCTGTGATTGCTTGGCCTCCTCTTAATACAGTGGCTGGGTCCAGAAGATGACCATCCCAAGAAGAGGACTAGGCAAATTCATATCACCTTTTGTGACATGTCTCAGAAGTCATGTAGCATCTCTTTCCTTAGTCATAGGCCCACCCAGATTCACAGAGAAGTATCAATTACTTCTTGATGGACAAGTGGCAATATCATATTATAAGAACATGTGAGATGGGTTATATTGGTGCAATCATATTTGGAAAATAAATCTGCCCTTCACTTCCTCACTACAACAGTTTATATTCCTCTCCCATTCACAGTATACCCACCCCCTCTCCAAAGAGCCCTTAGTTTCATTCCAGTTAGGCATCAGCATCCCAGGAACTTGTCATCCAGACCAGATCATGATGTAGGTGAAACTCCTCAGTTGCATCACTTTGGGCACAGCTTCTTGGATACTACTCCATTCAATTTAAAGAACCAGCTGCTGGCTCTGTCCCCCACACACTTGTCATACAGTTGTGGGTATAACATAACTGCTACAGGCACTCTCCTTTAAAAGAGGGATGACAGAAGGCACACAGGTGTTACTAGTTCAAACAGTTCCAAAATCCAGTCAGGCACGTGGTGCCAGTTCTCTGGGCTCTTAGTTTTTCCTTCTGAGTCATCCTTCCTTTCCTACAAGAAGGGGATGTGCTTACAGATAGTAGTTTTCTATAAAAGTGTCCAAATAGGTCCAAAGCCACCTTTAATTTTTTTCCTGTTTTTGTCCCTTTGTCTAACTTGGTATAGTATTTTAAACATTCAGAATTTCTTCTGAGTCAATCTATTATCCACTCCATTAGATAAGAGCATGATCTAGTTAATTATATACCTTCACATTAAATCTTCTCTACCTTCAGTTCCCTGTAAGGCTACTGTGGGATATCTCTTTATTTTTAGAATTTAAGATCTTTTTATAAGGGTTCAGTGAAATAGCATCCCCTTAAATCTTCCTAAGATCTTAACAAAGACATACATGTGTTCATTTTAAGACTGTTTTCCTGACAGCACCCTGAAACCATTTCTTGATCTATATATATAAAAGCCTAAGCGATGTTTGACCAGTAGCTATGATGTGCACTGACCACCAGGGGGTAGATGCTCCCTCTGGTAGGTTAGCTTGCTGTTGGGATCCAGCTGATTGGGACTGGGTAAGATGAGCCGGACACGCCCTGGAGCTCTCCTGTGTTCACTCCCTGGCCCCAATCATGCACCGATGTGAAGGACCTTAAAGTGCATGAGTCCATGCACCGGGCTTCTAGTTTTAATATAATATGCTGTCTAGAGAGACTGGGAATAGGAAACAGTTTTATTTTTTGACAAAACAACCTTAGGTTCCTTATATTTAACAGTTCCTTCTTTGCTCATCTTTATATGTAATTAAAAGAAACCAAATGGAGTTTTTTTATATCTGTTGCTGATATAAAAAGAAATTTGAATTGAATGAGAATGAATTCAAGGAGATAACAATTAATATTTCTCTTAAATATAAGAGAGGGCTAAAATATATTAACAAGGAGTTAGTAGTGGTTGGATTGGTGGTGAAAACGCATAAATTTCCAGTTAGATAAATATAAATACTGGGAATGTAATGTATAAGCATATGACTATAATTAACACTGATGTGTGGTATACTTGAAAGTTACTAAGAGAGTGCATCATAAAACTTTTCATGATAAGGAAACAAAAAACATTCCCTTTTTTTGTTTCTAAGGTGATGGGGATTAACTTATTGTGGTAACCATTTCACAATATAAATCAGTCAAGCCATTATGCTGTAAACCTGAAACTTATATAGTGCTGTATGTCACTATATGTTAATAAATTTGAAAAAAAGGGGGGGGGAATTAGCTAAGGAATAAAATGTTTTAGAGGGAAAAAGTTCCTAATTGTTAAATATATATTTATACCTGAGGGAAAGTTAACACTCAATAGCCATTGAGTGGGCTGCATTTATAGAGAGAGGATGCTGCTATATGTAGGATGTACCCAGATAATCTCATATCCTTAAAAAAGTCTTTTCTGGGTGCATTGCAGTGTTTTTCTTTTGTCTTTGGGGGTTTGTTGGTGTTTTTTTTTGTTTGTTTTTTTGTTTGTTTGTTTTAGGAGGTAGAGAGGTTTAAAGAATAGTTTATTTATTTTTAGAGAGAGAAGAAGGGAGAAAAGAGAAACATCCAGTTGAGAACGTAACATTGATGAACTGCTTCCTGCACACCCCCTACCAGGGATGGAGTTCGAAACCTGGGGAATGTGCCCTGACCAGGAATCTAATCAGCAACCTTTTGGTGCATGGGATGACGCTCAACCAAATGAGCCATCTAGGGCCAAGCATTTTAATTTTAATGAGAGATTTTGAGTTTTGAACAGGGATGATTTGATGGGGATTGAAGGGGCTCAGCCACATCTATCCTATCTAATAAAAGGCTAATATGCAAATTGTCCCCATGGGTGTACGACTGATTGGGAGTTAAATGTGCACTTACCATCAGTGGGTGGCGTGGAATGAAGGGAGGTCCCAGCCAGCAGCTGGCATCCACTAAGTACCCTACTCATGCATGAATTTCATGCACTGGGCCTCTAGTATATATATATAAAAAGTTATAGGCTAAGTGTCCGACCGGTTGCTTTGATGTGTAATAATCACCAGGGGGCAGTTGCTTAACACAGGAACTGCCAAGCTGCAGTGACTTGGCAATGGCAGTTCTTGAGTGACGCATCCTGAAACCAGAAAGGAGGGAGCCCTATTCCTCATGGGTCCACGTGATTCCACCTTCAGCCGTGGGTTATGTTGTTGCTAGGGCACTGTCAGCCCAGAATCTAGTTTACTGCACACTTGTATTTGCATTCCACACCCTGTACAACAGCAAAGTTGCAGAGTGGCCTCTTGCACTCCAGGAACTTCTTGAGGGAGTCAGAGAGCCGCTTTTGGCCTGTTCCCTGCAGGCCAGGCCAAGGTACCCCACCTGCCAGAGAGACCCTGCTCACTCTGCAGACACCAGGGAGAGACTGCAGGAGGTTGGCTACAGGACCCTGTCTCACCCAGTCCTGCCCCACTGGCCACCTTCTAATTAATTTCCTTTCACTGTGCACGAATCTGTGCACCTGGCTTTAAAAGAAAAGCCAGGAGGGAGATTTGAGGTTGGCTTTAAAGCTCTGAAATTTTGCTGAAACCGGTTTGGCTCAGTGGATAGCACGTCGGCCTGTGGACTGAAAGGTCCCAGGTTTGATTCCAGTCAAGGGCATGTATCCTGGTTTCAGGTACATCCCCAGTGGGGGGTGTGCAGGAGGCGACTGATTAATGTCTCTCTCTCATAGATGTTTCTAACTCTCTATCCTTCCCTTCCTCTCTGTAAAAAATCAATAAAATATATATTTTTTAAAAAAGCCCTGAAGTTTGAAAGAAAATAAAAATCAGTCTGCTAGTGAAAGTTCATTTATTTATTTTTTTTTTTCATGAGTAGGAACCCAAGGAGATAAGAACTTAAGGAAGCAGGGATGATGGCTAAAAGAGTTGTCCAGGATAAATCAAACTAGAAGAAGAAAAAAAAAGATAGTGAAATAATCTATTTTATAATAAGGTGACTTATCAAAGAACAAAATTCGACTGAGTACATTTAAAAGGTCTTGTTGGCTTAATGCAACAAGTCACGAACCCAATAGCATGCATTCTAGGAGATGAAATAGAAAAGGCCCAAGGAGCTGTACAGAATGAAAGGCTTTTTGTAGAAGTGAGCAGGGGCAGGGAAGTTATGTGTGGCACTTGCTGATTGGTTAAAGCAGGGTTACTTTCCTTACATGGAGCAAAGGGAAGTCTTGGGAGTCCCCTCAGGTCACCTGTGGGAGCAAGTCAGTACTGCTTGGTTGACCTAGGCCAATGGTCAGCAAACTGCGGATCGTGAGCCACATACGGCTCATGAGCCACGGTTTGCCTCTCTGTTGATTAATGAGTTTGCAGACCACTGACCTAGACTCTCGATTCCATCCCAGTGCTCGGCAAACTCATTAGTCAATAGAGCGGCAAATGGTGGCTCAGCCACATGTGGCTCACAAGCCATGGTTTGCCAACCACTGACCTAGGCCTTTCTTTTCTGGGAGAGCGGAGCACAGACATTTCCTTCAGTTCAGGTTTGCTGATGCAGGGCTTAGCATGACCCACACCATCTTGGGCCCAATCTGGTTACTTTAACAGATTTCTCATTTTATAACCTTTGATAGTGTCCAAAGATGAGACCACTGCTCAGTAACTGAAACAAAACTCACAAAGCTGGATTTATTGCTTATTTAAGTGAGTGGACTTTGTTGGTCAAGAACACTCTCTCCAAGCTGATCATAGAGAGGGTTTTAGGATGCTTGGAACTCAGGGGCTAGTGGGCCTTCAGAGGAAGCAGGAGTGAGTTGACAGCAGCCGGATGTGGTTATGAAGGTGAGGCTATTGACTGGGTGGTCTGTAGAGGTGTGTTTGCTGGTGTGAGTCTCTACCTGGCTGGCTAACTTCCAGAGGTGAGTCATGGTAGGTTGACTTTGTAGACGTGAGTCAACTCCCTGAGGCGAGTTTTGTTCTTTTTTTTTTTTTTTTTTTTTTTTACTGGAATATTTGCTGAAGTGTTTCATTTACTTGTTCATGATGTGTCCAACCATCTAACTGCTCTCTGGTTGTCAGAAATTATTGAAAACCGGAGTACATAATTTTTTTTTAAAGTCCATTCTTAGGATACACAAGGCATTTATGTGGGAAAGTGTATTGTGTATTGTTGTTGTTGTGATATTATTACTATCAAGCAGAGTGTTTTAAATAATATAATCACAGAGTACATTATAAGTTGTCTTAATTATATTTTTCATCAATTCTGTTAATTGAAATTAGCTTCTTCACACACAGAATAATAATTAACTGGGGTGACCAACATTCTAGTTTAGGAACTGAAGTGAAAGTAGTGCTCATTTTACAGAGAAGATTGATACCCAGTAAAGTGACTTGCCTTAGGCAAGTGTTAGGATTTTACTGTTAACTTAATTAATGTATTTATTGTATCTAATAATATTCAGTATCTTATACAGAATCAGGTTAAAAAATTACCTTCCTCCAGAATATTTTCTCTGATTATCATTTCTGGTGTCTATATCCTAATTCTGGCTGCTCTGTGGCTTGTGTTTTGTTTGATGTGACTCACTTTTGACTTATTATTATTTTATTACAGTTCCACACCAGCGTCTTGCAGGTTTCAACCCCTTCATTATTACCAGCATCTAAGGGCTTGGAAACTCCCGAGAAAGCAAAATTGCCTCCTAAGTCCGAGACTTCATTTGAGGAAAGGTGTGTAATTAATGTCCTAATGTTGCAAACATAAATGTTTGGAAAAGTAAATCAACCAAAAGCAAGGGTGTTTTGCATTTGTTGACACAAATTCTTACCCAGAGAAGCAAGAAACAGCAAGACATGCGCCAGGAAACCATATCAGCTTTGTGTTATTGAAATGCAGGTGTGAAGCCAGAAGTAAATGGAAATGAGGCTGAGGATGTGGTGTGGTCAGGTTAGAGAGGGAGTGTATGTCCTAGGTCCTGGGTGGCCCTCAAAGGGCTGCGAGCAGAATAGTGGCAGTCCTGTGCCTGAGGCTCTTGGGACAATGGCTATGAAGGAGATAGGAAAGGGAAACAATTGTTTTTGCATAGGCAAATAGAATTTGGGGGGAACATATTCCCAAATAAATTGTTTAATCTTACAATTAGACAAAATAAAATAAAACACAGTACCAAAAAAGAGAAATAACTTCCTTGCACAATTGTTTGTTTTTGACAGTTCTGTTCACTTTGAATATATGTGGTCTTTTCTTCATGAAATTCACAAATACTTTCTTTTTTTAAATTTTAGTGATGGAAAAAGAACCCTTGGCTCTGCTGTTGAAACCCAAATGTCTGATAGTCTTTCGTAAGTTATAAGTGATCGAATGTGAAAAATGTGGTTGGTATTTGGGGAAGAGGAAACTTCCCTTGCACTAACAATCACCAACACTGAAAGTGAGTGGCTATGCGGCCTGAATTAGTGACTGAAACTGTAATGATGAAGAGGGAGTGAGGTGAGGGTGAGGGATGTAAGTTGACAAAGAAATACTTGCTCACTTATCATCGTCTCATGCCAAGTTTCTGTAGATCTTTAGCGTTCTTTACCAGTTTCTCCTTGAAGTTCAGTGCACATAATTTCATTTTGTGCTGATATTTTAAATCTTGCAGAAGAGAATCACAGAGTAGTGTGGTGGCTGGAAAGTCTGCATTGGTTTTCTGTACTTTCAAAGTGATAAACTGACCTAATATCTATGTTTATCCATGTTCAAGTCTGGATTAAATTAGGAAAATGTATTCCTCAAAAAGTACTCAAAAATCTTTTTCACCATTATATTTTACTTTATTTGGTGGTAGGCACTTCTAGCAATGTATTTACACATAAATACATGACAAATGCCTTTTAAATGTTTGTTTGTATATTATTCTGTTTCTTTGAGAAAAAGTATTACTTTTTTTCTCTCTCTTTTGAAAATGGTCACATATTCCTGCCTTCAGTTTTACATAAGACCAGATCTATAAATCTGAGTGCTAATCATGTGAAAGAGTCTCCAAATGTTTACAGTGTTACTTTATCATCACGAGGATAGCACATGAATTATATGGACAGTAATAGGGATTCCTCTACTATGCTTTGATCAGAATTACAAATGAAGTGCTCTGTCAGACTCAGAAAACCGATTTCTTTGTGAATTGAAAAGTAAAAATTTCATCCTTTATTTATTTTTTTAAAAGATACTTTATTTCTAGAGAGAGAAGAAAGGAGTGGGAGAAAGAAACACATGTCACACGTGCCCTGATCAGGAATGGAACCAGTAACCTTTTGATGCACAGGATGACACCCAATCAACTGAGCCACACTGGCCAGGGCTTCATCCTTTATTTTAATTAGAAGATTATATGTAAATAGTACATGAGTATTTTAAAAAGTTCCCAATATAAATGTATACATGCAAAGGAGCTAGCACTAGGCCTCAGAAAACTGGTTTAAATTTTCGAATATTGACATCACAAGGATAGTCCTAAGTGTTTTTCCAGCTACTCAAACGTGTGCGGGACTTTTACAGTTATTGGCAGGATAGTTAACCACCCCTGCTTTTAAAAGAACTAAATGTTATAATTTTCTTAAGCACATAAGTGAATGCAGGAATCCAGATGTTCTTTTATTACCAGGATTCAACCCACACACAATTTTAGTTTCTTTCCAAGATATCCTACTTAAAAACAGTGGCACCAGAGCCACTTATTATTAATCCTAATTATTATTATTGTTATTTTTAGAACTTCAAGTCTGCAGAAGTCTAGCAGCCTGGGCAATCTGAAGAAAGAGTCATCAGATGGGGTTGGTTCTGTGTTTTTTTTTTTCCTGTCTGTTAACCTGAGAAGAAAATATTTGGGGATCTTCTTCTTTCCCCATTTTGCAAGTAAAACTCTTTAAGAAGAGCTTGTGGCTTTTCTGACGGAAAATTATTAGATAATAGAAAATTGTTAAGGATAAATATCAAGAAGTATGATAGGAAGGATTGAAAATAGTGCATAAAACCAAAAGTAGAGACTTTAATAATAAAATATTGTTAGAAATAAATGAAACAGATTTTGTATCTGGGATATATATGTAAATTTATTTTAACTTATGGAATTGTATGTGAAAAATTATGGATATATAAGGGATTCCTATAACAATCTTCACTGTTATTGTTTTGAACAGGAAAAGGAGTCTGTTCAGAAGCCTCCAGAGGTAATTTTCATGTCCCGGTTTCAATGTAAAAATGTTTTAGACTTTTAATGCATAAGATTGCTTAAATGTGTCTAATAGGCACAACCCTCAGGAACATGCTAAATGAAGGAAGCCAGACACAAAAGATCACATATTATTCCATTGATATGAAATATTCAGACTAGATAAATTCATAGAGACAGCATGGAGGTTGGTGGTTGCCAGGGGTGGAGGAGAGTGGAATGGGGAGAAGCCGTTAGAACATGGAGGCCTTTTGGAACTAGATAGAGATGGTTGTTTGTAACACATTGTGTATGTACTAAATGCCACTGCATTGTTTACTTTAGAATAATTATTTTTATGTTATATGAATTTCACCTCTATAGGTTATTGGAAAAACAAAAAGAAAATGCCAAACTCTCCGTCACACAGTTTAACGCTCTTAGAGATTGTCACTGGGCTTCCTTTGACCTCACAGAAAGCGCTTCTTAGATCTCCAGCAGTTTATTTTATGTAACCTCTGTCCACCGACAGCAAACATTTTGCTGCTGAAGAGGCATCCTTGAGATGTGCTCTGGTTCTTCTTTCCTCTGGTTTTCGATCTTTAACCTCATAGAGGTTACCGTCTGGTAGACAGTCTACTTCCAGATGCAGTTCCTTGACTATTGGCTCTCAGTGCCCTGAGTCATAGGGTAGGTAGAACTGAGAAAGCACAGACAGTGGGCACAGCTATAATTAACGTCATCCTCTGTTCTTTTCGCCCTGCCAATTCAATAGCAGAGTGCTTTTGACATCAATGTTAAGACATGAATATTAGTGCCACTAAACTGTGGCACCTGTAAACGTTTAGTTACTATGAGCAGGTGATATGTAAAGTAAAAGAACCAACCACCTTAAAAGCCTGTATACATCCCCTGGCCCTTTTCTCCACTTCAGAAGAAACGCAAGGCAGGAGATGTTAGAGAAATGAGAGCATCCAAACAAAAGCATTGTTGCATAATACTGAAACCATATATAAAAGACCATGTTACTATAATTGCCAGTTCAAACAATCAGAAAGCAAAAAAAATGCAACATTGAAAGCATAATTTAATCACCTTGAAGTTCAGAAATATTATAGAAATCTGAAGTAGCTTCTGAATCAAGCAAGAAAAATTTAATTATAGTGAATTTAGTTTTAGGTAAGTGTATCTGAATATATCACAAATTTTAAAAATTGTTGATCCAAATTTAGTAACTTCCTAGCAGGATATGAATATATCCCAAAAATCTCATTTCAAAAAATATTTTAAACAGTTGCTGATTATGCCTTCATTTTATTAATTCTTTGAGGAGATTATTTAAAATAATTGGAATACAATCTCCTTACACTGCCTGTGTAGAAGCTTGAGAATAATGCCTACTTCCTGGAGTAATTATATTATGTTGTATTGGCTTCTATAGATGCAGTTATATTATAAAGAATGTGAACTGTCTCATAGCCAGATCTGTGTCATAATTGTTAGAAAAGAAGTCTGTTGCTTTTCTGTTTTTTTATCTCTATGGTTTTTTGTGGGGTGAGGCAAAGAACACTTGAAAATTTCTGTATCTATCCTAATATTTAAATACTAGAAACCTGGTGCACAAAATTTTTGCACAGATGGGAGGGAGATCCCCTCAGCCCAGCCTGCAATCTCTCCAATACAGGACCCCTCAGGGAATGTCAGACTGCCAGTTTAGACCTATCCTGGGGATCGGGCCTAAACTGGCATTCGGACATCCCTCTCACAATCTTGGACCACTGACTCCTAATTGCTCACCTGCCTGCCTACCTGGTTACCCCTAACAACCCCCCCTGCCATTCTGGTTGCCCCTAACTGACCCCACTGCCAGCCATGTCACCCCCAACTGCCTCTTCTCTGCTGGTCTGGTCGCTCCTAATTTTTTCCCTCCCCCCCCCCCCCCCCCCCACTGGCCTGGTCACCCCATTCTGCCCCTCTCTGCTGGCCTGGTTGACCCCAATCCCCTCTCTCCTGGCCTGATCATCCCCAACTGCCCTCCCTGCCAGCCTGGTTGCCCCTCATGGGCCCCTGCTAGCCTGCTTGCCCCTCGCAGCCTGCTGTTCAGTCGTTTGGTCATCCTTCACTAACCCCGCTGCTGGCCTGGTTGCCCACACAGCCTGCTTGTTTAGTCCTTTGGTCGTCTCTCATTAAGCCCCCTATGGCCTGGTCCTAGGCAGCCATCTTGTGAGGGCATGAGGGTTAATTTTCATATTACCTCTTTATTATATAGAATATGGGTTATAAGTTAGTGACAAGGATGTTTTTAATGATGTTTCTTAAGTAGCTTTCAGAATTGACTTTAAACTTCTAATGTGGCACTTGATATTCATCATCAATTATTTAGTTATTCCTTTAAGTACAATCACTTAAATGTAACATATTTAGTATTGTTCCTGGCAGGTGCTCATAATTATGTGCATTGGTGTTGCTTCATTTGTTTTTACTTCTCTCTCAGGATAAAGCTCCGGTAGAAAGCAGCCCGTTTGGGACCCTCCCGCCCAAAGCTCCAGGGCACGATGCCTGCATGGATGACAACCCCTTTGGCACCCGAAAAGGCAGATCTTCCTTTGGTCGTGGCTTCTTTAAAATAAAAAATAATAAGAGGACAGCAAGTGCGCCGAACTTGGGTATGTCTGGCCAAAACGTCTTTACCCAAATTTCATCAGAACAAGGAAGAGAATAGTCTCTTCGCTTCCCTGACTCATCTATTTATGCATTTCTCTTATAAATGAAGGTGAATGAAGTAGGGAGGAAATCAACAACAACAACAACAACAACAACAAAATGCTTCCGTGAATTTAATTCAGTTGTCTACCTAAAGGTAGCTCTGTGTAGATTCCCTTGCTCTCTCTTCTGGGGTGTATACAGAAGGAAGACCTGAAACCATGATTCCCTTTGACTTCATTGTAACCAGCTTCCCATCTGTTTTTCACGTGGACAAATTAACCCCATGTTGACATTGCTCGTGGAGTCGCATGGAACTTGTCTTCCCTCCACAGTGTGTGTTTTGGGAGTAGGAGTCTGATCTGTGTTTCATTTTGTCATTCCCCTGTGTTCTCTCCATTGGGCTGCGTGTGATTGTGTGCGTTTTGGGATATCTGAAGATCGTAAACGAAGTGCCAGTGCACCCACCTTAGGTATCGTACTCCTGCATGCCAGCCTCGGCTAGTGCTGTGCTCCAAACCAGGCTAATCCCTGCTCTTGGCATCTATGATCTCTAGAAAGCGCACTAGCAGCAATCAAAATGTGTAGTTCTCTACTCCAGAGGGTCCTTTCCACCTTCTGCTAAAAAGGACTCTCTGTAGAAACTTTGCTTTCAAGCAGAAATGCTGTTGTAAGCAATGCTAACGACACCTTGCGAGCAGCACTGGGGGGATCCAGAGTGCACAGCATCCCTCTGAGTGCAGGGCAATTGTGTCCTGGCATTTAAACAGCTTTCACCCTTGAAGCACAGTTCCTCTCACGCTAACTCCCAGGTCCTCGCAGTTTCTTCTCCATGTTTCCATTTTCCCCAGCCTCCAAAAAGAAATATGTTTAGCCAAATAAAGAGATCTGTGGAAGAGTTTAAAACTTTTTAGACTTACTTCTCTTAGGGGAATGTTCTTCTGACATTTTATTGCTTTGAAGATAGAGGTAACATTTCGTGATGACACAGGTAATTCAGTGTGTTCTTTGAGGAGCTGCCCCCAAAGTGGTTTTATGAGGAGGAAGTTCAGTTTTCCTCTTTAAAGGGCAAGCTCCTCGGAGGGAGGTGGGGGAAAAATGAGGATAGGGTAGGCAACTTTTCAGGAACATCAATAACCATCATGACTATAAGGATTTGAATGGAAAGGTTCCTTTGGGTTTTCCCAACAGGCTCTGTTACCTTGTATAGATATCCACATATCTATTCACATGGCTCACCAAAGGTGACTCCTCTCTTTGTAGCCTTAAAGGTTTAAAATGAATATTGGATGAATAAAATAAACTGATTCATCCAGATAACTATTTTCAAGTGTTTTGTTACCTTTCTGAGAAGAAAGGTATTGTCAATGCTAAGAGGCAAATGCTGCTTACTATAACCTATAACCACAACTCTGCTTCATAGAAAAGTCAACCTCTGCAACCTTTACCACTCTCTAAGACACTGCTCCTGTGATTTTTGTACTTTTACTTTCCTCCATAAAAGTGTAAAATTCTCACATTGAAAAAACTGTAGCTCTTGTATTTGCTAGTGTAGAATCAGTTCCTTCTCCATATTTCCATTAAGGAACAGCTAAAAGAACTAAAATAGTTAATGCTTGGAGATTCAAGAGTAGCAAATTTGGATGTTATTTTTGTAAGGCAGAATCAATAGACACTAATTTTATATCAAATGAAAAAATTACTCATATTAAGTTCATTCTTTCAGGACCTAGGATGTAATAGGTTTTAAACAAAAATACACTTCTTAAATAAAGAATTGCCAGAACTTGGTAACTGATTTGAAATAAGTGTCAAAGGTAAGGAAAGAATGAAAAGAAAAGGACAAAGAGTTTGAACTGGAGTGCAAGGGACATATTAATTATTATTAATGAAATATTAAATAAGTACATGAAGAGGAGACTCAGAAAAAAATTGTATTGGAGTTTTGCTGAGTCCAAGATATCCCTGGCACACTGAATTGGGAATAAACACAGCAGATACTAAGGCTGGAGAGAAAGATGAGGCTCATAGACTGATGCCAACTGCTTATGAATGAGTGAAGCCATCATTTAGTGCTGAGCATAGAGTGGGTGAACTTGTCAAGAGATCCTGCAGGGGGAACTTAGAAAAGAATCTTGGAGTGGAGTGGAGAAGGAAGAGAACACAGGATAATATAGCGAAGAAGGAACTATCAGATAGCAGAACTAGGAGGGAGTCATGCCAAGAAGCTAAGGGAGATGATGACTCTGAAGGATGTAGGAGATAGTCAACAGTACCAAATGGTATAGCAGTATTGAGAATAATTTCATTATGCATTAAATTACTTAAGGAAAGAATATGGCAATCTTATCACACCTTTGAATCTCAAAAGTGTTGTACTTCTTAATTGACTGTATACACAATGGATGTAGAGTAGGACAGGGTCCTTTTTGGTTTATAGGCCAACAGAAGAATTCTGTTCTTACCAAGAACCTAACATCTAATCATGCTCATTTTCTACATTAAAATTCACTGGGTTTGTTTTCTCTTCTTGGAATAGCTGAAACAGAAAAGGAGACAGCCGAGCACCTAGACCTGGCTGGTGTATCTTCTCGGCCAAAAGATTCACAGGGGAGCAGCCCCTTCCAGATGTCCCCATCATCTCCAGATTCTAAAAAGAAATCCCGAGGCATCATGAAACTCTTTGGAAAGTAAGTAACAGATGAACAATTGGAATGGACTTTGTCTTATATGTTGTTCAAACGTAGGAAGAAATGGAAAATTGGCTGAAAATGGATATGAAATTATAAAGCTTCTGTGTTCCTCTTCTGGAAGGAAGATGGGTGATTTGGGATTCATTAACTCATTGGGTCTCAAACTTTAAATCTAAATGTCTATTCTAATGACATACAAAGAGGAATAGCTCAAATGTGTACACCAATTACAAATGTTCTGATTAGTCTAAGGTCTCCTCAGGTCGAATACAAGGCAATGTGTGTTGTCTCTTTTCTTCAGACTTAGGAGAAGTCAGTCAACTACATTCAACCCAGATGACATGTCTGAAACTGAATTCAAACGAGGAGGGACAAGGGCAACTGCTGGGCCCCGATTGGGTTGGTCTCGAGATTTGGGACAATCTAATAGGTAAGCACAACCAAACTGATGGACTTCTGCATCTCTACCCAAGCATAAGGGAGGTCTCATGAGCACCAACAATGCTAGTATTGTTCCTAGGTTGCAGTCAGATCCATTGCTCATTGGCATGCCTAGTGGAAGGGTCCACCATTTTTAGAGCAGTGTAATGGTTGGTGAATAACTGTGCAGCAGATGTGGGCTATCTGAGCTAGGTGAGGAGCCACAGCTGAAGTGCCCGCAACATCTGTATTAGAATGGCTATCAGACTTAAATTTTCAAAGAAAATAATGATAAGTACCCTAAAACATAGCCTTGCAAAGATAGGCTAGGACAGTGTTTATGAGTAGGTTCTAGAGATAGATTGCCTGGGTCTGATTTCTGGTCTTACCACTTCCTATAAGCTGGATAATGTTGAACAGCTACTTTCATGCTTCATGTCTCTGTTTCTTGTGGTATGTATTAATTAGTACCTTGCTGGAAAAATGATTTTGAAGATTGAATTAATTTATATGTGCTAAGTATCTGACAAATCACTGCTTAATAAACAATGGAACTTGTGAAAGCATCTAAAGATATAGATTCTATCAGAAATCTTAAATTTATTAGGACTGTATAATGTTTTAGTTGTTACGAGTTTAAGAACTATTCCTGCACCTTTCCCACAGTTCGGGGCTGGTTTGGAACTACCTGTACTATACTGACCTACCAAGCATAAAAAGGGTGGGGCTGGCAAACATATAGCACCAGTCACTGATACTAAACTTCATAACTCTGTTTAGCCTTCTTCAAATACTGAGCAGTCTCATTTGCCATATGTTCTCTTTGTACACAGTAGAGGAACTCCTTGTGCTGATAAAAAAAAAAGTCTTATCACCACTTTTTTTTTTTAAACAGGAATACTATTTGTGTCAAAGTAAAAGAAAACAGAAATTTGCTTTGATTATACCTTCTTATAATCAGTGATGACATATTGCCCTCTTCTCATTGATTACCACCTGGAAAGAAACCATTATTCTGCTAAAATTAATTCAAATTTGACTTGAGTTTCTTTTCATCTGACCTACTGGTTTCTGTTTGTGAATTCAGTCTTCAAACAACATTGGTACAATGACTTGACTTGTTGGTTCCACTCGGTTTTCTACAGAACATGTTTTGGCTAACCACATTGCATCTTTTGTGGTTTCATTTGAAAGGAAGATTGGTCTCACAAGGTCACTTTCAACTCCAGTGCCACTTCCTCTTCCAAATATGTACTAATATTAAGCTTTGCACAGTCAAATGTGTATCACCAGTAAATACCCATATCTGTTAAACATACAGCTGTTCAACCTTAATGATAAGCCATCGGATTGGCTTTGAGTTGTTTTTTCATACAATTGTTCATTTTCCTGTAGTGACTTGGATATGCCATTTGCCAAATGGACCAAGGAGCAGGTTTGCAATTGGCTTGTGGAACAGGGCTTGGGGTCCTACCTGAATTCTGGCAAGCACTGGATTGCATCTGGCCAAACACTTTTGCAGGCTTCTCAACAAGATCTAGAGAAGGTGACTGCTCCTTTGTTTTGTTTGCCTAATGAATGCTGAGAGAGAGGTAGAGAATATGAATGTAGGATTGTTTTCTACGCCGTAAGTGGGAAGGGGGGAAGCCAGTAAGTGCTCTTGGAAAAGTCTGGGTTTCCTGCTTCATGCTTATTTTATTTCATGGACTAAAAACAAAGGAACTGGTTGTAATGATTCCTTATGGAACACTTAAGCCACTGGGCATTTTAATGAAAAATAATTGTATGGCCATAATAATAAACCTTAAGCTCATATTTCTCAAAATCATTCTGTGGCTTTATCATTATTAACCCGTCTCCCCAATGTAATATATGCAATTCAACTTCACTTTGCAAAAGGCAACAACAACAAAGAAAGAGCCCTACATTTTATGTTCCATTATTTAACATTCCCTAATTACTTCCCAGTTATTTAATAAGAGTAGAATTCCTGTTCTGCGTCGTATGGTTCCAGTCTTGCCCAGGAAGAAGCCTACTAGTGAATGTCTAACACCCCCGCTAAACTAACTTCAGTGGTCTTGGCCTTTTAGGGGCCTTTTGTTCAGCAACATTTTACTAGCCAGAGTTAGCATTCTGATTTAATATCACTGTTGGCTCTTGGATGTTCACTTCATTTTGGAGGAATTTGCATCCATTGCCAGTGGCACCCAGCCCGTATTGACAGGATTGTAAAGCCAGTGTTTCTGTTTATGATTTTAGGAACTTGGAATCAAGCATTCACTTCATCGAAAGAAACTCCAGCTGGCATTGCAAGCTCTGGGATCTGAAGAGGAAACCAATCACGGAAAGCTGGATTTCAACTGGGTCACTAGTAAGAGCTTTTAAATTCTTAAACTTATAAATAAGGAAGCAAGCAAGTAAATAAATAATGCCGCTCTTCCTTTTTAATCACAAGGACAGGCGTTCTGTGGCATGTTAACAATGCAGATTTCTCTCCTTTAGGATGGTTGGATGACATTGGCCTCCCCCAGTACAAGACCCAGTTTGATGAAGGCCGGGTAGATGGTCGAATGCTCCATTACATGACCATCGTAAGTGATTTCCTTCTGGGGTGTGGGGGTTTTCATAAGGATTCACCTGAGTTTGAATATGTTGCTTTAACTTGAAGATAGGGGCAGGAATATTGCCCATTAGGTTTACATTGTAGGATTTGGTGGTTGCAACAGCATTGGAAGATTTGAAACCTAATTTAAGTCCAACTTTCCAGAAAATTGATTTCATGTATAATCAATATTGTAGATATTGAAGTACACCCTTTGAATGAGTGAATTGTATGGTGAGTGAATTATATCTTATTTTTTTAAAAAATAGAGTGTAGCGTTTTCAATACCTGGCAGTTTCTAAATTTTATATTCCTACTAGAGGCCCAGTGCACAAAATTCATGCATTGGGGGTAGGGGATTGTCCCTCAGCTGAGCCTGCACCCTCTCCAATCTGGGACCCCTCTCACAATCCAGGACTGCTGGCTTCCAACCACTCACCTGCCTATCTGTTTAATTGCCCCTAATCATTTCTGCCTGCTAGCCTGATCACCCCCTAACCACTCCCCAACTGGCCTGATCAATGCCTAATTGCTTTCTGTTGGCCGGATTGCCAGTCTGGTCACCCCTAAATGCCCTCCCCTGCCAGCCTGGTCATCCCAACTTCCCTCCTCTGTAGGCCTCATTGCCCCTAACTGCCCACTTCTGCTGGCCTGGTCACCCCTAACTGCCTTCCCTTGCCAGCCTGGTCACCCCCAACTGGCCTTCCTTGCTGGCCTGGTCCCTCACAAGTGCCCTCCCCTGCAGGCATGGTCACCCCTAACTGCCCTCCCCTGCTGGCCTAATCACCCACAACTACCCTCCCCGGCCAGCCATCTGTGGTGGCCAACTTGTGTCCACATGGGGCAGCCATCTTTGACCACATGGGAGCAGTCATCTTGTGTGTTGGAGTGATGGCCAATTTGCATATTACTCTTTTATTAGATAGTATGTGCAGTGACCACTCAGAAAAGGCTACCCTTCTGGCCTGAAATCTACAGGGACTTGTCTTCTCTCTTCCCTCCCACATTTGAGAACTGTTACCTGGAACCTTCTCACTTCTGCCCATTTCTGCTAGGGTGGGAATCGCCCCCAGTAAAGAAGTAGGGAAAAAGTTGACTTTCACTCTGATTCTTTCATTATGGTTTCATATGTTTAGCCTTTTGCCCCAGGGATAGAAGGACTTTCCCCTGCTTTACAACAGGGGGAGAGATGGATTCCAGGAGAATGTGTTCTAGATGCCACCTTGCTACCAGGGTTCTACCTGACATACTTTTACTGAAATGTTTTTTGTATGTGTGTGAGCTGGGCTATGCATTCAACTATTGTATCTCCTTTAAATAAGTTGAAAGTTTCAAACAGCTAAGTTAAATGGGAATTTTTCAATATTAAGAAACTTGGACATCAGCTCATGGGATTTGCTTTCTTCTCTATCATTGAACCAAGTCCATATCTTGATGCATACATCATATAACACTAATAGGTAGTATGTTACACATTTACTGTATGCCAGGCACTTTACTGGAATCAATACTAACGTCTCAGAAGTCCTTGAGTTAGCAAGCATCCTTATTATCCTCAGTTTTTAGATGAGGAAGCAAAGGACCCTAGAAATCAGGTAACTTGACCAAGCTTCCACAGTTGCAGAGTAAGAGAAACATCATACGTCATTTGAATCTACGCAGTTTCCAAACCCCTGCTCTTGATAGTTCACATCTCCACCTGGAGCAAATTCAGTAAATATTGGCCTGCCTAGCTAGGTCTAAGTAGAATGTGAACAAATTCAGGCTTAAGATCTTTATAAAAAGCATATCTATAACTCTCATAGCTATCCTACATAATAAAAGCATAATATGCAAATTGACCGAATGGCCCATTGGGACCACATTATCTGGGTGCGAAGCAATTGGTCAGGGGCCTGGCCATCTCCCCACATAAGAAGGCCCAGGCCACTGGCGGGCAGGGCAATCAATCCAAGTGGGAGGCTCCACCATCACCGCAAAGAGGGAGGCCCAGGCCACTGACCAGTGGGCTGTGGCAGGTGGGTGGGACCTCCTTCTGTGAGGGAAGCCCAGGTCCTGGGTGCTGGCGGCTGGAGGGAAGCCCGGGTGCTAGAGGAAGGAAAGCCTACTCTTACATGAATTTCATGCATCGGGCCCTAGTAAATTACGTTAGAAAATTGGGTCCTAGAAGTTCTGTCATAAAAAATCTGTCTTTAATGTAGTATCCTGGATTGAATCCTGGGACAGAAAAAGAATCTTCATGTAAAAAACTGTTGAAATCTGAATGAAGTTTGTATTTTGGTTAATTGTATTATTGTCTATGGTAACTTCTTAATTAAACCATTTTAGTTAATATGTTATAGTTGTATGTTAATACTAAAGAAGCTGGGTGAAGGATATATGTAACTCTCTATACTGTTATTGGCAACTCTTCTGTAAATCTAAAAGTACTTAAAGATAAAAGATTTTTTAAAAATAAAAAAAAATGTTTTGATTAAAAGAAATGGTCCTTACTTTTAAAATCCCTTAAGCAATTAGCATTTTATTGACATTATGAACATTATGCATTTATGGGTGTGTGTTTTTTTAACCTGATAGATTTTAAGTTGAAAATAACCCACATGCAAATGTTTTAAATGGGTGCCTCAATCTTAGATTATCAAATGACCTTTCTAATTTATAAGGTACTACCTTTAAGAAATTAATCCAGAAAAATTTTGGAAAGAATTTTTGCTCACTTAGTAGCCTTTAAGGGTTTAAACCGATTGCCTAATATTTAAAAAGCTATTTTTAGAATATATATATAATTTTTACTCATAAGAAATGTTATCAGTAAGATGTGTCTAGCATGGATGTTTTCCTTGTTTATTTTCTGGGTGTGTTTGGATGTAGATCTGTGCTTATGTTAACAATGCCACCCAAATCACCTTCTTCTACAATCATTTGTTTTGGTGTGTTTGGTATGTTTGAAATGTGCCCAGTAACCACAGACTGGCCTAAGTTATTCCTTGAAGGAAACGATTGGTCATATGTGTTGATACTTATAGCTTCTTAATTTCTTTACACTCAACCCTGAACAAGACCTTTGCTTTGGTTGACATAGATTTTCTAAAAATTTCCATAGTATCTGCTGGATAACACATACAAATCTAGAGCTAGAGATTTCTTGAGGTGGGGGGGATAGTGTGTGACCACTCTTCTGGTTTTTCCCAAAACTGATGTGTCTTAGCCCAGAAAAGCAAGCCTCGACAAAGCACATCACTTGTTCTTAGCTATCTGCTTTATCAAAGCAGGTCACCGTTTGCCATGACCCAGCAGGTGCTTTCCGAACTGTGTGTTTCAGAGCGAAGGGGTCCCACAAGCCTATCCCAGAATGTTTGGGACAGAAATAGATGGAAGTCAGTGTCAGTCGGAACAACATTAATTTTGGTTTTCTGGTATATTGGGGTCCTGGAGAAGATGCTGATTGGAACTAGAAAAATGGTGTTGCTATTAAATAAAGGCTTTGAACACAACGACAAGCCCTCGGGGTCTATTAGGAGTGGGGCTCTTCCACTTTAATGTGCGTTTTCTGAGCCTTCCTTGAGGAGGTCATCTTGCTCAACGAGCCCCGCGTTTTGTTTTTTTCTGCAGGATGACTTGCTGTCTTTAAAGGTCGTGAGTGTGCTGCATCATCTCAGCATCAAAAGGGCCATCCAGGTCCTGAGGATCAACAACTTTGAACCCAACTGTCTTCGGAGGCGGCCGTCTGACGAGGTAGCGTTGGGTGGGGGTGTTACTCAGCATGCACCTGCCACGCCTACGACTGTCCCGTGTGCAAAACTGAAACCCATTTCTTCTTGGAAACTGCAGGAAGGGCTGCTGGATTCCTTAGAGCCTCACACCCAGCCACATTCACATCTTAGGCTTTGCCTTCCTTCCCTTCCTCCCATAGTGGTTCTAACCTGTATCAATGGAAGCCAAGGGTTGTGTTTTAGTTTCCCTTCCACCTTTCCTTGAGTATATTTTATATTTTCTCCCTCCTTAAACCATAGGCTTAAATATCACTATAAAGCCGAGACCGGTTTGGCTCAGTGGATAGAGTGTCGGCCTGCGGACTGAAAGGTCCCGGGTTCGATTCTGGTCGGGGGCATGTACCTTGCTTGCGGGCACATCTCCAGTGTGGGGTGTGCAGGAAGCAGCTGATCAATGTCTCTCTCTCATCTATGTTTCTGACTTTCTATCCCTCTCCCTTCCTCTCTGTGAAAAATCAATAAAATATATTTTTAAAAAATCACTATAAAAACTTCCTTTCTTAAAGCACTGCTCTGGTGGTGTGTTAAAAAAAAGGCTTGAAACTTTGTGACAATTTTCGCTCAAAGAGAATTCCAATTGGCAATCACTTTTTTGCCCTCTCTGTAAACATTTAGCCGGAGGTGGAGTAACACCATTCTGTGGGGCAGACTTTTGGACAGAATGTGCAGGTGGAATAATATTAGGAATCCTATGGTCAGTGATTGAAGCTCGTGGTGTCCTCTGTTCCTGTAGAACAGCATCACCCCCTCAGAGGTGCAGCAGTGGACCAACCACCGGGTGATGGAGTGGCTGCGTTCCGTGGACTTGGCAGAATATGCCCCCAACCTCAGAGGCAGCGGTGTCCATGGTGGGCTCATGGTAATAAACTGTTCTAATTTGAAATTGACTTCTTACATTTTGTCTCCTTTAAGCTAATGAGTGGGAACATATCAGTTTACTTATTACAACCTTAAAGAAGTCTAACCCTACCTTACTGCACGATTCCTAGTGAATTTTTACTTTCCGTGTGTTTTTTTCCCTTATTTTTTACTATTACATAACTCTAGATCAGATTTAAACCCATCTCTTCCATTGGCCTCTTTTTTGTGAGATAACATCTGGTTGTTGGCTCTCACATCATCATGTTTTAAAACCTCTGCAAAGATACAGATTGTATTTCTGTCCACAGATTTTGCAAAGAAGTTGGCTGCCAAAAGCATCCCAAGTGTTGCTCTGGCTGGCAGGCTCAGGTGGTTAGAGCAGTGGCCGGCAAACCATGGCTCGAGAGCCACATGCGGCTCTTTGGCCCCTTGAATGTGGCTTTTCCACAAAATACCACGTGCAGGCGGTTTTTGGCCTGGACAAGTCTATTTTGAAGAAATGGTCTTAGAACACTCAAGGAGCTGAAGAGCCACATGTGGCTCGCAAGCCAGCCGCAGTTTGCCAACCACTGGTTTAGAGCATCGTCCCAATACACCAAGGTTGCGGGTTTGATTCCTGGCCAGGGCACATTCAAGAATCAACCAATGAATGCATAAATAAGTGCAACAACAAGTCAATATTTCTCTCTCTCCATCTCTGTCAAATCGATTCAAAACAAAACAAAACATCCGTATTCAATGACATCCCAAATGCAATACCTTAGAGAGGTATAAGCCTTGACTCCATCATGCTTGGATGTCAGGACCAGCTCCCCTCTCACTAGCTTGGGCAGAATAAAAAAAAGAAATGTAAGTTAAAGATTAAAGTCCATACATACTCAGTGTATCTTACTGAGT
Source organism: Lasiurus cinereus (assembly GCA_011751065.1). Lineage (NCBI taxonomy): Eukaryota > Metazoa > Chordata > Mammalia > Chiroptera > Vespertilionidae > Lasiurus > Lasiurus cinereus. The sequence continues at coordinate 19,283,604 of JAAGEH010000311.1, read as the reverse complement.
AGGGTTTTGGAGATAAATAAATGAAAGAGCTCTGCAAATTATAAAGCACAATGCAGACGTGTGATATACCGTACCTTACACAATCTTTATTTTTCTTATAGGTTCTAGAACCCCGTTTTAATGTAGAAACAATGGCTCAGCTCTTGAACATCCCGCCAAGTAAGACCCTGTTGAGAAGACATTTGGCCACTCATTTCAACCTTCTGATTGGTGCTGAGGCCCAACACCAGAAGCGTGATGCCATGGAGTTACCAGATTATGTACTTTTAACAGCCACTGCCAAAGTGAAGGTTGGTTCAAGCTCGCATCATGTCATAATTGGTTATACCAAAAGTGCGAGCAAAGGCTCATTTCTGTTATCCAGCTATCCCATTTTCTGGGATTTACTAAGTTTTGTGGTTGGGTTGAAGGTACTGTATGTGCATCATAACAATAATCAATAAAATACAATTTTGAAGATTTTCTCCTGGGGAATTTTTGCTAAAAATCATTTCTTTTATTAGGGTTAACAATAATAAAGAACATGATGTTGGTTTCTATAATGGATACATTGGCAAGGCAGAGAGCCCATGACTTGGACCCAAATATTGATTGCACTTGTCCTATTTTTGCTGTGGATAAATCAAGTATACAAGTTGCCTTTCTCCTCATACAGATTCTGCTTGTCTGGCCTATAATTGACCAACCTTGCAAGTTGGACAAAGGTACAGCAGCAGAGAATGGATATTCTTAGTTTGCCTAGATTCATAGATCATACGAATTTCAGGCTCCTTTTTCTTCTTTTAAATGATTCCTGTGCTAACTCTTCTGCATGTTATCTCAGCCAGCTTACTGTGGATATAGGGTTTATCGACTCCTTCAGAAATGTGGTTCAAGTTCTTTTCTTTTTTTTAATATATTTTTATTGATTTCAGAGAGGAAGGAAGAGGGAGAGAGAAAGAGAAACATCAATGATGCAAGAGAATTATTGATTGCATGCCCCTACTGGGGATCGAGCATCAACCCGGGCATGTGCCCTTGACAGGAACTAGGAACCCTTCAGTCCACAGGTCAGCGCTTTATCCACTAAGGCAAGCCAGCTAGAGCTCACGTTTTTGTTGTTTTTTAATCGCCTTCTACCTGCTTGATACTTTCTCTTCACCTCCCTTTCTACTTTAGCAGATGTGCCAGATTTGAAACCTCTGAGAGTTTCTATTCTATATAAATTCTCTGCATCAACCAATCACCATCTACTTAACAGTTTCCATAACTACCCAGTGATGAAGATGTAATTTTTCTTCTAAGTATCACTGGAAGTTTTTTTTCCCAAAGAGCAAGGATTATTTTAGCAGTCACCATGCTGTTATAGAAGCATAACAGGCATACAAGATAATTACAGCCCCACCCAAAAAGAAAATACAGTAAGGGCCATTTTCTTTTACTGATTGTAGACTGGAAAACCTTGTAAAATTGTATTTAGCCCTAAGGAATCTAATTTGCATTAGCCGAAACCGGTTTGGTTCAGTGGATAGAGTGTAGGTCTGCAGACTGAAGGATCCCAGGTTTGATACCGGTCAAGGGCATGTACCTTGGTACCGGGCACATCCCCAGTGGTGGGGGGGTGGGGTGGGAGGGGGGCCCCAAGAGACAGCTGATTGATGTCTCTCTCTCTCATCGAGGTTTCTAACTATCTCTCTCCCTTCCTTTCTGTACAAAATCAATAAAATATATTTTAAAAAATTAAAAATAATAATAATTTGCATTAAGTCCTGTTTAAGCAAAAATAAGGCTCTTTGCATATTTTACTTTTATTGCTGTGACTACCCAGCTAGTTGGAGTGAATAAGGAGAACAAATGTAATCTTCTGAGATTATTAACAGGGATCATTGATCATATTTGGGTGAATCAGTCACAGGCCTAGGATGCCTTTGTTTTTGTTATACAAATTTAATCATTCAGTTGCTTTTTTTCTCTGTATGATGAAATGAAATTATACATGTTATTAGTCCTTTTTTATATGAATTTTATCAAATCTCTGGATGTTACTGTTTTCTTTCTTTTAAAGCCAAGGAAACTCACCTTCAGCAATTTTGGGAATCTGAGAAAGAAGAAACAGGAAGATGGAGAAGAATATGTTTGTCCAATGGAATTGGGACAGGCATCAGGAAGTGTTTCTAAGAAAGGACCCAAAGCTGGCCTAGACATGCGCCTGTATGACGAGGATGATTTGGACCGGTTAGAGCAGGTAAGTACAACGTTACCTACCTATTTTCAAGTTCTCCCAGCCTTGAAACACTCAATGGAAACTTCTTGTATTGTGTCCACAAAGCAAGGAAGTTTTCTTCCAATGCTTAAAAATAAAGATAATAATAAAATGATGGTGAACACTTGCAGACTGCTTACTATATCCCAGGCACTTTCCTAAGCACTTAACATATATTAATGTTCACAGTAATCCTAACGCATGGGGAGTATTCTCATCTTAATTTTAGAGAGAAGGACCCTGAGGCACAGAGAAATTAAGTAACTTACCTAAGTTAGAAGAGCTGGGATTCCAACTTGCCAAGCTGGCTCCCAACCCTATGCCTTACCTACATTACCCTAGCTCCGTTTTAAGGAAATCTGAGTATGAAAACAGGTCAGGAATGGAAAGCTCATACTTCTTAGCCTTTTCAGTACAAAGTCATGGGACCAAAAATTGCCCTTTAATTGGTAATCCTTTGGTGCCATTGTTAGCATCATAGCATTTAGTCCAGAAGTGCCATTAAAGTGTTTCTTTTGAATTTCCACATCTAATCACAGCAGTGCAAAGAGATTATCATCAGAAGTATTCCATTGCTCCTATCCCATTCAACACAACTTGCGTTATTTCTTCTCAGATGTTTGTTCATTTTGGCGCACTTTCCTTAAAATTGTGCAGATGAGTTTGTCACGTTGTGGTGTGCTCTTTGCAGATGGAAGATTCTGAAGGGACAGTGAGGCAGATAGGTGCGTTCTCTGAAGGCATCAACAACCTCACGGTAAGTTTGTGAAATGAGTTTAAAATCTTATTCTAAAAATACGTTTGAAAATCACCCCCAGGGTCTGCACGTAGAGCGTAGTGTATGTGACGCCCATCTCTTTGTTTCCCAGCACATGTTAAAGGAAGATGACATGTTTAAAGATTTCGCTGCCCGGTCCCCCAGCACCAGCATTACTGACGAAGACTCAAACGTTTGACCGCAGCACCTGGACAAGCATGAGGAGCTCTTGGTCTCTTTTTACTTTAATTCTACACTCACAGTATATCCAGCAAGTAGCGGGTGGTATATTGTTTATCAATCAACTTCTGCTCATGTAGAAGTGGAAATGGAAAGCAGGGGATCTGTGCCTACCTTAAAGCTGCCACAGAAAGTGAGACACTGGTGAATGAGAGTATAATTGTTTTTTCTCTATTTAATGTAAAAATCTGTGATATATTCTATTTAAAGTGTTGCATTTACTATGAGAGGACTTTACCATAGTGTTTCCGGTCATGTTCACAGTATGGAGGGCTTGGGAGAGAGGGAACTCACAGATGGCTGATTCTGTCACGTCGGTGTAGCCTCTGAAGCAGAGCACATGCTTTTAAAATCGGTATATGGAATCTCTTTAAGATCCAGCGTGCCCACTAAATGCCAGCCACACCTCCACTTGTGTCCTAATGTCTTGTTTTTATATATTTTTCTAAATATATGTATATATTTAGTACACAGAACATAGAACTTTTATTTTGTGACATACCTAAGGAAGATGGTAAAGAAAAGATCACATTAAAAAAATACAGTGATCAAATTTTTCATATGCCAGCTGGTTCTTGGCCAGGTCAGGATAATCTTTCTTTCTCCACAACTGAATTTTAATGATGTTGATCACTCAGATTTAATTAGTGTATATGAAAAACAACTCTTCTTCGATGACACATCACAAAATTATTGGTTTTTTTAAGAATTTCAGCCTTAATCTTGGATTCCTTTAAACTCATGAGGAAGAACTTGAGGGACATTTACATTCTATTAACTTGAACTCATTCAGAAGCTGCTCCAAAATTTGTAGAAATGATTCCTGAAGAAACCAAAACAAAACAAAAACCTTTACAGTATTAAGCTTCTTATTTTCCTCTTTGCTAAATAGACCATTTTCTCAAAATACCAGCAGTCTGACTAATGTACATTGCCCAGACTACCCATGAATGGAAGGAATCCTTTTTAAAAAGCTGAATATCTGTCTGAACATTTTGTCTCAGTCAGACTTTAATGACTCTGAGGCTGGAAAAGAATGCCTATCTTGTGATAATAAAATGTAGTTCATGTGTTTCCTTTGCACAGGGCCCAAATATTCTTTATAAGAAAATACAAAGCTGCAGCACAAGCTGACACTGTGTTTATTATTCTTTTTAGGGGTATCATAAATAATGTTCTATTTTTTTATTCAGTACTACATCATTACCATGATAGCCAACTGTGGTAAAGACTGGTTTCCACAAATTGGCGTAGGAGTGGGCAGTTCAGTTCAGTACCAGTGGGCTTACTTACAAACTATATTTGAATGTCATGATACAATCTTTCAAGTTATCAGCAAGTTACCAAGCTTTTCATCAAGGAACCTATAATATTACATTATTATTTATTCATGACTAAAATGATTTGATACTAACAATAATCTTTTGCTCCCTACCATTCATTATTTGGTAACTGTACTGGACTTTTAATATACTTATGTTTTATTTTAATGTGGATATATGTCACCATTTGAAAAACAAATTTGATATTCCAATCTGGTTAAAAATACCAGGAGACTGTTACAGAGGCCAAATATTCTTTATTCAGGATGTTGTAACATAACTGATGCTGTGTGATGAGTTTAAAATTTTTTTGATGATATATATTTTATTTACAAAATATTATACACTGCTGGTATCACCATATGAAAAGAAATAAAGTCAGCTGATAATTGCCTCATATTTTTATTGTCTGTTACTTTATTTCCCTTTGTTCAGTATAACCAATAGGCTTTATTTCTGATATAGAGAACAATAACAAACTCTTGACAATTCACAAACTCCCATAAAATACTTCATGTGGGATTCATAGCATGTGCCAACAGGTAGGAGTATAAGATGTTTGTTTGAGAAATGCTTGTGTGGAAGGAAACACAGGCTGCTGAGCTGGGGGATGAGGAGTCATGGCAGAGAGGATCCTGAAAAAGCAAAGGGAAATGCCTCACCTGCAGATTTGAAGAAGTTAGTGGTAGACCCCAGCTGGCATGGTTCAGTGGTTGAGCATCAACCAGTGAACCAAGAGGTTATGGTTAAATTCCCAGTCAGGGCACATGCCCGGGTTGCAGGCTCAATCCCTAGTGGAGGGCGTGCAGGAGGCAGCCAATCAATGATTATCTCTCATCATTGATGTTTCTATCTCTCCCTCTCCTTTCCTCACTGAAACCAATTAAAAAAATTTTTTTAAAGAATACTTAAAAAGAAGTTGTAGAAAGTATATGATTCTTTTAGGAATTAAATGCTATTTTTAATTGAACTGAAATTTGAAAAGATGCAGCATATCTTGGAAAAAATGACCAAATAGGAAAAGTAGGGTGACTATAAGTAGAGGAGAATAGGTGTTTTTTGTGAAAGTTACTCTCACTTAGTTAAACCAGCAGGAATCTGCATGAATAAAACACACCCACTTGGCAAATAGGGAGAGCTATTTGTTTAGTTGTATGCATATATGCTTAGTTACACCAAGTAAGCTCCCAGGGTAGAAAACTGGAACCACATTAACAGATGCGACTTCACTGCAAGATGTTCACTCTGAGAGAGAAGTCATTCTGAATGAAGCCCACATGTTTGATATCTGGAAGTGGTATTGATTAGGTGCAGAGGAAATGGGGCAGAAACCATCCCAACAGTCAGCTCCTAAGGACAGCCAAGAGGTTCTCAGCGTCTGTGAGGTGTTTAGTGGAGCTATAGCGCATGCCGCTCAGAAATTGGAGGAGTTCCTTGGATTTGAAGACCCTCTGAGCAATCTGAGCCCAGCTCCAGACACTCTGAATGAGATCTTCTTAATCCACTTCGTCACCTTCTGCCAAGAAAAGGGCGTTGATGAGTGGCTCACTACCACCAAGATGACCAAGCACCAAGCCTTCCTGTTTGGGGCCGACTGGATTTGGACCTTTTGGGGATCTGATAAGCAAATAAGGCTTCAGCTGGCGGTACAGACTCTACCTATGTCTTCTCTTCTTCCTGTCGAGTCTAAGCCTTGTGAGTCCTCCAATCCAGAATCCAGGACAGAGTCTTCCCGGAAGAGTAGATTTGGAAAGCTGGACGAATTCTGTAGCCTGATAGGAGAGGATTGTCTGGGCCTGTTTCTCATCTTTGGGGTGCCAGGAAAGCCTAAAGACATCAGGGGAGTTGTCCTGGACAGTGTCAAAAGGGAGATGGCAAGGGACCATCTGCCAGGAAGGAAGGCTGTGGCACAATTTGTCCTGCAAACTAAAGACTGTGTCTCCGTTAGAGAGCTGCTTGGAAACTGTCTGAGTAAGAAAAACGGGCTACGAGAGGTGGGCAAGGCTTACATTAGCATCTTCTGAACTAGATTTGTGTGATGAGACTGGTCTGTGAGATGAAAAGGAAAAGATATTTTCTTCTAATAAGCAAGCTCTTCCACTTGCATCATCCCCGCATGGAATTCCCCCTCCCTCTCCCACATTGAATGAAAACGATCACCTGGACAAAACATATTAATGCCATGATTATGGAGATTTCCATGTTATCGGGAAAACTGACAATGTAGCTTACTCTTTCATTTATTTACTCAATAATAAAAACGGGAGGAGAGAACAATAAAGTCACCCTTAAAGTTTGATTTGAAAAGAAAAAGTCTTTGTTTGATATAACAAGTCTAGCTCTTAAAAGTGTAAAATGTGACTTTACTGCTGTGGGTGAGAGATGGGTAGGGTGAGTTGGTACATAAGATTACAAAACAGGTTTAATTACACTTAAAACACCTGTCTCAATTCAGGACTACCAAGTGAAATCTCAAACTGCTTTCTTACTCTGATCCTTACCCTCACTCCCACGTCACTGCAAACTGCTTTTTCTGTGTAGTTTTTTTTTTTCCATCAGAATATATTTTATGCATTTTTTATTTTATTTATTTTTTTAAAATATATTTTATTGATTTTTCACAGAGAGGAAGGGAGAGGGATAGAGAGCCAGAAACATCGATGAGAGAGAGACATCGATCAGCTGCCTCCTGCACGCCCCCTACTGGGGATGTGCCCGCAACCAAGATACATGCCCTTGACAGGCATCGAACCTGGGACCCTTCAGTCCGCAGGCCGAGGCTCTTTCCACTGAGCCAAACCGGTTTCGGCTATGCATTTTTTAAAACACACACACACACATGCACACACATCTAAAGCAAAAGCTCTATCCGGATTCAGCTGAGGCACAAGTCTGACTCCACACTGGAGTATCTCATCGGCTTCCCATCAGTGGAATACAGTGGAGGTGTATTCCACGTGGTCTGGCAATGTCCTCCTGGGGTGCTCAAAAAGGGGACATGTTGGCATAGACAGCGAAGTCATCCTCTTTACAGAGGGCCAGGTTGATTGTGTTGGAATACATGGCATCCACATGGCAGGAAAGCTCCAAAGATAGGTGGAGAAAGTTGGTCTGTGGCCTGAGTTGTTTCTTAAAAAATTGTGTCTCCGTTTCTTCAGGGCCTTGGATGAGGGCCACTACTCCAATGAAGCCAGAAACAGCGGTGGCTGCTGTGCCAAAGCTGCTAAGTTCCTCAGGGGTAGTCTCTGGTTTCAGGGTGCTGATATCCTCCCCACAGAGCAATGGTGTGGGGATGTCCAGGGAGGCGTCCCTGGCTCTGAAATCTGAACCCCTGGTGGGATTCACTTTGGGATCTACTTGAGTATTACCTTTTTTTGTGATTTTAACACAGTAACTCATATAACAATCACTTGTATTAATTCTAAACATTTATTTAGACTTTGCAGTAAGGATAATGTATACATATATAAAAACCATCTTTGCTTCAAATCCTGGTTTGGAGGAAAAATAGTTTCCCCCCTACTCCTCTAGATGGTAGAAGCAAAGAGTGCTTAGAAGTGTAAATGGAAGATAGATTCATTCACACTTGATTGCTAAATGCCTGTTAGGCAGTGTTCTATGCCCTGACAATCAGCAGTAAAAAAGAACCATGTCCTATTTTGAGGTAGTTTCCCTCTTAATGGTGGAAGACAGAAAATAAAAATATATACATATGTTTAAAATGTGTACTTAAGAAATGTAACAGGTGCTGTAAAGAAAAATCAAGCATGGGTAAGAGGATAGACTGAAGGACGTGCTATTTTATATGGGATAGTTAAGCCTCCATGAAAAGGGGCCAAGTAGAAACCTGGATTGAATTAAGAGAGAGCACATCAGTACAAATATCTGGAAAAGTGTTCTAGGCACAGGGAACTGAAAAAGGCGTGCATTTGATATGTTTGAGGCATAGCAGAGGAGGCTGGTGCGGAGGGGAAGTGACAGGAGATGAGGTCAGGGAGGTAGCCAGCAAACACATCAAGCAGATCAGACTGGCAAGGCTGGATTTTATTCTGAGTGATATGGGGAGACAAATGCCTTGCTCTGACTGACCCTTTAAATGCCTCACTTGATTGCTGGGTGGAGACTAGACTGTGGGGAGGAAAGAGTGAAAGCAGTGCCCAGGAGGACAGGTAGGAAGCTAGGAAAGGAAACCAGTTGATAGAAAAAAGGGTGGCCTGGACCAAAGTGGTAGAGGAAGAGGGGTGAAGAGGTCAGATTTAGAACTAGTTTGAAGGTTAAAAACATACAGCTGATGATTGGATGAGGAGTATGAAATATATCGAAATTAGAATGTTGTATTTCCAAACTTCTTAAATATTATGAATATATGCAAAGGCGGAACTATATTTGCCTTTGATGTTTCTTCATTCCAGGAAACCAAAGATCAAGGAAAGCATTTAAGCCCTCTCTGCCTTTAGTAAGTGAACCTGAATAGGCTTAGGAGACATATTCCTGCTTTTTTCCTAGAAGGTTATACCAGTTAATGTTTCCTTGGTACATAGTGACCCCTATCTGCAGTAATGCTGTGTAGAATAAGCTATCAAGACGTTGGTGTAGCATAGAAAAAAGTATTCAACTTGGAATCAGATGTGGGTTTGAGTCTCAGTTCTCTTAAGAGCAAAGTCTACCTGCTTAACTCTCTTGAGTTTTTTACCTGTAAAATGGGAATGACTTCAACTAATTCCAAGAAGACAATGCTTGTGACATTCTCTGTACTAAAGTATAAGCTCACCAAGATTTTGAAGTCTAGTACAAATTGTAAGTCTTCATGTTATAATCAGCTGGGTGAGATAAACCGAAGATTCACCATATTTTTTAAATTCAAAAAAAAGTGAAGCTTTTGCTGATTTAAAAAAAAATAGGGCTTTTTTTTTTTTTTTTTTTTTTTTTGGTGTGTGTGTGGCTGTTAAATTTGGGAGATCTTGCCAGCCCGAGGACATTGGATCTCATTGTCCTCCCAGTGCATCAACCCTCCCCTAATGACCCTCAATAAAATAGATTGATCCTGAAAAAGTAAAAATAAAAAATACTGTATTCTCTTATTTAAAAATCTGCACTCTGGTATAAAAATTAAAGTACAGAAGTGTGGAAAGTTAAGTCTTCAGGAGTCTCACCTCCCCTGCCCCCCATAGCCACTCCCTGTAGTTTGCTCTTCACCCATCCAGAACCTGTACTGTATATTAAAAGTATTTTATACAAATGGAAGCATGTAGTCCATAAATGCCTTTTAACATTAAAAACTTATGTATTGTGGACCATTTTCCACGCTAATAGATTTATATGCACCTGGTTCTTTTTAAGACTGACATCAATGCGTCTCAGGTCTGTTTGCATATTAGAGTTAGTTGGAGAACTTAAAAACAAAAACAATAAAACATCAATGCTCGAAACACACCTAGACCAATTGATCAGCATCCCAGAAGGAGGGGCCCTACACCACTTTTTTAGTATCGTCTGAGGGTAATTCTAATGTTCAAACAAGATTAAGACCCAAATGTCTAAATAGTATTCTATATTGTATAAACCATAATATATTGAACCGATACTGATTTCAGAGAGAGGAAGGGAGATGGAGAGAGAGCTAGAAGGAAACATTGATCAACCATTGAGCCATACTGGCAGGGCTAACCAATACTGTTTTGATGGATATTTAGATTTCGAAGTACATCCACATACCTGGATATTTATATATTGTCTATTTATTATGCTTGTGAATAGGTACACTTAGTTCACATACTTTTATAAAGAAATTAGTTTTGATTAATTGCTCAGACAAAAAGTCATTGGATTAAGCTAAAAGCCCATTATTAAAAACACCTTAAAATTTTAAATTGTTCTACACAAGGACTGGTGACATAATTTGTAATGCCCATGCAAAAATGAAAATATGGGGTCCTTGTTAAAAAATTATTAAAAATTTCAAGATGGACAACAGAGCATTCACCAAGTATAGGGCTCTTCTAAGTGCAAGTCAAATGCCTATGAAACCAGTTTTGTTTCTACAATATGTTGGCATATTTAGTCATGAAGGTCAAAGGAAAGATTTTTATCGTATCATAAAGTTGCACATTAACTTCTTTTTCAATTAAAAAGTTATGTAATTCTTAGTAAATCCTTGGTACACAATTGTACATGTTTTACTCTTTTTAAAAAATAATTGTATTGATTTTTAGAAAGAGAGGAAGGGAGAAGGAGAGAGAGAGAGAGAAACATCAATGTGATGTGAGGGAAACACTGATTGGCTGCCTCCTGCATGCTCCTTGCCAGGGATCAAGCCCACATAGGGGCATGTGCCACAACCAGGAATAGAACTGGCAGTCTTTTGGTGTATGGGACAATGGCCAATCAACTGAGCCACACTGGCCAGAGTATGCTTTACTCTTTAGACTGCATGAACCAGTTATTATTATTGCCTGTTGATAGCATTGCAAATGATTTTTTAACATTAATATAGAATGAACTTTATTGTACTTGATACCTGGGAAAACAATGTGTTTCTCTGGATCCACTAACTCTAATTATATCTATCTACTTTATTCTTAGAGAAGGTAAACTGAGGACCTAAGTCTCTTAACATCTTACTCAGAAATTGAGAATTCTCTGAATGCAAATTAATTTTATAATGATTCATACCTTTTTTTTCCCCTAAATGTCTATGGTATAGGCCTTGCACTTTATTATACTAAAATATACAAACTCAGGAGAGAAAAAAGTGGTTACTGTATTGACTCTGAGCTTAATCCAATGGCTACTATTTATATTATACCTTCTGAAATATAACTCAATCACAATGGTCTTGAGGAAGATATCGCTTCTATTTTCTTTGAAATTGAAGCTCAGGGATGTTAGGTGAACTTGCCCAAGATCTCACACACACACACACACACACACACACACACAAAGCAGAGCCTGGGTTCAAACTCCACATTCATTTGACTAAAACACCATACTTTCATCTTAAGAATAAGAGGAGAAGGTAAAACAGTATGTGAAGACAGAGGCAGAGATTGGAGTGATGTGTCTACAAGCCAAGGAATGCCATGGATTGCCAACAATCATCAGGAGCTAAGAGAGAGGCATAGACAGATTCTGCCTCTGAACTTCCAGAAGGAACCACCACCCCTGCTTACACCTGGATTTTGAAGTTCTAGCCTCTAGAACTGTGAGAGTATAAATCTCTGTTGTTTTAAGTCACCCGATTTGTGTTATTTGTTACAGCGGCTCTAGAAAACTAATACATCTAATACTTCTGCTTTGGAGTAATAATGAATAGTAAGAGGCCAGAAGAGATGAGAATGGTGATTATTACAAATACTTCTCCCAGCCCTAGCTAATTTGGCTCACTAGGTAGAGCATTGGCAAGAGGACTGAAGGGTCCTGCTTGGATTAAGGTCAAGGGCACATACCTCAGTTGCTATCCTCCTCGGTGAGGATTAACAAAACACACACACACACACACACAAACACACAAACAAATACTTGTTTGTGGGAACCTCTTTCATGTCCCATTCAGGGTTCGGGTTCTGGAGGAGGCCGCATGTAAATAAAAAGAGAGACTATATAAATTAATTTGGCGATATTGGGGGACCTGGCGGGAACCTTCTTCAAGGAGGAAAGGACTACCACCTTCCTTTGGCCTTGCCATCCCTTTTATTCAGGTTTGGATACACTCTTTGCCCTGAAGCAGGCAATTCCAATAACAAGTAGATTATCTTATCAGTAAGGATTTACCTGATTATTTGATGGGGAAGTTCATTGTCTCAATTAGATAGGGGGTGTCTGGCTTTGACCTTCCAGAGCTTCAAGGTTGACCAACCTTCCGGGTTCCTTGTTCACTTTCTATTAGTGAGACAATTATTGGTTTCCGGCACTTGTTCCTATCATGCTATTTCCCCACCCCCCACCCCACTCCCACCTCAACCCCACTCCCATCACATACTGATTGATGCCCATGTGCACTGAATGCTCATAGGTAAATACCCTGGGACACCTGCATACCTCTGCTCCGCCAGTTGTATGCTTACCAAGAGTCAGTTGTGTTTGTTCCATGTTGTTCTTATTATAATTTTGTACTTTGATTAAATATTATCAAATATTTAATAGCTGAAAAAAATAGGGAATAATTTTATTTTTTTAGTATATTTATTGATTTCAGAGAGGAAGGAAGAAGGAGAGAGATAGAAACATCAATGATGAGAGAGAATCATTGATTGACTGCCTCCTGCACACCCTACTGAGGATTGAACCTGCAATCCAGGCATGTGCCCTTGATCAGAATCGAACCTTGGACCCTTCAGTCCGCAGGCTAATTCTCTATCCACTGACCCAAGCCCACCAGGGCAAAATAGGGAACAATTTTATTAAGGATTGTATGTTAATTCATCCTGGGGCGGAGGGGGGGTAACTCATGAAAAAGAATGACCATTATATTGTAAGTCCTGATGAATACTGACTCTTTGTAATTCTAAACTGATCTACAAACGAGCTAATCAAATTACTGAAAACAGTTACATCCGATGCAGACATAATACTCATTGTACACCAATGTTGTACCCAGATGTTTGTCTATATTAACTATATTAAGATCACACAGCCTAGAAATGATGAAACCAAGTTTTAAAGTCAAGTATCATTTAAAAAAAATCTTTATTGTTCAGATTATTACAGATGTTCTTCTGCCCCCACCCCCCGCCATAGCTCCCCTCCACCCAGTTCCAGGGCCTTGTCCCCCCCTTACCCCTTACACCCCACCCCCTCCCTGCAATGTCCTTGTCCAGTATCTTTTTAACTATCAGATACCGCCTCTCCCTTTGGAATGTGTCACTTGCACTAGCTGAACACATTCTTCAGTGCAAGAACCTGTAGAAAAGCAGCGATTGCAAAGGAGCAGGGGTCTAGGGTAGACACCGGGGCTATATGAGGTCCCACCCAGAACACACCTGCCCTCTGTGAGCGACATTTCTTCTGTCCCTTATGATCATGATTTGCAATTGTCTTTGGACTAACTGCTTCGATATGTTTTTTAAGCGTTTGCTTCCTTTTCATTACGTTTTTTTCTCTTTTCTGTGTTGCACTTTAAAATACACACACACACACACACACACACATATATATATATATAT
>JAAGEH010000311.1:19248116-19269782 GCA_011751065.1 Lasiurus cinereus | reverse complement strand
TAATTTTTTTACAGAGAGGAAGGGAGAAGGATAGAGAGTTAGAAACATCAATGAGAGAATAACATGGACCAGCTGCCTCCTGCACACCCCTACGGGGGATGTGCCCGCAACCAAAGTACATGCCCTCGACTGGAATCCAACCGGGACCCTTCAGTCTGCAGGCCCATGCTCTATCCACGGACCCAAACCGGTCAGGGCTGTGGTGCACTTTTGACTCTGGTCCTGATTTCCCAGGCCCACGTGTATCCTGTTTCTGCACCCAGGGGCGGGGCAAAGCGGGCGAGCATGCGCGGTAGCGGCCTCAGGCCTGCCTCCTGACCAACGGGAGCGCGCTTGTCCTGCCCGAGCATGCGCGGTAGCGGCCTCAGGCCTGTTTCCCCCCCCCAAGAGCAGGGTCGCACTTGGCCTCCCGGGCTTGCCGTCTTTGCAGCGATGGCGGCCGCATCGTTCCCCGCGTGGCTGTGCCTGCAGCCGGGGGCCAGGACCCTGCGTGCCTTCTCCACCGCAGTGTCTGCGACCACTCTCCCCGGAAATGCAGGGCCGCGTGAGTGTCTGCCGCGTCGCCTCCGGGGCCTGGGGGCGGTGAGGGCGGACTATCGGACCCGCGAAGGCCGCCGCGGTGGAACCTGCGCCGCCCGGGGGAGGCCGGGGTGTCCGTGGCCCTGGCCTCTGGCCGTGGCTCGCCTGGTGGGACGGCCGGGCCTGTGGGTCTGCCCGCTGCGCGGAGTCGCCCCATTCTCGCCGCGGATGGCTGCGCTGGGGCCTCGGGCGCCACCAGCCTGCCCCTCCTCCCTCCCTGCCGGGACCCGCGCGCTGGGGGGCCCGCCCCACGGTCGCCGGCACAGGTCTCTCTGGTGACTGTGCTCGGTGACGTTTCCGGGGGCTGTGGAACCTCGACTTTCTCGAGCGTTAAGGGACACGTAGAGCTGTCCCGGGACAAGCCGCAGCTCTGAATTCCAGTCCTAGCCGTGCGGCCATTTGGGATGACCTTCACCCAACAGGCACCGAGGTGACCTTTTACTCAGCGATCGCAGGGACGCCTGGCGCCCTTCTCGCCCCGGAGGAATCGAGTGGAAAGGACATTTGTTAACGCAGACTGTTCAGAGTGAGGTGCCTGAAAAGGAGCCAGAATGGGGTGATGCGGGAGCATGGGGGAGGGAGGAGCCCGCGGGACGGGAGAAAAGCTCGGTCCAGTTGCGCCAGGTGCTGCCCGTGCTGCCTTCTCTGACCTCAGTACTCCCCGCAGCCCGCGCGAGGCCGCCGTCTCTCCCCTCTACAGCTGCCCCACTTCCCTTTTCTGTCTGCGCGCTTGCTCCCCGCATTGAATTCTCCCCAAGGCCAGAGTGAGGGGTTCAAATAGCAGTCTTCTTACCTTGCCACTCCTTTATCCAAAAATCTTCAGGCAATTCTCACTGCTTTAAGATGAATGATAAATTCCTCAATGTATCCTATTAGCCCTTAAAAGTCTTAACACGGCTCTTTTTAAAAAAATATATTTTATTGATTTTTTTTTTTTTTTTACAGAGAAGGGGGAGAGAGATAGAGAGTTAGAAACGTTGATCAGCTGCCGCCTGCACACCTCTCCTGGGGATGTGCCCACAACCAAGGTACATGCCCTTGACTGGAATGGAACCTGGGACCTTTCGGTCTGCAGGCCGACTCTGTATCCACTGAGCCAAACCGGTTGGGACTTACCTTGTCTTTTTAATTTTTCATTTATTCTATAAATACTTGATTCCTACTGTGTGGTGCTAGGCGATATTCTAGACAATGGGATAGATAGAGCAAAAGTCCTTTACCTCTTGAAGTTTATATACTTTGAGGGAAGTCAGACTATAAAAAGATAAGCAATGTCAGTACAATGTAAGGTAGTGATTAGTGCTTTGAAGAAAAATAAAGCAGGATGTTGAGAATGATGAATTGGAGGAGTAGTGACTATAGGGTCAGATAAGATAGTCTGTCTAGAAAGAGCTCACCTTGGGGAAGTGACATTTGAGCAGAGCCCAGAACCATGCTGAGATGGGGAAAGAGTATTGTTGGCACAGGGAATTGCAAGTGCAGAGGCCCAGGAGTGAGAATAAGCTTATGGGTGTGGTCAAGGAACACAAAAAAGGTCAGCATGGCTGGAGCTAAGTGAGCCAAGAGGAGAGTTCTAGTATAAGAAAGGTAATGGCCTGATCTTGTAAAGGCTTATAGGCAATTGGCTTGACTTGTATTTTAAGTTGAGGATCACACTGGAAGATGTTAAGCAGGGAAATGATGCTGTGTGGAGAACCAACTTTAGGAGGGAAAGAGTGGAACTCAGCAGACCAGTTTGTAAGTTGCTGTCGTACAAATGAGATGATGGTGATTTGGATTGAGGTAATTGTGGAGTAAATAGGTTGTTATGGTTGAATTTGGGACACATTTTGAAGGTAGAGCTAATGGGACTTATTGGTGGATTTGATAGGGGGCTTGAGGAACAGTCTCCAGAAAGCATGTTAGATTTTTATCCTGAATAATTGGATGAATGACAATAACCACTTACAGGGGTTGGGAAGACTGGAAGAAGAAAATCTAGACCTCTGCCAATGATGTTTTATATCTGAGATGTCTATCAAATACCTCTAGTCTCTTTTTCTCAGTGCACTCTCTGTTCTGGTTTGAAGTTTCAACCATATTAAATTTGTTTACTTTTTTTTAAAATATATATTTTATTGATTTTTTTACAGAGAGGAAGGGAGAGGGATAGAGAGAAACATCGATGAGAGGTATCGATCAGCCGCCTCCTGCACGCCCCCTACTGGGGACGTGCCCGCAAGCAAGGTACATGCCCTTGACCGGAATCGAACCCTGAACCTTTCAGTCCACAGGCCGACGCTCTATCCACTGAGCCAAACGGGTTTCAGCAAATTTGTTTACTTCGATTTTCCATCTTCTCTTTCTCTAGAACATTTTTTCTTACTTGCCAGTTCCCAGGGCTACCTCCTGTTCATCCTTGACATTTAGCTTAAAGTCAACTTCAGGGAACTTCTTCCTGAACTATTTGACTAGGTTTGGTCCTCTGTTGTATGTTTCCATTAATATTTATCATTTTTTATTTCTTGAAATTACTTGTGAAATAGTTGTCTTATTTTAATAGACTTTCCATTTTGTGGGAGTAAGATTTTGTTTATCTTGTTCTTTTCTGCCTTCCTAATTTCTAGTACACAGTATCACTCTAAATTTTTTGAAGGAATAAACATAATATCACTGAGGGACGAATAAGAATTTATTACATGAAAAGAGGTGGGGAGGTGGAAAGGGACAGAAGGAAGGGAAGCATATTCTAGGCAGAGAACATAAAAATCAGAAAGTCTGAAGGGAAGTTCCATGTAATTGTGGTGCCTTGTGAAGGGGAATGAGGCTAGAGATGTGAAGAAGGTGATGTGAGGTTCAGAGTCTGAAGAGTCTTGTGTGCTGTGCTAATCTCACAACTCTTAGTCCTTAGTTTTCTAAAACCGTAAATGACTTCTAGATACGGATAATGATAGTACTTACAGTTCTTGTGAAGAATAAAAATTAAATGAAGTAATGAAAAGCATTTAGCACAGCATCTAGCATGTGAAAGTGCTCAATAAATATAGCTATTATTATTTTATAATAGCAAAACAGTTATTTAGAGAGGCATAAGATAATATTTTAGAAGGTGTATATTGTATGTAACTAATCTGCCCTCTTCTACAGTTAATGTGATTTATTAGGAATGGCTATGATTTTTGTTATTATAGCATTAGTAGTTCTAATATATAACAGAAAAGGAAAAACTTAATGATTTTTTTTATTGTTAGTAAAAAGATCAGAATAATTTTAAATATAAGTAGGTATACTTAAAATTAGAACCTTTCAAACCATTTATCTTTAAAGACACAAAATACTTATTTCTAACTAGATATTTTAACTTGGGAAAATGAGTTTATTTGAATTAATTGAAAATTTTTCTTTGTGTGATGATTTCGTATTAAATTTTAATAACTAATTTTCTTAACTATTTCGAACATTTTATTTTCATTAAGATAATTTTAGTCTCGGAGCTTACAGAATATAGATTATTGTTTCTTCGTTACAGAATATTTTAAATTGTATTCAGATCATGGGGTCACAATCAGTTGAATAAATCTATATTTTAAAATTCTCTGTAACCATTGTGTTGTCTTTTAGGTACAACAGAAAGAACATCCAGGCTTGAAAGGCCGCCAAGAAGAAAGGTGAACAATTAACATACTCTAATATATACTATCATAATGGTTTCTGAAGTTCTAAAGTGAGGAAGATATTCGTGATAAGGCAGGAGGGTACACCCAGGAAAGGTTCATAAGGGGATGTTCACTTGGTGACTACCACAGTCTTGACTCTAGTCTTGGTCTGGTCTTTGTCAGTACCCTGAGAATGGATCATCTTTGAGAAATGGACTCACCCACATATTCCCAGGAAATAGGTACTTAAACCAGAATATAGAATTATTTTTGGCAATGCCTGTAACAGTCATGTAGCATGAATATTACTAATTTGTTCTCACTCTGGGCATCTCTGTGGAGGGATCCAAATTATAAAGTCACCTAGCATGGAGTCAAAACAAAGGCATATTAGTTGGACACTAAATGGCATCAAATTATAATTGTCTAATGTAGTCATTTTCATAGGAATATTACTTGTTTCAGGACATGCTACACTAGTATTGCTTAGGTGGGTGTTGCCAGATTTTGCCTATTTAAACTGTATGCTGGTTATCCCCTTCATTGAGTATATTATATACTAGGTGTCCCTCCCAACTGCCCTCTGCAGGCCTGGTTGCCCCCAATTGACCTCTTCTACAGGCCTAATCCCCCCTTCCCCCCCACAACTGCCTCCCCTGCAGACCTGGTCATCCCCAACTGCCCTCCCCTGCCAGCCTGGTCACCTCTATCTGCCTTCCTCTACAGGCCTGGTCTCCCCCAACTGCCTGAAAGCATTGTCCTTCCCAACTGCCTTCCCCTGCTGACCTGGTCCCCCCCAACTGCCCTTCCTTGCAGGCCTTGTCTCTCTCAACTGCCCTCCCTTGCAAGCCTGGTTGTCCCTAACTACTCTCCCCTGCTGGCCTGGTTGCTCCTAACTGCCCTCCCCTGCTGGCCATCTTGTGTCCACATGAGGCAGCCATCTTTTTTTTTTTTTTTAATATATTTTTATTGAAGGGAGAGGGTTAGAGAGTTAAAAACATCCATCAGTTGCCTCCTACACACTCCCCCTCCCCCCCCCCCCAACAGGCCGACACTCTGTCCATTGAGCCAAACCTGTTTTGGCAGAGGTGGCCATCTTGTGTGTTGGAATGATAGTCAATTTGCATATTACCTCTTTATTATATAGGATATATATGTATAGATAGATAGATACAGATATAGAGAGAGAGATTGTGATTGACTAAGCTATCATATAGTTATTCCCTGGGCCTAGAAGGTATATAATTTCTTATGTATTTATTCAGTTAGTTTAATCTTAATTTACTTATTTCCAAGTTCTCAATGTCACCTCATGCTCACTTCCATCAAAGGAGTTTTAAAAATTATTTCAAAATATATTGTTATTCACCTACTTCATAACTAAACTGTAAAAACTTTGCTAAAAGTCTATGTAAATAAATAAGATAGATATGCTTTTAGTGATATAAGTCATATTAAAGGGGTTATCCCTCTTGTCCCAGAGAGTTTGAGGAAACAGTATAGAAATATTCAGGTAGATTTGATATTTTTTCATTTGGACAGCAGCAACTTTGTGGAAGGTCAGATTTTACCTAGGTTGCAATTCTGCTAATGTTTCTCTTAATTGCAAGTTTTCTTTTGCTTTAAAATTAAAATACGCGTTTATATTAAAAATATTAAACTGTTTTATGTTTCTTAGGCACTACCTCCGAGGACAGAGAAAATGGCTGTTGACCAGGACTGGCCTAGTGTTTACCCTATTGCAGCACCATTTAAGCCCTCTGCAGTCCCTCTTCCTGTACGAATGGGTTACCCAGTAAAAATGGGTGTGCCCATGGCAAAGGAGGGAAATCTAGAACTTTTAAAGGTAAGATAAATTACTGATTTACTGGCTAAGATCTCTGTTCAAATAAATAGTGATCCTCCTCCCACTGCCCTTACACCTCTTATACTTCAAGGTTTAGTATATAGCAGCTTTTTGTAGTTTTTTTAATTTTTTTTAAGTATGTTTTTACTGATTTTAGAGAGACAGGAAGGGTGAGGGAGAGAGAGATAGAAACACTGATGAGAGAGGAACTTCAGTCTCCCACTGGGGATCAAGCCCACAACCTGGGGATATGCCTTGATGAGGAATCAAACCAGTGACCTCTTGATGCATAGGTCAACTCTCAATCACTGAGCCACACTAGCTGGGCTTCTGTTTGATTTAAAATTTTTTTCTCAGGTAATAATGGATGCTATATTTTAATTATCTGTGGTAAAACAAAAAACAAAAACCTCAAAAGTATCTTAGGCATTTAAGAATGTAACTGCTCTAGCTGGTTTGGCTCGGTGGATAGAGTGTCAGCCTACAGACTGAAGAATCCTAGGTTCAATTCTGGTTAAGGGTGTGTACCTCAGTTGCTCCTTGGTCCCAGGTTGGGATAGGTATGGGAGTCAATCAATGGATGTGTCTCTCTCATATCAATGTTTTTTTCTCTCTGTCTCTCCCCCTCCCTCCCACTCCCTCTAAAAAGCAATGGAAAAATATCCTCGGGTAAGGACTGAAAAAAAAAAAGAGAGAGAATGCCATTAATTGGTCCTATGGTTTCTCTTTGGCTTTTTCTTTTCTACTAGAGGCCCAGTGCACAAAACTTGTGCATGGGGGTCGGTGGGACCCCCTTAGGCCCCCTTCTCCCTCAGGAGGTGTCTGACTGCTAGTTTAGGCCTGATCCTATGGCCTAAACTGATAGTTGGCCATCCCTCTCACAGTCTGGGATGGCTAGCTCCTAACCATTGACCTGCCTGCCTGCCCCTGCCGGCCTGATCCCCCTAACTGCTCTCCCCTGGCCTGATCACCCCTAACCGTCTCTGTCTTGGCCTCTGCCATTGTGGCTTTGTCCGGAAGATGTCTGGTCTAATTAGCATATTACCTTTTTATTAGAATAGATTATAACTTTTCTGTATTATACCTTTAAATGGAACTAAGTGAAATAATCTAATTTGAGATTGAGAACTGGGGGTTGGAGTGAAGGTTTCACTTTTTCTGTTCAAAAAGGTAGAATATTATGTAATATTGTTACTGTCCTTAAACTTTACTGCTTGAAGCAAAATTGGTCATATTAAATGCCTCATTTGGTAGCATCGACAGTAATTTATGAACTAAGTTTTTAAAGAAAATATAAATATGCTTAGTCTGAATGCATATCTTAGATGGTTTCCTTTTACATACAGTGGAATTATCATCAACAAACTTTTCCATTAAATGAGAGTCTTTTTGAAAAAAAAATTTGATGGAAGATGATGGTGAAAAATGAGATGGTAATATGAGAAGATGGTATCTGCTACTGAATGCAAGGGTAAATGAAATTTGGAAATGGGAATGTTTTAAGAAAACAAACATTGCAGAAACAAATGTTTTCTTCTAATGAAAGAGAAGTGAACTTAGTTTAAAGAAAAGTGTTTGGAAAATAATCATTGGTGAGAGAGGACTACAGTATGTTTATAATAATGCTACTGATTGTGAATGGCATCTTAATAAACATAGGAACCCAAACATTTAATGTATACCATCCTTTTTAAGAATCACCTGTATACTTCATCCAATGAAGTGGTTCATTTCTAGTGAGTGCCAAAAGATAAGTTGATTAACTTAGCTAATATATGCAAAGTGCATAGAACAGTACCTATATAAATGTTATGTAAGCATTAGCTGTTATTTTTTTCCTTTTGTGATTTTAAGATTTTATTTTTTGTTTCAAAAATAAAAGTATAGAAAAATGAAGCCACCTACTCCATAGTCCCAATTTTCATTGACTATTTTCTCTTGATTAAAAAAACATTTTCTGATCAACACCTAAGATTCTATGCATAATATTTGAAGTAACTTTCTGTTTGTTCAAATCTTTCTTTCCAAATGAGTCTATTTAACTAAAATTTCTCTTAAATTGCTTAACATTATTCAAGAAATATATAGTAAATATAATTATTTATTTGAAGGAATTAAATCTCTGACTTTTCCTGAACTTCTAATTGGCCCTGTGAATGATTAGGTGGGCTTTTAATAGATCATCATATAGTATGTATTTCCAACTTCATTAAATTGTTCGGTTAAGGTTTGCTAGCTTCATTTATTCATTCAGTTCTAAAATGTCTATTAAGTACAAAGTGGAAAATGTATCACAGTGCTATGTAATCCCAGGGAATTAGGATGATTAAATAATAATTCATGTCTTCAGTTCTATGAGGAAAATATGTACACCTGTAGATTCATGGCAGGAAGAATACTATATAAATGACGTTAATTTTTTCCATGATTGTCATTTTAAAATACTGGGTACTGAATTTATATTTTAAGGAATTTCCTTTTTGTTATTGTTGGTTAATCTTCACCTGAAGATATTTTTTCCATTGATTTTTAGAGAGTGGAAGGGAGTGGGGAAAGATAGAGAGAGAAACATTAATGTGGGACACATCCTTTGGTTCTCTTGCATGTGCCCTGACCTGGGCCAGGGATTGAACCTGCAACAGAGGTATATGCCTTTTACCAGAATTGATCCTGAGATCCCTCAGTCCACAAGCCAACACTAACCACTGAGAAAAACTGGCTAAGACAGGAATTTATTTCTTGAATTCACAACACCTGTGATAATTAATATTGTAAGAAACTACCTCATTTTATTTATGATAAGGCTTGTTGAGCTTATAATTTAGGTGTATGAGAAAATGATCTTTTTTCATGTTTTTAAGACAGTTGGCTAATTTATCCTTTAAATTTCTCTACTTTAGATCCCCAATTTTTTGCATTTGACTCCTGTAGCAATTAAAAGGCATTGTGAAGCTCTTAAAGGTAAGTGGTTATTGTGTAATATAATTAGACAGCAGTCCCATCCAATAAAAGAGTAATATGCAAATTAACTGTACCTCCGCTACCCCACCAACCAATCAGTATGCAAATTAACCCAACCAAAATGGCTATGTCCACAGAAAAGCAGGAGGGAGGCTTGGGTTGCCGCTAGCGATGGAGGAAGCCAAGTTTCCCTGCATAACCTGGCTTGCCAAGGCCTCTGCTTAAGGCAACTAAGTTTCAATGGCTGTGCAAGCAGAAGGCTTGGCTCCACTCCAGGCTACAAAGTTTCAATTGTAGAAGATAAATAAATCCCAGATACCAGGGCCTCCGCTTGGGTTGCCCGTGGAGGGGGCGGCTGGGCTGGCCTGCAAACTACCACAGGCCCCTCACCCAGGTGGAGGGGGCGGCTGGGCTGGCCTGCAAACTACCACAGGCCCCTCACCCAGGTGGAGGGGGCAGCTGGGCTGGCCTGCAAACTACCACAAACCCCTCACCCAGGCTACCTCACGCCCCAAGGGAACACCCACCCTGATCCAGGACACCCTTCAGGGCAAACCAGCTGGCCCCCACCCATGCACCAGGCCTCTGTCCTATCTAATAAAAGAGTAATATGCAGATTGACCATCACTCCAACACAAGATGACTGCCCCCATGTGGTCAAAAGATCCTGCTCCCATGTGGACACAAGATGGCCAGCAGGGGAGGGCAGTTGGCATGGACAAGCCTGCAAGGGAGGGCAGTTGTGGGCAATTAGGCCAGCAGATGAGAGTAGTTGGGAGAGACCAGGCCTGCAGGGAAGGGCAGTTGTGGGGGGTCCAGGCCTGCAGGGGAGGGCAATTAGGGTGACCAGGCCTGCAGGGGAGGGCAGTTAGGCTGACCAGGCCTGCAGGGAAGGGCAGTTAGGCTGACCAGGCCTGCAGGGGAGTGGTTAGGGGGTGATCAGGCTGACAGGCAGAAGCGGTTAGGGACAATCAGGAAGGCAGGCAGGTGAGCAGTTGGGAGCCAGCAATCCTGGATTGTGAGACGGATGTCCCATATTGGAGAGGGAGCAAATTGAACTGAAGGACACCTTCCTGCCCCCATGCATGAATTTCGTGCACCGGGCCTCTAGTACAATAATAGTAGGGAACTTCACTACCCTACTTTCAACAATAGATAGGTCATCCATACAGAAGAAAATAAGGAAATGTTGGACTTAAACTACATATTAGATCAGGTGGACTTAACATTTATTGAACACACCATTCGATAGCAGCTGAATACACTTTCTCCTCAAATACATTTGAAAAATTCTCCAGTATAGATCATTTTAGGCCACAAAACAAGTCTTCATAACTTAAGAAGACTGAAATCGTATCAAGCAATTTCTCTGACCATAGTGGTATGAAACTAGAAATCAATTACAAGAAGAAAACTGGAAAATTCACAATTACATAGAAATTAAACAACATGTCCTAAACAAACAGTGGGTCAAAGAAGAAATCAAAAGAGAAATGAAAATGGAAACAACATACGAACCCTTATGAGATTTAGCAAAAGCAGTCCTAAGAGGGAAGTTTATAGCAATAAATGCCTAGCTTAAGAAACAAGGAAAATCTCAACCTAACTTTACACCTTAAGGAACTAGAAAAAGAAAGACAAACTTTTAAGCCCAAAATTAGTAGAAGAAAGGATATAACAAAGATCCGAGTAGAAAGAAGTGAAATAGGAACAAAAAAAAATAGAAAAGATAAATGAAACTAAAGCTGGTTTTTGAAAGGATAAACAAAATACTCAAGCCGTAAGGTAGACTCACCAGGAACAAAAGAGAAAAGACTCAAATAAAATAAATTTATAAATGAAAGTGGAAACATTTTAACTGATGACATAGAACTATAAAGGGTCATAAAAGACTATTGTGAATAATTAATTATACACCAACAAATTAGAAAATGTAGAAAAATGAATAAATTCCTAGAAACATTTAAACTACCGTGAGTGAACCATGATGAAGTAGAAAGTAGATTACTAGTAGGAAGATTGAATCAGAAATCAAAACCCTTCTAATAAAGAAAAGTCCAGAACCCGATATCTTGATTGGTGAATTCTAAACATTTAAACAAGAATTAATACCAATTCTTCTCAAACTCTTCCAAAATATAGAAGAGGTAGGAACACTTTCAGATCCATTTTACAAGGCCAGCGTTAGCTGACACCAAAACCAGACAAGAATTCTGCAAGAAAGAAAATTATAAGCCATTATCTCTGATGAATATAGATGCAAAATTCCTCAACAAAATAGCACACTGAATTCATCAGTACATTAAAAGGATCATACACCGTGATTTAGTGGAATTTATTCCAGGGATAGAAAGATGGTTCAGCATCTGCAAATCAGTATGATAACACCACATTCACAAAATAAAGGATAAAAATTATATAATTATTTCAATAGATATAGAACAAGTATTTGATTAAGTTCAACATCCTTTGATGAGAAAGATTCTCAACAATCTATACCTAAACATAATGAAGGCACAACTAATATTATACTCTGAGTAAAAATTTTATATTCTGAAAGAATTTTTTCTAAGTTCAGGACAATACAAGGACAAGTCACCTTTATTCAACATAGAATTTTTAGCCAGAGCATTTAGATAAGAAAAAGAAAAACATTTGAATCATAAAAAAAATAAAATTGTTTCTAATTGTGGATTACATGGTATTGTATATAGAAAACCCTAAAGACTTCACCCAAAAACTCTTAGAACTAATAAATTCAGTAAAGTCACAGGCTACAAAATCAATTGTGTTTCTATATACTAACAATGAACTGTCAGATAAATTAAGAAAATCTCATTTACATAAAAAAAATAAAATACTTAGGAATAAGTTTAATCAAGGAAGTGAAAGATCTATGCACCAATATGAAAGAAACTGAAGAAGATACAAATAAATGGGAAGATAGTCTGTGCTCTGGGATTGGAAGAATTAATATTGTTAAAATGCCCATACTGTCTTTATAGATTCAATGTATTCCTATAAAAATCTCAATGGCATTTTTCACAGAAATAGAAATAAACAATACTAAAATTTGTGTGGAACCATAAAAGAACCTGAATAACCAAAGCAGCCTTAAGAACAAAGATTTCAAATTGTATTAACAAAGTTGTCATAAATAAAACAGTATGTTTGTTACTGGTATAAAAAACAGATCATTGGAACAGAATGAAGAGCCCAGAAATAAACCTACTCATTTATGGCCAATTAATTTTTATGACAAAGGGACCAAGAATATATAATGGGAAAAGAATAGTTTCTTCAATGATGTTAAGAAAACTGAGTAGCTACAAGCAAAGGAATAAAACTTGAATGTAACACCTGAAACTGTATCTTCCATATGCATGGAGCTAAGGACAAAACTTTTTTTTTCTGTGCTTCATTTTATGAATGCTCTCATAATAAGTACATATTCCAATTTCTGATCTCCTTTGCATTGGACTGTATCTAGAATAAGCAAATTTGAATTGTTTTAGGATCACGACTATTAGTGATTGAATGTGTAGTTTAATAGTTAGTACCTTTGTGCCCTAACTGGTATGGTTCAGTGGATAGAGCATCAGCCTAAGGATTGAAGGAGCCCTGGTTCTATTCCAGTAAAGAGCACATGCCTGGGTTGTGGGCTGGATCCCCAGTAGAAAGTGTTGCACAAGGCAGCCAATCAATGATTCTGTCTCATCATAGATGTTGCTCTCTCTCCTTCCTTCCTCTCTAAATTCAATAAAAATACATATTTTTTAAAAAGGTATTAGGAAGAAGAGATAAAGAGGTCTTGAAAAGTAGGAATAATTATATTTCTCTTGAGGTGAGGGAAGAAAGAAAATCTCTTCTATCATTTATATATTTTGGGACATTATGGTGATTTTCAATCCTTTAGGTTATATGTTTCTGTCCATTAGTGACTGATAAAAATTTGTGCTCATTGGAACAAATCATATATCACTTTTTGAATCCTTTGTAAGTCCAGGTGACAAATGCATTACACTGATAAATTGCATTTTTTTTTAAATTTTTAAGTGTGCATTTACAAATTGGAAACTGATCGTTGTAATGAGATATTTCTAAAGTGCTTTATAGTTTTTAAATGTAAGGCTTTCGTACAGCACATTTGGAAGAGTAGCATTATATTTTAAAGTGCTTTTAAGTGTTTTAATCTTTCCTTAATTTGCCTTTATACTTCTGCCAGCTTCTGGATGTAGACTGTATCTTCCAAATAACTCAAAGGCTTTTCAAATATTTCTTCTCAGTTTTCTTTCAAAGTAGGTCAGTTTAGATTTTATATCTAACTTGCAGATGGAAAATCTGAAGTACAGGAAAGTTAGGTAATTTACCAAAATTTTAATAATCAGTGGCAGAAGTTAAGTAAAAAAACCAAGGTTTTCTGAAGTCTAGTTATTACTCTACCTATCAAATGAATAAAGGCTAATAGAGGCCTATTAGGTACTTTCCAGTTGGCTGCATTCTTTTAAACATGTAATCAGGTCATTTAATATAAAGGCTGTAATTACCATTTGGTGATTGAAATGACTTATTCAGAGTTTTAAAAAAAGATTCAGTACAAACTCAGAAACACATAAAATGCCCCAAACTAGTCTCTCTTATTAAGTACTTGCTTGGCAGTGAGTGTTGCATCTTATAGTGTAGGATGTTGGAATTAGTCCATGATAGGAATGAAATTACCTTAGTAATCTTATTCATTTTGTTTAAATGTCAAATTGTTCTTTATTTTTTGTAATCCTCACCCAAGGATATTTTTTATAGATTTTTAGATAGAGTGGAAGGGAGAGGGAGAGACAGAGAGAAACACCAATATTAGAGAGACATTGATTTGTTGCCTCCTACATGCCCCCAACCAGAGCCAGCAGCCTGCAACAGAGGTACTTGCTCTTGATCGGAATCAAACGGATCCTTCAGTCGGCAGGCTTACACTCTCCCCTGAGCCAAACTGGCTACAGCTCAAATTGTTTTTAATTGCAAAGATATTCTTTTTCCCTTGCAGGTGTCTGAATATTGATCTCTCTTAAACAGGGTGTTTAGGGAATGGTATGAGTTGTACACACTTATTTGCTAACATATAGTTAGTCCCAGATCTTGGAAAGTCTCTCTAACCCAAAATGACATTTTGCTGACTCTAATATTAAAGCCTAAAAGGGGGCTAAATAAAATACCAACTATAAGAAAATTGTGAGCTTGGGGAAAGTATTGTTGACAAAGTACCTTTCACTGTTCCTTAGACCATCATCTAGAAGAGCTCCCATGTCTGCCTATGATTGTGACCAGTCTCTTCTACAGTCCTGCTTTTATGAAGAAAGCAGGGATCTCTGAGGTCTAATATGTTTGACTTATGCAACCAACTACTTTGAGCTATTCTTAGAATGAGACTGTTTAAGGAATGAAATTTCCATTGAGGGGAACTTGATAGTGCTTGGAGTTTTCATTCCAACCTTGAGCCCTCTATCACCTAACTTAATAGGAATAAGGCAAAGTGAAATCTACTACCTATCTGAGGAGTTCTTCATTACTGAAAGCTGTGAGAAGCAGGAGCTATTTCCTTTCCTTCTAAGGTTGTTTTGTTTTTTCCTCCTCAGTAGATGCCCGAGTTTATACCTCTGTGTTGTGGAGGTAGATAGTAGATTATGTTCTCACTGTTTAGAATTTCTTATTGTGACCCAGGTCTCAGACCCAGTTCCACCTCCTCTCTAGGCTAGTTGTCTTGCCTGAAAATGAGAACAAATCTGTACTTCTTAATATTTAGTCATAGTGGCTCAGAAAGCACATAGAAGAAACACAAATTACAGTAAGGACCCATATAAGGATGGCCTACGCTTTTGGATAAAACAGACCCTATTCAACTCAATATCTGAAAGACTGTTGACCATATATAGGTTTTCTCTTAGAGCTTTTTCAGAGCTTCTTTTAATTCCCTTCAACTATCTTTAGTAATCTTCATTTGGAAGTGAATAATATTATCTATTGACTTTTCAAAAACAGTATTGCTCTGGGCCCTCTGAACTATATGGTTTTAGTGAGGAGGAATTAAAACAGGTATGTGCAAAGTTATAATAAACTTATATCAACTTACAGTTCCCTTTTAACTCAACAAACTGCTTCCCACCAAACCTGAACTGTTCACATCGTTCTCTTAATTAAATTCCCTAATATGATTCACCTAAGAAGAAAAGGGGTGAGAGTTGACAATACATTTATGAAGTCTTGAGTAGAATCTGTTCTTCCATTTTGTGTAAACTGAGAGTGATCTCGCTCAGTAATTTGGTTTTGTCTGGTAGCATGCATTATAATGAGAATTTACTTGCAAAATTATAATTGAAATAATTTTTTTAATTCTCAGATTTCTGCACTGAGTGGCCAGCTGCACTAGACAGTGATGAAAAATGTGAGAAGCATTTTCCAATTGAAATTGACACAGCTGATTATGTTTCAGCAGGACCATCTGTTCGAAACCCCAAAGCACGAGTAGTAACCTTAAGGGTAAGAGATGGTTAAAACTGATACAGTTATTATAGAAAATTTAAACAATATAATAGTATTTGAAGTATAATAAATAAAATTACCTATAATTCCACTACTTATAAATAACCACTGGTGACTGAGAGCTCAATTTAGTGTATGTGCAATCCACTTTTTGTATATTAATGGGATGATATATATTTTTAATTTAATAGGAGTCTTGATATTCACAACACATCTTTTTCACATAGTACTCGTGGGCAGTTACCCGATGTTACTTTTTTAAATTAAATTCTTTATTTTAGAATAGCTTTAGACTTACAGAAAAGTTTCAAGGATAGTATAGAGTTCCCCTATATTTCACACCAAATTTCTCCTGTTGTTAACATCTTACATTACAAATATTCATTACAACTAGTCAATTTTGAGACATTATTCTTTAATTCCATATTTTATTTGCATTTCTTTACTTTTTTCTAATGTTCCGTTTTGTTCATAATTCCATTTGGAGTACCACATTACACTTAGTTTTTGTGTTGGCTGTAATGGTTTCTCAGCATTTTCTTGTTTTTAATGACATGGACAGTTGGGAAAAATACTAGTTTTCTGGAATGACTTCCATTTAGACTTGTTAATCTTTTTCTCATAGTTAGACTGGTATTTGCTTTAGGGAAGAAAACCACAGAAAAAATTGCCATTCTCATCACATAGTAGCAAGGGTGTAGGCTCTTACCATGTTTTAGCCTAGCCCTAGATCACCTAGTTGTGATCGTATTTGCCAGTTTTTTCCACTGTGAAATTACTATTTCTTTCTTCCTTTCCATGCTGTACTCTTTCAAAGGAAGTCACTTTTCACATCCCACACTTAAGGAATTGGGAGTGATATTCCACCTTCTTGAGGGAAAAATATCACATAAATTAATTGGAATTCCTCTATATGGAAAATTTGTCTATTTTCCATTTATTTATTCTGTATTTTAAATCAGCATTCTAAGTATAGCAAAAATTTGTTAAAAATCTCTGCAACCATTTTTACATAATATATTAACAAAATAGTTTTTTTAGTGATACAGCTGTGATTGACTTGTAATTTACCTTTTTTTTTTTTTTTGCTAGGTTTGGGTATCAGGGTCATGCCATCTTTATAAAAAGAATTTATGAAGCGTTTCAGCCTTTTTTTATTCCACAGAGTAATACAAATGTCATAGCAGTGTATTTATGCATTTAGAGAAATTGAAAATATTTTATAATCACAGAAGACAATATAGTATAAGTTTTAGAAAGTCTAGATAAGCAAAAGGAAAAGAGAAAACATAAAATGCTACTCTGCTGACATTATTTGTCCTGCTGATAGGTTACTATAAAGTACCTATGGAGTGATGATACCTGATACATTTTTAAGAACTTCAATAATAATCATAACACCAACAACAATAAATAGCTGTTGAGCTCTGTATTATATGATAAAAGAATCTGAACTAAGAGTCAGGAAATTAAGTTTTACCTTACTTTCTGTGATCCTTAGTCTTCAGTACTAGAATAGACATCTAAATTCCTTTCTAGTTTTAAGTTTGCTTATTTTATTGCACAAAACAATAACCTCACTGCTTTATTTGAAGTATGCCATCAGATACCACTTATATCGTATCATGCTCCCTCATGTCCTCTCCTCCTGACTCATGTCTGCCCTTCTGGACTTATTTCACTGTACCCACTGACTGCTGGAGCTCAGTGTGGTGTCCTTCATGGTATCATGGAATTCAGGGCATGATTTAAGCAACGTTGTGAAGGTAATCAAATATTATTTAGAGATACTCAAATTTTTAAATTCAGAGGAAGATGGTACATATTTCTTGATATTTTAAAAATAGTTCAGAATTAAATGAACTTAATATTGGTATAGGACTTTACTTAAAAAGCGCTTTCTTTGCCCTAGCTGGTTTTGCTCAGTGGATAGAGTGTTGGAAAAATGTGGGCTCGATCCCCAATAGGGTGCGTGCAGAAGGCAGCTAATCAATGATTCTCTCTCATAATTGATGCTACTATCTCTCCCTCTCCCTTCCTCTCTGAAATCAATAAAAATATATTCTTTAAAAAAGTGCTTTCTTTTATTTAATCTCACTTATTCCTAACAAAAAGTTGGATCCTTTCTGCTTTATAAATGAGAAAACAGGAAAATCAAATGAATTGTTTAAAGTCAGTTAGCCAATAAGTAGCAGATCTAAAAATCAAACACAATTCTTGTCTTTTGTGTAATAACAGAGTTCTTTAACTAACTGCACTATTATAAATAGAAAAACTATTTTGCACACTTAGGCATTACTCAATTAATATAGCTCTTTTAAATATGAGCATTTGAAGAAACATCCATATGTAATAACCACAGCCTCCTATGTTAAATGTCAACATTATTTTGGTTATAATGTTAATAGGACAATATTGATTCTTTAAAAGATAGCAACTTGAAAAAAGAAAGCCCTAAAGATTCTTTTGAATTTTGGAAAAAAGAATAATGACAGATGCCACTCAACTTCAAAATCAGATCACTATCCAGGTTAGACTCCAGTTTTGCAGTGCCTTTGAGTGCTAGCAGGTGGCGTGAGTGTACCACACAGCTGTGTCTGAAACGTTCATGAGTTTCTAACATAAACTGTATAATTTTTGAACATTAAAATGTTAATGTAAACAAGTTTTAAAGCAGTTGTTTCAGTAATGATCAACATTGCTGCCATTTTTTGTCTACTCATATGAAAAGCTAGAACACTTAAATTTTGTAAATGCTACATTTTAAAATTTATTATTAAATACGATTTCATTGAAGGAGTTTTAAAAGGGAAAAAAAATCTCTACATTCTCACTATCCTAATGTAAAAACCATTTCTTCCTGCTGTATTTATATATATATATGTACATATATTTTCATAATTATCATAATGTAGGTCCATTTTATGGTTTTCTTATAAATAATTTTTCATATTTTTAATTATCAGCATAAAATTGTTTATTTTACCAATCAAGCTGATAACCTGGTTGTTGATACATATTGTTTCCATGGGACTATGGAAGTTCACATTGTCTTCAACATATAACCATTCTATTGGATTGATATTTAATAATCAGTATTCTTTTAAGACTGCATTTGTATTTGTTTTCTATTTTCTTTAGTTCAAATAAAAATTCACAGTACTTAAAAAAACAGTATATCCTCTCTCCTGTTTTCACTTATGTATTCATTCAACAAATATGTATTGCATGCTTTTTAAGTGATAGGCTGTTGCCAAGAACAGGACAGACATCATTCCTACCCTTAAGAGTTTGCAGTCTAGTGGGAAAAATGGAAAAATAAATAAGCTCTTCTGCTGTGGTATCCTGCGGAAGTGTAGAGAGAAAAGAAATAGATGGGATTTCAAAATCTTATTTATTATTTAGCCTTTTTTCTTCATACATTTATGCCTCATTCTTACTGTTCTCCATGGAAAAATAATCTGTAGTTTACCCTATTTAACTGTATTCTAGTGTCTAAGTTATTCTCCTATGTCAGGCCTGTTCATCTCTAGATAATACCTTCATCCATGCTATAATTTTCTGCAAATTAACGAATGCATTCATTTAATTTATCATTTTCCAAAATATGTTTTAAGGAAGACTAATTCCATGAACTGTCCCTTAAAAAGTAGAATCTGAGATCAAATAAATGTGGGAATCTACCTAATAAAAGAGTAACATGCTAATTGACTGTACCTCATGATGCCCACCAGCCAATCAGGAGTGAGTATGCAAATTAACCCAACAAAGATATTGGGTTAATTTGCATATGCAGGCACTGAATGGCTGAGAGCGGGACGCCACGGTGATGATGTAGGCCTTCTGCAGTACCCCAGCCACTCCAGCCCTCTGGGCATCATAGGAAGGTGGAAAGGTGGCTCCGGGCCAGAGCAGGAAGGTGATGCTGGCAGCCAGGGGAAAGAAGGTCCATTCTTGCACGAATCTTCGTGCATCAGGCCTCTAGTCATTACATAACAACCCTGCAACTTGAAATTTCAGAATGTTTATTAGCATATTACCCCTTCTAAGAAATCCTGCTGTAGGGAATCCAATCTAATTCAACATTTCTTGAATGTATTCAATAGACAGTCTTTTTAAAGAAATAATTCTTAGAAGCCTGTGGGACTAGTATTGTTATTTTGAGAAATAATAAGCTATGTCATTTCAAATGTTTTGATCCTTTGCTCCCATCATGAGATTTGTAGCTTTTAAAATAAATGCCCCTAAACTAGTTAGAATGATAGGGGGTCTCATAATTGTATGATAGAAATTCCTTATGTTTTATCAATTCGTTCCTTATATTCCAACTTTACTAATACTAATTCAGTTTAATTCTATTAGTTAATGCTACTCATAAGCCTAATTTTATTTATTTAAGAGAACTGCCATTGATTCTTTCAGGAAAGTTACTGATGCCCAGAACTTTCAAAAATCACCAAACAGTTTGCTCCCTCCTTTTCTTTTATGAGTAAGATCAGGCTTCATGATGTATGCTGTTGCTAACTCTGTAGAGAAAAGAGTTTGAAAAGGATTCCTTTTGCTCATTTTAATGTTAATTTAAATAATGTTAAATACTACTTTTTCATTAAACTAACTATATGAAATAATCTTTTTCAAATAAATTTTTTCTTGTATTTTTAAGGTTAAACTTTCCAGTTTGAATTTAGATGATCATGCAAAGAAGAAACTTATTAAACTTGTAGGAGAGCGATACTGCAAGACCACAGATGTGCTTACCATCAAAACAGATAGGTAATAGAAAGAAAAGTTCAGTCCATCGACCATGTGTTGCTTTATTGTTCTCTCATACTCTGGCAGTTCTTCTTAAAGAATTACATTGAAAATAAGGATAGTCTTTTATATCAATTTATATTAGTTTTCTTAGGTCAAGAGAAGTTGTCTATATTTTTAATGTCCTCACACTAGCCTACTATTACTGTGGTATCTTTATATACAGGAGAGGCTTGCCTGATGAGTTAAATTATTTGTTGTTGTGATTTTTAACCTTGATTTTAATACATCTGTGTATATAAAACTCAGAGAAGAGGTTAGAAGAAAACAAAAGTAGTATAATTGTTAGCAGTTATTGCTTAAACAGTTTTTACAAAGTCAAAGTATATAAAAATCTCATAGTTCACAATTAAAATTATTAAACTAGAAATTTAATTTATCAAGGTACTTGTGTAAATAAGCAGAATTTTAGTGCTAGCATAGAATTCATACAAAGTAGCATTAAATTTATCTTTTATAAATGCAAGTCACTTGAGGTAAAGCAAGATTATTGTTATGATTTTATTAAATGGTTACTTTAATTCTAGAATTATACTTTGGTTATTTATAAATTATGTCAAAATATAAAAGTCCTGCTTTTAGAGAAAGCAATTGGGCAGCTATCTTCTCCCCCTTTTCCTGTCAGTTTCAGAGCATTTAGAGGTATCATTATCACTTGGGTCTTATATCCTGCTTGGGGGTAGGAAGTAGCCTGACACACATATGAGAGGGCAGCAGTGTGGAGGTGGAAGTAGTGAATTATATAGATTATTCTTATTCTAAGAACAACTTTTATGAAGCAGGTAAGGAATATCCGAATATAAGTTATATTTAGTATTTCTATATTTTGCAAATAATTCTGTGTACTGAATTTTAAGAATTTTCACTTCCTCCCTCTCTCTCTTTTGAAGGTGCCCTTTAAAGAGGCAGAATTATGATTATGCAATGTATCTGCTAACAGTTTTATACCATGAGTCTTGGGTAAGTGATTGTGTGAATGTTTAATTATTTTGTCTGTAAATTAGGTGATGTTTTGACCTTTCAAAGGCGTCTGTGTGGCAAGTACTCAGTTGTGTGGATTTTTTTTTTTAATATATATTTATATTGAGTTCAGAGAGAAAGGAAGAGGGAAAAGATAGAAACATCATTGATAAAAGAAAATCATTGATTGGCTGTCTCCTGCACACCTCCTGCTGGAGATTTGAGCTTGCAATCCCCACATGTACCCTTGACTGGAATTGAACCCGGGACCCTTCAGTCTACAGGCATAAAGGCAGGTTTTTATTTTTTTACTATTTTTAAAATATATTTTATTGATTTTTT
>JAAGEH010000311.1:19233843-19248016 GCA_011751065.1 Lasiurus cinereus | reverse complement strand
TGCCGAGACCGGTTTGGCTCAGTGGATAGAGCGTCGGCTTGCGGACTGAAGGGTCCCGGGTTCGATTCCGATTGGGGGCATGTACCTTGCTTGCGGGCACATCTCCACAGTGGGGCGTGCAGGAGGCGGCTGATCGATATCTCTCTCTCATCGATGTTTCTGACTTTGTATCTCTCTCTCTTCCTCTCTGTAAAAAATCAATAAAATATATTTTAAAAACAACAACAACAGAAAACTACAGATGCTTGGTCCCTCTAAAATCAGAATCTCTACAAGTGAGTCTTGGGCTCGTTTCATTTTAGACTCCACAGGTGATGCTGATGCTGAGCTCTGATTGTAAATAAGTTCCTTAGGTTTTGAGTGTTGCTAAAAGAAACTGATTAGAAGGTTGGTATATCTCTTTTAAGATGATTTTTTAAAATATGTATCTAAGATTAGAGCTGAGGGTGCAGGTGGAAATATGAATGAGAGTTCTAGAAAATGGAGACAGACATATGACAGAAAATATATTTTTGACTTGATGTGGTAGGCTATGGCAACTGTTCTAGATTCCTGAATGGGAAAATGATATAGTGAGGGCGATGCTTCCCATGTCTCTTTGCCTTCAAGCAAGATTTCCTTTTACTTCTCATGTTCAGAGCCTACCACATACTCAAAGACTTTTAGGAAAGTTTGTGTTCTTTCCTATCCCGGGGCCGAACTTGAGCATTATTATAAGCTTTTCTTCCCTTATCTTCTCCCCTCATAGCTAGTCACTAGGTCTTCTCAGTGTTAGCTTTTAAATATCTGTTAAACTATTTTCTCCTTTTCATCTCTACTACTACTACCCAGGTATGAATCTTTATCTTTTACCTAAAAAACTGCAATAGCCTTACTGATTTTCCTGTCTCATCCATCTAATATGTTTCTGTTAAAGTAATTTTTCTAAAAAACAAGTCTGTTGTGTCCTATTTCTTTACAATGCTCTTCAGTGATTCCTCTTTACCTAGGATTAAATGTTCACAGTCATTGCTACCTCATTATCAGCTTCTCAGGAAATGTGGGTTATATCTTATACCTCAGCCATACGAGCATAATGGGTTCTTTCATAACTTTGCATATTCTGTTCTCTTTGCTTATAATCTTTTTTTTTTCACAAAATATCAGCCTTACAAATTTATATGAATCCTTTAATACATCTCAGATGTTACCTCTCATATGTTTACTATCCATCATTTTTCACTCCTCCTTCAGTTACTTTTATGGTAATTGTCTATGTGGATGTCTGCCTAACTCCATCAGACTCTGACATCACTGAGGACAAGGACTAAACATTTTATTCATCTTTCTATTTCTAGCAGCTAGTACTGTCCAGCATATCAACAATCAGTAAAATTTTAAAAAACTGATTTGGATTGAATTGAACTTCTTGACATATTAAATAAAAATTTAGCTGTGGTAACTGAAAGAATTGGCAATAACTTTTTATTCATTATGCATATTTATTTTTTTATTATTTGCAAATAATTTAGAGAATTTTTAATGGGCAAACTGTTTTCCCTCATATAGCACAATGTCTTTCTTGTAATCATGAGAAGTGGAATATTACCGTGATTCATGTCCTAGGCAAAGGGAATTGTAAATAAGATGTTAGAAGGTGACAAATGTGTGTTTTTAGTGGAACAGATATTTCTTTGCTTTCTGTTAGAATACACTGACCAGGGCATGAATTAACTATTATTATATGTTGTTCTTTGTATTGAATTTATGCTTGCAAGGGAAAGAAAGAAATAGGTTCAAATTAAATTATTCTTTTGTTCTTTTTACATTCTTTTTACCATGTCTCTGTGTTCCCCGGAACATGTTGTTCTGCCACCAACAAGCAGTGTGATTTGGGGCACATTGTTTAGTTGCCCGGGGCTTCAGTTTCCTGCTCTGTAAAACAGATGGGATAACAGTATTACCTCATAGGATTGCTGGGAAA
The DNA here is from genome assembly GCA_011751065.1 of Lasiurus cinereus. Classification (NCBI taxonomy): domain Eukaryota; kingdom Metazoa; phylum Chordata; class Mammalia; order Chiroptera; family Vespertilionidae; genus Lasiurus; species Lasiurus cinereus. The sequence continues at coordinate 19,246,053 of JAAGEH010000311.1, read as the reverse complement.
GTTCAGGAGTTAATATATGAAAGGTGCTTAGAATAGCAAGTACTCTAATAGTTCTTCAGATTTATCCCATGCCACTTTCCTTCTCGGGCCTGAATTCAGTTCTCTGAATGTACTGAGCTCTTCCATCATCTAGGCCTTTATCGGCTTTTTCCTCCACTGGGATCACAATCTTCATCTAACTGGCCTCTCCTCAACTCCAAGTCTCCTCCTAGACTGGCAGTTCCAGGCCAGCGCAGTGCCTGGCGCAGTAGTTGTACAATCAATATTTACCGAGTGAATTAAAATGAAAGAATCGAGCCGGCTGTGGAAAAGAGAACAGGATCTGCGGAATGCAAAGTGCTTCCTCTAGTCAGAGCAGATTCTCACTGTAGGAGGGAAGAAAAGAGACTATACACTATATGTGTATATATGCATGTGTATAATATCCACCCTTATAAATTCAATGGTGAAGTTATAAATATTCAGTGGTTGAGTATTAAAATAGGTATCAAATTCTTTGCCTGAATGATTAGCTAGAGCTTACAGTGATATTTTTATTTCCCCCAGTATTTGATTATGCTATTGTTTTACTCTTTAAAATTAATACACTTAAAAAAAAGAAAGAAACTCTTAACTGCCCACTTTGAATCCTGGGTGTTATTTTAGAATCTAAAATTTTGACTGAATTATGAGTTATATATCATAAATAAAATTTAATCATAGCAGTATTTTTGCAATGGATTTAGAAGGACATGCATGATATGTCACCAGTACTGATTGGTTATCTTGAGGTGGTAGAATTATAGGTTATTACTTTTCAGTAATTTCCATCTTTTCTGTGGAAGCTGTATATGGAACTGCAGCCTGCTGATACTTATCTGAAATCAGTTCTGGATAATTATCCCTTTAGCATTAACCCCTGTTTTTAGAGGCCCTTACTGAATTTTTGCTTAAAGACATTGATGTTAAAGAAAAATGTGTGTGTGTGTGTTTTAAAGGAAACTTCCAGAATGGGCATTTAAAGTCACATAAATGTAAAAATATTATTTCAGAATTATTATTAAGTATGACATTTTGGAGATACCACTTATTTAGAACTAAAATGGAGCCATTTTAACTTTAATATTTTTAATTGAATATGTCATGGAAGTCTGCTATCTCTCTCTCTCTCTCTCTCTCTCTCTCTCTTTGTTAATCTTCATCCAGGATATTTTTTCCCCATTGATTTTAATTTTATTTATATTTTTACTTGGTTGAATTTTGTATTTTAACAGTATCCAGTGAAATTATCCTTTAAAAGTAAAAGGAGAACCCTAGCCAGTTTGTCTCAGTGAATAGAGTGTCATCCCTCTAACTGAAGGGTCACAGGTTGGATTTTGGTCAAGGGTACATACCTCAGTGGCAGGCCCAATCCCTGTGCGATATGTCTCTCTCACATCTCTGTTTCTCTCTCAGTTTTTCCATTGAGTGGACAGAAGGGAAGGGGGAGGAGAGTAGAGAGAAAGAAACATCGATGTGAGGGAGACACATCTATTAGTTGCCTCCCACACTCACCCTGACCAGGATCTGGAATCAAACCTACAATGAAGGTAAGTGCACTTAACCAAGAATCAAATCCGAGATCTTTCCATGTAGAAGCTGGTGCTCTATCCATTGAGCCATGTTGGACAGGGCTGTCTGCTATGTTTTAGTCTAAGTCAGTTACATCTTGTTGTTTCCCTCGTTTTGTCCTTTTCCTGTTTTTCCCAGTCTGTACCTTCTCCCAGGTGATGCACTCTATCTTGCATATGCCGCCAAGTCCAAACTCTAATCATCAGGCCTCTCTCCTGAGCATCCTGTTAGTTGAGACCCCCTTGTTGCGAGCCATGGAAACTCGCTCAAGCTGTCTTAAGCAGAAAAGATACAATTGCAGGGATCCCACAAAATCTCAGGAATGGGCCTGAACAGAAAGAAGACTATTCAAGGGCTGTTCTTATTCTGTGGGCTCTATTGCTCTACAGGCAACTGCCTCTTTTTTTTTTTTTTTTTGTCTGAAAACTGATTTCCTCTCCTCCTCTAATCTATATGTCAGAAAGAGTGACCTTCACTATTTCAGAATCTTATAGGACTAGTCATCCCAGGAAGGGGGAAGGCCGAGGTGAGGAAAATGGGAATAAAAGAACAAAACTAAGCTAAATTTAATTCTCTCTTTGGATTCAAACTCCAAGAGAGGGGCTCTGCTTCAGTCAGGCATTGTCCAGTAACTGTGGCCAGATGAGCAAGATGATACCAGGGCAACAGCTGTCGGGCAATAATCTGCATGTAGGAAGTGCTAATTGATACAGTGAATGAATTGAATGAATGTGCTGACCTAGGTTAGGCTCTTGTGAGTCAAAATACCACAATAATGTTTTTGTGGTTATGATGGTTTAAATAGTACCTTTTTAAAAAAGAAAAACACTACTATATTATGGATAAAATGACAAAGTCGGAAACTTCTTCAAAATAATTCAGTGAAAGCATGTTAAGGAAACAGTTCTTTTCTATATGCTTTTATAGAGAGAAGCATCTAAAACAAGATTGGCTATGAGTTGATTGTTGAAACTGGATGATAGGTGCATGTGGTTCACAGTGCTGTTGTCTTTACTTTTGTATTTGTTTGGAATTTCCTATAATAGAGTTTTTAATCACAAAAACAGAATTGTATTTAGTAGAGTTAAAGAGCCTCATAAATTAAATTAATTTTGTTCCAGTGTCAGCATTATCACATTTGAATAATGAGGTTTTTGTTTTAGCCAGCTCTGTTCTTTATTTCATCTGAAGGGTAATTTCAGCAGATGCCCAATATGAACAAGCCAAAAAATGTACCTTTTACCTAAAATGTTTGAGTATGAATTAGTTTTTAGCTAGGGTGCCTAGAGACATCGAGCTTCTCCTAGTACTGCCGAGTAGTAGGTTCTCAGTAAATGTTTTTTTGAAAGTGTGTCCCTTAGCAATCACAAACCAAAAGGGAGCTTTGTCTATTGAGCTGTTTTTTAAAATTTATTTAAGAAATATTATTTGTTTGTGTTTTGCTATACACTTTTCCATCATTTAAATTGTGCTCATTCTATCACCATAGTATAATTTTTTAGATAAATGAAGAAGGAGAGTATTTGTGATTGCTCCAGGCTCACCTAGCCACCTGAGGTCTAAGGGGATAAATATTATGGCACATCACATCTCTAACACACCTTGGCAAACCAATGTAGAATCATATATACCACACATCAGGAGAAGATAAATAAAATGTTGGAAATTATTATTACTTTGGTTACCCCTGTTTAAGCATCTATTTCAAAGCAGTTAAGAAAATCTTGATAAATCTAGGTGAAACATTTTTTTTTAAATTAATTTTTATTAATTTTTTATACATATCTCCCCATTGCCCCCCCTCCCTCCCAGGCGTACCCCGACCCCCCAGTGTCTGTGATCATTGGTTATGTTTATAAGCATGCATACAAGTCCTTTGATTGATCACTTATTTACCTCACCTAACTTTAATCTTTCTGCTATAATTTCACAGTCTGTTTGATGCTTTATGATTTTTGTCCTCCTGAGAATTATCAGTCTACTCCCTTTCTGTGCTCCTGATTCTATTATATTCACCAGTTTATTCTGTTGATCAGATTTTTAATTCACTTAATTTTTAGATTCACTTGTTGACAGATGTGTATTTGTTGTTCATAATTTTTTGTCTTTTACCTTTTTCTTCTTCCTCTTCTAAAAGGGTACCTTTCAGCATTTCATATAATACTGGTTTGGAGTTGATGAACTCCTTTAGCTTTTTCTTCTCTGTGAAGGTCTTTATCTGCCCTTCAATTCTGAATGATAGCTTTGCTGGATAGATTATTCTTGGTTGTAGGTTCTTGTTGTTCATCACGTTGAATATTTCTTGCCACTCCCATCTGGCCTGCATCGTTTCTGTTGAGAAATCAGCTGACAGTCGTATGGGTGCTCCCTTGTAGGTAATAAACTGTTTTTCTCTTGCTGCTTTTAATATTCTCTCTTTGTCTTTTGCTCTTGGCATTTTAATTATGATGTGTCTTGGTGTAGTCCTCTTTGGGTTCCTTTTCTTTGGGGTTCTGTGTGCTTCCTCGACTTGTAAGTCTATTTCTTTTACCAGATGTGGGAAGTTTTCAGTCATTATTTCCTTAAATAGGTTTTCAGTATCTTGCGCTCTCTCTTCTTCTGGCACCCCCACAATTCTGATGTTGGTACGCTTGAAGCTGTCCCAGAGGCTCCTTACATTATCTTCACATTTTTGGATTCTTTTCTCTTCTTGCTTTTCCAGTTGAATGTTTTCTGCTTCTTTATATTTCAAATTTTTGACTTGATCCTTGCCTTTCTCTAGTCTGCTGTTAGTACTCTGCATAATAGTTTTCATTTCAGTCAGTGTCTTTATCATCTTCTCTTGGGTCTCACTAAATTTATCCATCTTTTCTAGCATATTCTTGCAAAACCTTATAAGCGTGGTTTTGAACTCTATATCCAGTCGTTTTTTTTCCTCCATTTCTTTTGCTTGTAATCCCTTCCCTTGTCTCGGCATTTTCACTGTGCCGGGGAAACTTCTGTGCTGGATTCAGCCGCAGAAGCCTCTGCTGAGCTTGGGAGGGGTGGAGTCTCAGGGCTTAAGGGACCGCCTTGCCTTCCAGTCGGCCCCGCCCTCCACGGCCCCTGAGTCTCACGTGACTGGGTAATGGCTGGAGCGGTCCTTGTGCGCGCACACCCGCAGCGCCTCCAACCGCTGCCTTTCCAGCTCCCCTGTGAACCAGGACCACACGAGTCTAGGTCCCCAGGGTTTCGCCCAAAACAGGGGCCCAGTGGACTCAGAAGCGGCACAGATCGGAGGGTCTGTCTCCCGCCCACTCGCGAAAGCCAGCGGCACAATCAGCAATCCGTCCTCCGCGTGGTGCCGTGCGCGACCAGACCTCCGATCCTTTGCAACTCCCCTAAATTTCCGTGCACTTCTCCCTTTTCACAGTCCAAACTCCCCCCGTATGAGTTTCGGCTGGATCTGGGGTTCAGTGTCGTAAGAGAAGGGGTTCAATGCCGTTGGGAGTCTCTGTTTCCCTCCCGCCAGAGAAAGCCAGCCAGGTACTCCGGCACCGCTCTCTCAGCGCGCGTCTCCGTACCTCAGCTTTTTGCAGCTCCTCTGGGTCTCCGCGAGCCCCTCTCTTTCCCTCTAGCTGTAGAACTTCCACTCAGCCAGCTTTTCTGTGGTTCTGGATGATGTCCGTTCTGTCTTTCAGTTGTAGCTTTGAAATTGTTGTGCGAGGCAGCAGTATAGGTGTTTACCTATGCCACCATCTTGGATTCTCCTGAAACATTTTTTTAAACCATTAAGTAGTCTTTTTTAACTTATTAATCTATTTCCTATTTTCAACTTATTAATTACTTGATTAAAAATAAAAATCTCTTAATGACTTGTCTTCTAGCAGTCAAGAATGAGATAGAGTAACTATTTAATGCTTTATAAAGTGTATTTGTTGACTTCTTAAATATGCTTCACTTGTAAATTACAATTATGAAGAAACCATGACATGTCTTGAAACGTTCAAAGCATTTCTAAGGGTAAATAAGACTATTTAGAGCATTTTTTAAAGTGGTTGACATTTATTTCTTCCTCAGTTATTAAAGCTCAGTTATTAAAGTTAAATTTAGGTGGGGTAGGATAATTTTTTCAGGGTTTTTTTTTTTTTTTATGCACAAAATCAAAATTTGCTGTTAGAAATTATTTGCCAGTGTTGTGTGGGCAGGGCACACCAAGAAAAATTTTACATTATTTCCATTCCCTCAGGCAAGCCTAAAGCCTCATTATCAGTTAAAGAGTTGGTTCTCAACCAGATATTTGTATAACATTAGTTGAGACATCATCCTCAGCCATAGATTCAGTGCAGAGAGGTGGGCAGACATTATAGGGTGCTGTGAGTACAGATACCCTGTATTGGCTAAGGAATTTGGTGATTAGAGGAGCCATTCTCCATCCTATTGGTTTCTCTTGGAGGAAAGAGGGTACTCAGTTTGAAGTATGAATGGGGGATTTCTTCTTGGGGGTTTCTGTGGTTGGGAGCCTCTCTCCTGGGGTTTAGTGGGGTTTACTGGGTCATTATCCTCCCCAGTGGCCTGTTTGCACTTGGTAGGGCTCCTCTTTTATTCTCTGAGGGACAGATCTCCAGTGCATTTCTCTCTTTCTATGGGGGCGGGGATGGACGAAGGCATGGTAAAACTCTTTACCTCATTCTTGCTGCTCATGTAGCTCTGAGGAGCCTTCGAGACCTCTCTGCTCAGGCGGGGGTCTCTTTTAAGAGGAGTTTTCAGAGATAAACCTACCTCTCTTGTAATACTTTAAAATGTTATAACTTTGGGTGTTAACACCTTAAGTTGTAAGAATAGTAGATGATTTTATAAGAGCCTATAACTCCGAATTTTACCTGTTAATTTGGAAAGAATGAGGTTGGTATTCAACACTTCTTTGAAGCAGAGCATATTACTTATTAGCTGCATTGCTTGCTTTTTCACAGAATGTTACATCTTCATTTAAATCGGAAGGCTGAATTGTATTACCATGAAACCTACCAATGTTCCCTTAATAGCATGGTAATAATTTTTGTAAGGAAAGAAAAACAAGTAGTAACAAAAATTATTTCCATTGTAGGAACAGAAAAGAAAGATAACATGAAACAAAATTCCAGAATACATCAAATCATTATGACTGAAAAGCGTGTATTACACACATATTTCATATTTTTAATTTTATTATAATAATTGGTCGTTCCTGTCATCCTCACAGGCATGTTACAAAGATAAATACAGTCTCCACTCATTATTTTTAACCACAGAAATGTAAACTGTTGATGTGTTAGTGTTTAAGGACTAGAAAGCTGCAAAAAATTTAAAAAGGGAGTTTTCTATATCTTTTTGGAAAACAGTATTGTGTTATAAGTGGAATTAGAACTAGTGAGTGGAAACCCAGTGTCCACATAGCAGTGTGCAGTCCTGAAGCTGTTGGTGCAGGTGGAGAGTGGTGCTGGATAAAGGGGGAAATCAAAGTATACGTACAGAGTATTCACATCTGCCAACTTCTATTCCCCTAAAAGCCCCAATCTTTTCTTTGGATAATATTTCTCAGAATTCAGAACTCATTCTTTCCTTTCAGAAAACTGAGGACTGGGAGAAAAATAAGACCGAAGCAGACATGGAAGAGTATATATGGACAAATAGCTCCTCAGAAAAAAATATCCTGGAAACACTTCTCAAAATTAAAGCTGCAGAGAAAAACCTGGAAGTAACTAAAGAAGAGCTCCTTGGCACTAAAGAGATTGAAGATTACAAAAAGTGTGTTGTTAGTCTTAAGAACGAAGGGGACAGTGAAAATACTCTTTCTCAGTACAAAGATTCGGTGAAGAGACTATTAAATTTGACATAAATTATGTAGAAAAATATACTTGGTTTATTTTATGATCTATATATAATTATCTAATTTGATATAAAGTTGAAAATGTTAAATATATTCTTTTACTTCTGAGTTAAAATTATTCCTTTCATGCTAATGCACAAAGGCAATGAAGATTCACAAATTTTCTTATTATACCCTGGGCCAATTAGAATCATTAGATCTCTGATTTCTTCTGGTTCTAACATGTTTTGATTTTACTTCTATTATAACAACTTTAGAATTTAAATACATATAACATTTATTTTGTCACCTGCTACATTGTTTCCCTACACAGTAGCACTTATTGGATGCTTCAGAATTGTATTGTGTTTATTTCAGAAGTGAGGTCCAGAACCGGGCCCCACTGCAGCTCAGTGTTTTGTTTACATAATTGCTGTCCACCCGATGCATTTTTGCAGATGTCAGTTCTGATTAGAAGCAGGTCCTTGGGAGTATTTTCTAACCTATAAAGTTGGTTCTATCCCTCTAGTTTAGGGTCACTTTATATTGATTAATTTCTGTTTAGCATCTTACTTTCTATTTCCTGGGCCTCATTTCTCCAAACCCAACGTGAAAATGGAGATTAACTGGTATTCATTGCTTGATTCCCCAGTGAGAGCTTCCACAGCTCAGGAAAGAGATGAGCATAAGGAGTGTAAATGGAGTAAATGACAGAGGGAGCACTGCCCCAAGAAGCATTCTATTCCATTTAGCTGTCAACTCAGGATTTAAAGTATATCTGGAGGTCATTTCTTAGTACTTCCAAAGTTATCCACAAGTGATTAATTTAAAATCAAAGGCATTATAGAGTTTCTTTACCTAAGACTTGTTTTAGAGGACAGAATTAGAGATCATAAGTGAAAGCCAAAAGGAATTTCAAAACAGTTGCCCAAAAGATGTGTATAAAATGAAGGTATGATTTAGTATTAGCAAGCCCAAGAGTTGGTCAGTTAGAAAGAACAACACTGTGGCTTTGAGTACGAAAAGGAGAGAGGTATTGTATTTAATTGGATGAGAATACTGAATGAAAAGCAAAGTAGATAAAACTGAATTTTTAGATCAGGTTGGAAGCATACATGCGTGTATTGAAATATATTTTGAGACTCAGGAAAACTCAGCTGCAGAAACAGGATTGAAGAAGGAACATTTGGAAGGAACATGTGAAGTGGTGGATTACGATCATCAGTCCTGTAGTAATAGTACAGTGCAGATGTCAGCAGGGGCAGTAATCTTACCTAATAATAGACAAACATGTAAATTGACTGTACCTCCACTATGCCCACACCCAATCAGTGAGTATGCAAATTAACCCAACAAAGATGGAGGTTAATTTGCATACATACCTGGGTCACTCCGAGCCAGCCATGGGAGAGGCAGGGGACCCGCTGCCCAAGCTTGTAATGGGAGGGAGGGGAAAAAAATCAATGGAAATATATCCTCAGGTGAGGATAAAAAAAAAAAGAAAGAAATGTCATATCCTATGAAAGACACATCTTGAAAATGCCTAAAGAAAGTTGTCATTTTTTCATGGTGAAGGGACTGGAGTCCGTGTTGATGAAAACACCTTGGTGACTGGCAGTGGCTGCAGCAGCCAGGTAATGGGGCTTGCATCTTCCCCTGATTAGCCCGGTCACCCCCCATTGGGAGCAGGCCTAAGCCGCAGTAGGACTTCTCTTGAGGGCTCCCTATATGTGAGAGGGAGCAGGCTGGGCTGAGGGACCTCTCTCCAGTGCACGAATTTCATGCACTAGACCCCAAGTGATCTATAATAATAAAAGTAATATGCTAATTAGGTCAGACATTCGTCAAGCCACTGCAAGGGAAACCTAGGTCCCAGGTGCCAGAGGGCAGCTGGGGGAAGGAAGGCCTACTCTTGTACAAATTTTGTGAATTGGGCTTCTAGCATGTAATAAAGAGTTTGACCTTTCCCTAAGGTCTGGCCTCTCCTTGTAGCTTCTGGGAGGTCATCTATGCCATACCTCACAGAAGCATCTTCGTTTAATGCCGGGCTGCTCACAATGAATTTTAGGGTGGGGCTGGCCACACCTGATAGTCTTAGGCATGTCAGAAAAACCAACCATGTTATTTTGGGTGGGGCTTTGAGTCATCTGGTAAATCAGTGCACCTGGAAACTGAGATCAACCACAGGAGATCAGTCAATCATACTTATGTAATGGAGCCTCAATAAAAACTTTAAACACAAGGCTCAGGCAAGCTTTCCTGGTTGGCAATACTCCGGGCATGTCAGACACTGGAACGGGGAGAGGGATCCATCCTGCCTCCAAGAGTAGAGGACATCAGAAGCTGTGAGTTTTTTGTTTTTGTTTTAAGTTCTTTATTGTTTAAAGTACTACCTGAGTCTCCTTTTTTCCCCCACTGACCTCTCCCACCTCCTCCCCCAAGCACAAGCCCTCCCCCCCACTACTGTCTGTGTCCATTGGTTTTGCTCATATGCATGCATATAAGTCCTTTGGTTAATCTCTTAGCTCTCACTCCTCGCCTTCCTTCATAGATTGTACAGTCTGTTCAATGCTTCTGTGTCTCTGGTTTTATTTTTGTTCATCAGTTTTATGTTGTTCATTATTATACAAATGAGTGAGATCATGTGATATTTACATTTCTCTGACTAGCTTATTTCACTTAGCATAATGCTCTCTAGTTCCATCCATGCTGTTGCAAATGGTAAGAATTCTTTCTTTTTTACAGCAGCGTAGAATTCCATTGTGTATATGTACCACAGTTTTATAATCCATTCATCTGCTGAGATCACTTAGGGCGGCAAACTGCAGCTCTCGAGCTACATGCGACTCTTTGTAGCTCTTCTGCAGAAGTTGGTTTTCGGCTCTCAAAAGAAATTTCAATCCTTGTACTGTTGATATTTGGCTCTTTTGACTAATGAGTTTGCCGACCACTGACTTAGGGTGTTTGCAAATCTTAGTTAGCTATTGTAAATTGTGCTGCTATGAACACAGGGGTGAATATATCCTTTCCGATTGGTGTTTTCTTGGGATACATTCCTAGAAGTGAGTCAAATGAAAGTTCCATTTTTAATTTTTTGAGGAAACACTATACTGTTCTCCACAATGGCTGTACCAGTCTGCATTCCCACTAGCAGTGCAAGAGGGTTCCTTTTTCTCCACATTCTCTCCAGCATTTGTCCTTTGTTGATTTGTTGTTGATTTCCATCCTGACATGTGAGATAGTACCTCATTATTTTGATTTGCATCGCTCGGATGATTAGTGACTTTGAGCATGTTTTCATATGTTTTGGCTTTCTGTATGTCCTCTTTTGAAAAGTGTCTATTTAGGTCCTTTGTCCATTTTTTGATTGGCTTATCTTTCTTTTGTTGTATGAGTTCCCTGTAAATTTTGGAGATTAAACCCTTATCAGAGAGAACCTTGGCAAATATGTTGTTTTGTTGATGGTTTTTTTTTTGGCTGTGCAGAAGCTTTTTATTTGATGTAGCCCCATTTGTTTATTTTCTCCTTAGTTTACATTGCCCTAGGAGCTGTATCAGTAAAGAGATTGCTGTGACATGTGTCTGTTATTTTGCTGCCTATGGAATCTTATAAGATTTTTATGATTTCCCATCTTTAAGTCCTTTATCCATTTTGAATTTATTTTTGTGCATGGTGTAAGTTGGTGTTCTAGTTTCATTTTTTTGCAAGTATCTATCCAATTTTCCCAACACCATTGATTGAAGAGACTGTTTTGACTCTATTGTATGTTCTTGCCTCTTTTATCAAATATTAATTGAACATAATGACTTTGGTTGATCTCTGGGGAAGCTGTGAGTTTTGAATCTTCATCTTATGAGCTTCTCCTTTGGCTGATTTTAATCTGTATACTTTCCCTGTAATAAACCACAACTATGAGTATGACAGCTCTCATTGAGTTCTGTGAATTCTAGTAAGTTATTGAACCTGAGGGTGGTTTGGGAACCTCTTCCCTATCTGGAATTTAGAATTGGTGTCAGCAGTGAGGGTGGTTTTGTACAGGACTTGTGACCTTTAACCTTTGCAGTTTGGCTAACTGACCTTAAGGCTCTCGGACTGAAGCTTGACCCTAAGAAGGCAAACTCTTAGAGCTGTAAAATTAATACAAAACTGCCTTCAAAGGTAACAGCTTCTGTCATTGTAATTTTAGCCATAATTAAACTGTACTGTTTGTCGATTAGATCCTTGTCCTTTAAACTATTAAGTGACCCAGTATATACAGTGAACATTACCATATTCATCCTTACAATGAGGAAGGATTCTAGGGGACACTGCTGGTGTTGATCTGCAATCATTTCTGACCTCAAACTTTTTTAAAAAATATATTATTGATTTCAGAGAGAAAGAGAGAGGGACAGTGAGATAGAAATATCAATGATGAGAGTCATTGATCAGCTGCCTCTTGTATGCCCCCTACTGGGGATTGAGCCCACAACCCAGACATGTGCCCTTGACTGGAATCGAACTTGGGACCCTTCAGTCTGCAAGGTGACACTCTATCCACTGAGCCAAATGGGCTAGGGCCTGACTTCAAACTCTAAGTTACACAGAAGTTGCTTAAACATGTAGGCAAAATAAATAAATAGATAAATAAATAATAAATAAAACCTGTCTTCTTAATGATAGGGTGCTTTATTTATTTATTGGCATATATTCTTTCCAATATTGGTTAGTATCCTATCTAATAAAAGAGCAATATGCAAATTAACCATCACTCTGAGATGAAATGGCAGTGCCCATAGACATAATATGGCGGCGCCCAGCCCTCTTAGGCCCTC
>JAAGEH010000311.1:19146343-19228843 GCA_011751065.1 Lasiurus cinereus | reverse complement strand
GATTTATTCATCTTCTATAATTGAAACTTTGTAGCCTTAAGCAGAGGCCAAGGCAGGCCAGGGCTGCGGAAACTTGGCTTTGTCCATCGCTGGGGGCAACTCAAGCCTCCTGCTCTCTCCAGCTTTGTGGCTACTGCCATTTTTATTGGGATTTGTCTTCTATAATTGAAATTTTGTAGCCTTGAGTGGAGGCCTGGACCCACTAGGGTGTGCAGAAAGCTTGGCTTTCTCCATTGCCAGGGAAACCCAAGCCTCCTGCTTGATCCATGGCAGTAGCCATCTTGGTTAGGTTAATTTGCATACTTTCTCCTGATTGGTTGGTGGGTATGGCTTGTGGTGTGATGTGATGGTTAATTTGCATATTACTCTTTTATTGGATAGGATATGGCTATATCATGGAGAGTACTTCCTGTCTGCTAGTACTTTGGGGCAACAATAGTGAGTGTTAGTACAAGAGCTCCAAAAACAGTAACTATTTGAGAGATATAGCACTTTTAAGTAAAGAAACAAAGTAGGTCCTGATGCCAACATAGTTCAGTGGTTGAGTAACGAACTAGGAGGTTACAGTTCAATTCCCAGTCAGGTCACAAGCCCATTTGGGAGCTAGGGGGCATCCAGGAGGCAGCCCATCAAGGATTCTCACTGATGTTTCTAACTCTCTCTCTGAAATCAATAAAAACATATTTTTAAAAAATAGGCCCTGAGCAGTGTAACTATATTCAAATCATGAGCAAAACCCTAAATTTCATCCCTTTCCAGTGCCGAGGGTCCTGATTTTGTCTTCAGTATTTTCTCTTATTGTGTAAACTAACTCCTTTTCTTCTGACTTTAGACCAGTATAAATGCTGCTTTGATTTAAATGGGAAGAAAAAATCTGAGCAGCTTTCCAGTGGTCCCTGATAGCAATCTCTCTCCCTGTACTTCTCTCTCTTCCACCCTCTCCTGCCCCTTCCCCAAACATTCCTACACCCATTTCCTTTATTTCTGACTTTAGTTTTTGCCACCTTGCTTCTATCCTAATTATTCTGGCAAAATTATGCTTCTGAGGTTATCAGTAGTCTCTCGTGTCCTGATCACCTGTGTCTCATTGCTTTGGCTTCCCTCTTGTCCTTGATATTGCTGGCCACCCTTTTAAAAAAAAAAAATCCTTTCATGACTCTCAGAAGAGTGCCTGCCTCTCCTTTCCCCTCTTTCTTTTGCTGGTTCTTTTCTTGTCCCAACTGGTTATGCAATTTTCACAACCTTTAGTTCTTGGTCTTCTGCTGTATTTCCTCTTCATCTCCTACCCACTCCAAAGAGACTATTCTTATCAACTGTCACCACTACAGTGATAGCACTGGAACCCACAGGCCAGTTTTTTCCTCTCTCCTGAGTTCTCATCTCATTTATCCTGTGTTCCACTTGAGGCAGACATGTCCCATCATCACTGCACGTTCCCAAAGCCAGTGTCATTTTGTCTGCCTCTGTCTGACACAGTAGCATCGCCATTCTATCATCACACAGGGTGGAATCTGCCGCCAAGGATTTGATTCCTCTCTTCCTATATCGAAAAAGTAACTAATGCTATCCACTTCCTTCCCAATATGCTGGTCGCCATCCCTCCTCATCATTGCAACTCCCAAGACCTTGTCTGGATCCACTGCCTCCATGACTGCATCCTGCATAGAGTTTTCCTAGGCGCAGAGCACCAGACACCTTTAATGACAGCATTTTATCATTACCATATTTTCCAGCGTATACGACGACTGGGCGTATAAGACGACCCCCAACTTTTCCAGTTAAAATATAGAGTTTGGGATATACTCACCCTATAAGATGACCCCCGACTTTTGAGATTTTCCTGGGTTAAAAAGTCATCTTATATGCCGGAAAATACGGTAAGTATATTTTCTAACTCTATTCCACCCACAGCCCTTCTGTTACCTGGCCTATCCTACTTCCCCCAGATTGTCCATGAAGTCCCAAACGTGCCCTGTGATAGCCCCACCAGTGTTCTTACTTCTCCGGGGTGTGATGCAGAACTCCTTGTCCTGGCTCTTCCTTGAAGCCTCTGAATTATCTAGTTTACTTTAGTCTCCCCTTCTTTTGAGCCTTTGTACTTATAAGACTTGTCTCATAAACTAGATTTTTAAAAATTAAATTTAATGGGGTGACATTCGTCAACCTGATCATATAAAACTAGATTTTTAAGGAGCTTGAAGGCAGATATATGCTGCAGTCTTCTGCAATGTTGAGCACAGCCTGCACATCAATAAATTACCTCCTTTGCATTTTGATGATAAAAACCTTTTCTTTTTTATGTTTATTAATTTGCACCTGAGATGATTATATACATGGACAAAGGACACTTAACATTTTTTTTCTAAAATAAAATATGCATTGGCACCAATAAGATGTTAATACATGTAAGCCTTGGTGCACTTGTTGCCCCTGACATCCACCTTGGTAGAGTCTGTGTATGCGGTGTCAACGGACTCCAGAACTGCCATTTAGCTTTCTTTTATTTCCTAGTGGTACCCTCAGCCATGGCAGTAGAAATGCCTGCCTACTTTGGCTCCTGAGGAGGCTCGTGCGATCATTGAAATATGATGCTTAACCTCTTGTTCAATCACTTGATTTGTTATCCCCTGGGATAAACTCATCATTGCTGAACTTGTCATTGCTGAACAAGTCAAACTAAAGGGAATTTCCTTTTAGTTTTCTATCCGGAATGCTAAAAACCCTGTCTGCCTGAGTACCTAGAGTTCACTGAAAAAATAATGATTTAGAGATTTCTTTGTGGCTGTTGCCAGACAGTTTCTGGGTTACATTCTTCTACTAGGATATTACCAATATGCCTCAAAATACAAACAAAATATAGATCATTACCGTCCGTTACATTATATAAAATGGCACTGGTTCCAGGCTCCAATATGCAGCTTTCCAGCGTCGGGCAGTGGATATGGAGGCAGTTGACATTGTCGTGCATAGGATCATGGTAGAAGACAGCCAAGTTACAGGCAACTGGAAAGGAACAGGCAAAGTACCTCTGCAAAGGTCCTGACTTCTGCCCCTTTGATGAGCTCTGAGAACATACTTCTTTCAAGGACATCCGATTCATATGTGAGCTATAATAACCGTCCTTTTAAAGAAAACTCCTGTTGATTTCTTCTAAGTCATCTTTCATATATTCCCTCCCACAAAGGATCACCTAGAATCCTTTCCCAGTCCCATGAAAAATTAAATTGGCTACAGAAACCTCTGAGAGTGTGTGTGTGTGTGTGTGTGTGTACTCAGATTTCTAGGCGCAGTAGCCCTCTCGGAATACTCAAATACTGGAGTTCACCAGAGAAAGAAATAGGAAATAAAGTGACAACTACAGTATCAGAAGAGGGAATAACAAAAAGGGCAAAAATAGTAATGACTACATTACTGGGAGGGGCCAGATGGCGGGAAGGTAGCTGGCCTTGATCCTGAGTGCAGGTGTGCTCTGGCCCTATGGTGCAAAAGCACATCCAACAACCAGCACAATCAGTGTCCTTCGGGAGTACAGAGAGAAGGATGTCAGCATTTGGATTTTAGCAATTTCCCTCATGTTCAGAGGTAAATTGATGCCATGAGAAAATGCTGAGAAGGTACCGCCTCCCTCCCCGCTCAGTGAAGGTGCTGGAATTAGAAGCATCTCTTAGGAGTACATTATTTGCTCATCTTATCTCTCTTTTTCTATGTAAGATTACTCCTTAAAATACATGATCATTTTGCTGGAAAACCTAAAGTCATATTTGTTTAATGCAGATCTTCAGTCTATCCTTCCTAACGTGCAACACGTATTTTCCCTGCTGCCGTGGATTTGGAAACATTTGATGGGGAATATCCATTGGCCAAAAAGGTATAAACTTCTCTAATAAAATAAGATTACAGAGCCATGGTGTACTATTACCAGACCTCAGCCATGCCGAAAGCTTCTGTGGAATTGCTGTGGCTGAACCTGTACTCCTGTGTAAGGTTATCTGTGGGAGGTGTCTGTCCCCCATTGCTTCTGGGACACCCATGTCTCTGCACTCTGTACTTTTTCAGTAGGAGAAAGAATGGGGCAAAAGTCAGTAATACAGCCCTAGCTGGTTTGGCTCTATGGATAGAGCGTCATCCTGTGGACTGAAGGATTCCAGGTTCGATTCAGGTTAAGGGCACCTGCCCAGAGTTGTGGGCTATCCCCAGTAGGGAACATGCAGGAGGCAGCCAATCAATGATTCTCTCTCATCATTGATGTTTCTATCTCTCTGTCCCCCTTCCTCTCTGAAGTCAATAAAAATATATTTTTAAAAAAGTCATTAATATATTGCTAATACCTTATAGATTACAAACACATTCCCTAAGGTTGTAAAGTCTAAAGGAAAGGAATAAAAAATATTCAATTTTAGATAAGATAAATTTCTGATAAGAAAATTGATGCTGTAGGGAACAGTTTGTACATCTACATGTACATTTGGTCCCCTCTGAGCAGGTTTGCTATTGCAGGATTGTGGCATTTTTAAGTTCTGGCTTCCAGCTGGAAACTGGGAGATATGCTTTGCCCTTTCTTCTGGAGAAAGACAGTCACAACTTGGAAGCCACAGGATGCATCCTGGAAGTCTACTGGATGCTTGTAGTATCCTGACAGTCCAGAGGCCATGGCTTACCTCGTGTTCGGAGGTAAAGATGTCAGAAGAAAATGCAGAGAAGGTATGCCCTCTCCCACAGCCTGTCAGTGAAGGTGTCAGGAGTTAGAAGAATCTCTAAGGTGAAAATCTGGGCCCTAGCCAGTTTGGCTCAGTGGATAGAGCACCAGCCTATGGACAGAGGGTCCTAGGTTTGATTCCACTCAAGGGCACAAGCCTGGGTTGAGGGCTTGATCCCCAGTAGGGGGTGTGCAGGAGGCAGTTACTCTCTTTCATCATTGATGTTTTTATCTCTCCCTATTCCTTCCTTTTTGAAATAAGTAAAAAAAATGTATATATTTTTTTAAAAAAGCAAAGTATCATATGAGGAGATACCTGTATTTTTTTTAAATGGATTGGCTATCTTTTCAAAAGATTTCCTTTTAATAAATTAATTGCTCTCCTCTGTGCTTGATTAACTTCTGAGGACTTAGCCTGTGACAGCATCACATACTGCAGTCTTTTGACAGTTTTTTGTTTTTTTAATTTTTTGACAGTTTCAATTCTCCAAGTAACTATTTTGCATCCCAAAAATCTTACATGCATGATTGGATAGGAGGCATTAGCAATTAGTAAGTCAGAATCAAACCACGGAAAGAAAGTGTAGAACAGCCAAGAGAAATAATTTAAAATGGTGTGTTGCTTTGTTGCTTTTTTCTAAGTAGCTTTAACATCTTGGAAGAATGAAAAATAAATGAAAGAAGTCTTTAGAAAATTGTAACTTAAAATTCTGTAACAATGAAATATTTTCTTAAGTACAGGCTTTGGGCATGTTCTATGGATGATATTAAATCCTAATTCTGGATTGCAGACAAAACATATATGTTAGGATATTTTGAAAATTAATCTTTCTTTTTCTTCCTTTTCTTTTTCTATTTGACATATATGTCTCCCTATTTGTTTCAAAATATGAATCCAATCTAAATTCCTGCTTAATACATCCCCCATTTAGTCAACATAAGCAAACACATTTTAAAATTTTGAACTGATATCAATATCACCAAAAGAACTTTGAAAAGGAAATTATTGTAAATATTTGTGACATTAAATATGCTGTTTTGGGCTATAGGAATATTGCTAGTTGACACTTGGAGAAATATTTTCATTTAGCACTTTAGTGAAGGAAAGAGGATTCTCTGTTACCTGTAGATTCCAAGCATTCGGGGTCATGGCTAGATTTGTAAAGCAAGCCTACACTGTCCCAAATGGCAACGTCAGGCTCAATGTCTCTCCATCCCCCCTTCTCTCCCTCATCTCAGGGCATCTTTCCTAGTTGTCTTCAACTGTTCCTCTGCCCAAGACGCCTTACTTAGGTCTTCCTTTTGGAAGTGTCCTATTAGTTTTGCTCAGGCATATCATTGATACTTACCATCCTTCCTCAGACAGCAGCTCCTGCTGCATTTCTGGCCAGTGCTTTCAGAATAATACCTCAAGAACTGAGCTCCCATCTTCTGAGACTCCTCCAGGTCGACTAGAAGGCCCGGGAAGCGACGGATCCAGCAGTCCCTGTAAAAAACAGTGGGAGAGCAGAGGGCGTCTGAAGTCCACCCCATGCTTAGGAGCAAGATCACGTCTGCTGCCACCACTGCCACATGCATTTCCCCAGGAGATTCGGCAAGAAGTCTGATGTCCAGGCAGAAGCTAGAGCTGACCATCAGGGTTTAGGGCAGTTTCTGGATTTCGGGGCTGTTGCTAAGGAACAGCTTCCTTGGAACTCTTCTGGAGGGTCATGTTCTAGAAAAACAAGGCTGTTCTTTGACTACATATTGATTTTTCTTTCATTTCTTCCCAGTTGAATCCCAGGTGAACATTTGATGTGCTGGTGTTAAGTTCTGAACACTTTTCAGGCCATTTCAATACTTTGTCCTTTAGCCTCTTAAAGACGTTGGTTCTCTCCTCTCTTTTTCTTCTTTCTCTGAAAGTGAATCACCACAAACACCTTTTACTAAGTAAATATAAAGGCAAGGGGAAATCCTAGCCAAGTGTCTTTCTGAGGACAACAATAGTTTAGTCATTTGACGTCAGATAAAGGAGGGATCCATTTCACCAGAAACAAGACATCATTTTGTAAGGAACTTGTGTGACTACAGACTTCCTCCCCACCCCCAACCCCCACCCCCAATTATCTTTTTTCCCTGGTATAAAATTTTTGTTTTCACTTAAAAAAAAAAAAAAGATGAAAGCGACCTTGAAAGTACATGAAAGCTGAAAATAAAATTAAAGTTTTTAATTTTGCTGTGATTTTGAAAACATTGAATGTGGATCCTGGTTACTTCTCAAGGCTAGGGCATTTTTTGCCAAGGCCAGACAAAAGCTTTCTTAAAAGAAGACTACAAAGATCCTGCAAAATGAACAGCCTCATAATATAGATAGAATACAACACCCCATTAAGGTGTATATTATCCAATCAAAAGTAAAAGTTGTAATTCACAATGAAGATTGTGAAGACGTTCAAGTTGGGGGTTGTCTGATCTGCTTTCTGATATTCATGTTTGGAAGTTATAAAGTAGCTTTCTTGGTGAAGCCGATTCATAAAGACACAGTATCTCCTAATTTCGATTGTGCATTAGGAAAATGGTAAAATGTTTTTAAATTTACTGTGTAAATATTAATAAAATTACTTCCATGGCAATGTTAAATATTGAAAATATATTTTTATTGAAAATATATTAAAGGTAGTGAAAATAGCCTCTTTCATGAAGACTGTTTTATATGATATTAAAGATGACAATAGTTCAAAACATAACACTGTTGCTTTTTATGTATCTGTTTTACACAGAGCATCAGTGAGTGGTAATCAGCTTTGAGCATAAAGAACTACTCTTGTTTTATTCAAGTAAACTTTTTCTATCCTGGGATCTATATTGCCTCCCTTCTTTTTTGCACAATGACTCATTCACTGACTTGACACAAAAATGTTAACATTCTTTGAACTTTCATCTCACCACCTATTTCCTAATAATAGCCTATCACATCTTCAGAGTTTTAGAAACGTAAATTTTAATAATTATTCAAAAGACTGCATAACTTTAAAAACAAAACATTTGCCCTCACTGGTTTGGCTTAGTAGCTAGAGAATTGGCCTGCAGACAGAAGGGTCCCAGGTTCGATTCCAGTCAAGGAAGGGCACATTCCTCGGTTGCATGCTTGTAATCAATTGATGTATCTTTTTCACATTGATGTTTCTCTCTGTGTCTCCTTCTCCCTTTCACTCTTTCTAAAAACCAATAGAAAAATATCCTCGGGTGAGATTGAACAACAACAACAGCAACAAAAAACATTTACTTTCTTACAAGCAATAATTACTTTATGTATTAACTCCTAACCTTGCATAAGCCACATAAAATACACAAAAATGATATATATTTTATTCTAATGAACTCATAGAAAGCAACTTTCAATTGCTTACCTGCAAACAATCGGACTGTTCCTTCTGTTCGTGGGTAGAGAGAAGACAAGCTCCCTAATGGCAAAGCGAGGAGCAGATGAACAAAAAATTACCCCTGTTTTTTATGAGAGTGCATAGCTATTCTGATTAGTTCATGCCCTGGGAACATAAACCAGAAAGACTACTTTCTAACCTCGTAACCTCCACATCTTTCATCACATCAACTGTAGTTTCTTTTGTGTGATATAATTCCTTGATGTTCTCATGTTTCCTGCAGGGATAATGGAACAATGCACAACTGTTCGATCCTTTTGCTATCGAATGATGTTCAAGTGAAGGTCAAAGTTGCATTTTGGAGGGGGACATCTGTAATACCTTCAACAATAAAGATAAAATTAAAAAAAAAATTAAATATACAAATTCCAATGTAAAAGCATGCTTCAAAATCTTATAAACATTCTTTTGGTGATTGCATAAATATTGAGTCGTGGAATGAGTAACTTCTTAAAGCCAAGCATTTTGAAAAGGGGAGCTGGAACATGGATTACAGGGCACAGGGGGAATTACGCAAGGGCATAAAGATGGGGCTCAGCCACATCTAGTCTGAAACGTGCCCATGTGAGATGAGATTGCAGAAACCAGAAAGCAACTACAGCTCTGAGTAAAACATTGCTAAAGAGCATTGAAATACTCAGGATCTTTGCACTATTGCCATTCGGTGATATATTGTACTTATTTCCAAGTGGGTACTCTTGAGAGAGGTTCAAAAATTAGATTTCTGTCATAAAGGCCACTCATATTTCCCAAGCGCCTGGTTCAGTAGCTCTGGTATGGGAAGCAGAATTCTTATTTTTATAAGTACGTGCCCCAGATGATTTCCTAAAATGTTTGAAAAGCACTGATAGAGGTGATTGAAATAAACGGAAGTTTTGTCTCTGTGTAGATGTTCAACCTAGTTTATATTGTAAGAACTGTGGTACTTTAAATTGCTCCATATGCTTTAAGAAAGAAAAATTTGACTTTGCTTGTTAAAACAAAAAAGTTGTCCTATCCCTAGCTGGTTTGGCTTAGTGGATAGAACACCGGCCTGCAGACACCAGGGTCCTGGGTTCAATTCCTGTAAAGGGCATATACTTCAGTTGTTGTCTCCTCCCTGGCCAGGGCCCTGGTCTAAACAAGTGCAGGAGGCAACCAATGGATGTGTTTCTGTCACATCAATATTTCTCTCTGTCTTTCCCTCTCAACCACTCTCTCTAAAATACAATGAAAAAATATTCTTTTTTAAAAATATATTTTATTGATTTTTTACAGAGAGGAAGGGAGAGAGATACAAAGTCAGAAACATCGATGAGAGAGAGACATCGATCAGCCACCTCCTGCACGCCCCACAGTGGAGATGTGCCCACAAGCAAGGTACATGCCCCCAACCGGAATCGAACCTGGGACCTTTCAGTCCACAAGCCGATGCTCTATCCACTGAGCCAAACCAGTCTCGGCTGAAAAAATATTCTTAAGTGAAGATAAAAAAAAGTTTTCTAGGAATATTGGAAGGACTGAAATATAAAGATAATTTTTAAGTGGTAGTGAAGTAATAGCATAGGTTTACTAAATTCAAAAGACGTTTGAAAAACAGTCAATATTTCATCCTTATTTTAAAGATGTTAATTGTGTATTTACTAAACGTTTTCATTTCATCACTTGATAAAATTGGTGTAAATTATTTTAAAGAAATAAGGTCTGAGAAATAAATGTCATTAATTTTCTTAAAGTGTTTTGCTTTTATTAAATTGCTATACATTAATTTAAAAGAACCAAACCATATAGAAAAATATAAAAAGAAATAAAAACTATTCAAGTTCTTATAATATTAACATTTTGGAAAATCCTTCTAGACATCTCTAAAAAACAGATGCATGTACACAATTTTGCGTGAATGGATTCATACTGGTTTAGAATCTGAGTGGTTTTTTTTAAATCCCCACATGGGATATGTTTTTACTGAGTTTTAAAGAGGGAGAGAAACATTGATGTGAGAAAGAAACATTGATTGGTTGCCTCCTGTATGTGCCCAACCTGGAATTGAACCCACAACCTAGATATCTTCCCTGACTGGGATTCAAACCCACAACCTTTTGGTGTATGGCCAACTGAGCCACCTGGCAAGTGCTAGACCCTGTTTGTTTGTTTGTTTTTTAATCCAGTATAAATGTATATTTTTCAGTGTCTCTAAAGGGAGATGTCTACACCAAAAGTTGTAATAGTTCTGTATTTCATTCTCTGTATGTGTGTGAAAATTTGCTCTGCACCTCAGCTTCCTCAGCTCTGAAAGAGTATGAAAATACTATTGCAGTCTATGTAAAGCCCAACAGTGCCTGGCACTATTATATATTACAGGCCCAGAGAACAAAATTGCCACTTCCTCCCCTCCCCCATCCCACCATGATGTTTGCTGCTGCTTGCTGATGGACACTCATTGCTGCTCACTGCCCGCCACTGCTTAACAGTCCCCAGTCCCACCCTGCTGCCACCCTCCCCCGTTCGCCATGGTTCCCCATTTGCCATGCTGCAATTGGAGCCTGCGGGGCAGGGGGGAGGGTGGGGAGGGACCGAGAGGTGGTCAATGCACCTCATGGTGACTGGTTGAGCGGTCATTCCGATCACTACACTTATGGTCCTGGGCTTTTATTATATAGGATAACATTCAGTAAACATTGTTTTCCAATTTTTTTTTATTGTTAAAGCAAAATTAAAATAAACATCTTGTGCTTACATTTTTCCCCCTTCTAGGTTAAAAGGTATAGTTCCCATAAATTCTTAAAGAACTAGCCTAACTCTGTTTGAACATTATTTTAGTCTTCTGTAAAAAAGATGGTGATGAAAGTGCTTGAAGTGAGTCATGGCTACCACAAAGGCCTGTCTTTGTTATTCAATGATCAGTCAATAAGAGATCTATAAAATTATGCCTTCAGATATATATAAACAATATTTTTATGAAGCTTAGAAATAATATTTTACATCCTTTGTAAATAAGAGAATTTATATTGCTCTTCTAGTTTTAACAGAAAGCGTACTGTGGGCTTTTAAAAAGACTCAATCTTTTAAGATGCTTGCAGTCCTAAATGATGTTATCCTGTCAGGGCCAAGAAGCTTACAGGATCAGCGCCCAGTGTTGTCAAACTAGCACCCCAGATTCCCTGTCAGAGTTGATCTTGCTCTGATAATATTACCCTGCGTGATTTGCCTTTCTAAAGCACATCATTCTTTGAGCGTGACTTCTTTTTTTTTTTTTTTTTGGGTTTTTTTTTAAAAGAAAAACAGTCTGGGGCATATCTATGACGGCCGGGAAACAAAAGTGCCATTGGTGAAAGATTCTAAAGGGCTGAAGAGAGACTAAGAGCCTGTTCTGGGCTGATCACTGAACCTGGCATTGTCGCTGATGAAGGCACAAACACATCCCAGGTCCAAGTCTCTTTGATGCAGGGGGCACCTCCGGGCACAAGTTCCCCACCTAAAGGCCTGGTCCTGGGCATGGCACTGTATCTTCCCAAATTCAAGGTCACTCACCCAAGAACCTTATCAACTGCACCTTCATTGAGGACAAGCATGGAAGGTCCAGTGGGAATGACGTTTTATTAGGGATGATAAAGGCCAGGTGAAACAAGGTGAAAAGCTAGACGTTTTTTTTTTTCATGGAATCTAAGAGGCAAGTCATAAATCCATCTTTATTTCCTTTGCTTTTTCCAGAGAGGCCAGAATCTACTCCATGTTTTTTCTGGTCTTTAAAATTTTAGTTTCTTATTCATGGTGGCTTTTAAACAAAATAATGGTGACATCACCTAACGGTGGAGCAGCTAAGTTACATAGAGAGAAGCACAAAGGGAACCCAACAATGGGTTGAGAGAACCTCTTGTACAGACAGGACTTTCTTCTCTGGTTTTTACCTTCCCCCATCCTAAGTTCAAGTGTTCATCAGCATTGGAGGTGTCTTCTGTTTGAAACAGGGGAACAGTACTTATTAAGAAGGTGTTATTTAACAACGTGTCAATCAAGAAGAAAGCAGAAGCTTGTAATAATAAAAACAATGTCCAAACACATAAAAAAAAAAAACCCAAAGCAAAACACATATTCTCTCCAAGTGAAGGGCTATTATGGTTGTTTCTCAAATCTTGGTGTGGGAAAGTTTTCAGGGGTGTTTTATAAGATAAGAGTGAACCACCCCTCCTCCCTCCCAATCCTGTTCCTCCCCTCCAGGATTAATTCATATCTCATGGCAATGCAAGGTCCTTCGTATTATTTGGGCTGACCTTTCTATTTTCAATGTGAGGGAAGACTAGGAAGAAATGGTGTCCAACCTTAAGTAGTTAGTCCTCAGTGTGAAGGTGAGTGTGGAGTGGGGGGAGGGGAAGGAAGGATAAACGGTGGCAAAAAAAAGCCACCTCTTTAGGCCAATAAGAGCAAAAGTGGCCAGGATTTCTGCCCAAAAGATAACCTGTCCTAATGGCTAGTCCAGCAAGCCGAAACAGGGAAAGCAACGGCTTCCTATATGTTAGGATGTATTATAAAAGCAGGCACGAGATCTAACTTCAGTTGAGTTGTGCTCCTTTCTTGTGATAGCATAAATCGGATAACGGGCCGCAGCCCCACACACAAGCTCTTCCGCTTCCCAGGCCTTTCCTATCGGGTGCACCCCATGCTCTGAGCCCCCGCAGAGCCTGCTGCCAACTGGCTGGACTTTCTGCAAGATGGCTCCTACACAATGACAAGTCCCAAGACTCAGGGGTAGGTGCCACCTACGCCACCGACCGACCGGAGGCGGCCGGGGAGCCTCCGCGCCCCCGGACACGAAGCGGGGCCGGGCCGCAGGGGCGACCCCAGAGGTGATGTTCTGTTGACTCCCGGGACCCCAGGCTTTCCTCACCCCCTTCCTCCCGCGCCAGTCAGTCCCTCTGGCTTTTTGTCTGGCCGCCTCGTGAAGCAGCGTGGAAGAGCAAGCAGCCAGGCTGCGCCTCGTCCCCAGCACCGCTGCAGACCCCGCCGGCTTGGGGGCCGCCGCGCTTCCCGCCGGGTCCGGGGCCCGCAGCCGCCAGCCCTCCCGGGGAAGCCCGAGCCCGAGCCCGAGCGCGCCCGCGGGTCTGCGGGCCGCAGGGGTCCTGCGGGCGGAAGTGCGGCGCGCGGCGGGGCGGAGGCGGAGGCGCGGGCTGGGGCCGGGTCCTCTGCCGGCTGACGCGGCCCGGGGCGGCCCGCGCGGGGACGGGCGGCCGCCTCCCCACGCCCGGCGCGCGCCCGCCGGCCCTTTTTCGGCGTGGAGCGCGCCCGGGAGGACAGGGTCGCCGCTCGGGGGCAGCGCGACGGAGCCCAGCGCCCGGGCCTGGGAGGAGGGGCTGCCTTGGCGGTGCCGCCGCCACCCAGATCGGCCGGGCGAGCGCGGGCGGGCGCAGCGGCCCTTGGCCGGCCTCCTCCGCCGCCTCCTCCGGCGCCAGCCCCCGGCGCGCCCAGCCGGAACCCGGCGAGCGCGGGGCGGAGAGGCGAGCGCGCCGCGCTGGCGGGCCCCGCCGCGGCCCCCGCGCCCCCAGCCATGTCGGCCGAGGAGATGGTGCAGATCCGCCTGGAGGACCGCTGCTACCCGGTGAGCAAGAGGAAGCTCATCGAGCAGAGCGACTACTTCCGCGCCCTCTACCGCTCCGGCATGCGCGAGGCCCTGCGCGCCGAGGCCGGCGGCCCCGAGGTGCAGCAGCTGCGCGGCCTCAGCGCCCCGGGCCTGCGCCTGGTGCTGGACTTCATCAACGCCGGCGGCGCCCGCGAGGGCTGGCTCCTGGGCCCGCGGGGAGACAAGGGCGCGGGCGCGGCCGAGGAGGAGGACCTGGACGAGGCGAGCCTGCTGTCCGAGCTGGTGGAGGCGGCCTCCTTCCTGCAGGTCACGTCCCTGCTGCAGCTGCTGCTGTCCCAGGTGCGGCTCACCAACTGCCTGGAGCTGTACCGCCTGGCGCAGGTGTACGGGCTGCCCGACCTGCAGGAGGCCTGCCTGCGCTTCATGGTCGTGCACTTCCACGAGGTGCTGTGCAAGCCCCAGTTCCACCTCCTGGTCTCGCCGGCTCCGGCCCCCGGGGATGTCAGCCTGAAGCAGAGGCTCAGGGAGGCCCGGATGACGGGGACTCCCGTCCTCGTGGCCCTGGGGGATTTCTTGGGGGGGCCCTTGGCCCCTCACCCCTACCAGGGGGAGCCTCCGTCCATGCTCCGGTATGAGGAGATGACCGAGCGTTGGTTCCCGCTGGCCAACAACCTTCCTCCCGACCTGGTGAACGTCCGGGGTTACGGGTCTGCCATCCTGGACAACTACCTCTTCATAGTGGGCGGGTACAGGATCACCAGCCAGGAGATCTCCGCCGCGCATTCCTACAACCCCAGCACCAACGAGTGGCTCCAGGTGGCCTCCATGAACCAGAAGAGGTAAGCTCCCAGCAGGGCTCTGCTGCCTTCTAATACATATCATTCCTCTAATATTTGCGGGGCCGTCACAGGAGGCTGTGCCCCCGAGGGGATGGCACCTCCAGGACCGTTGTTGGCCTTGATTCTGGCAAAGCTCCCAATGAACTAAGAACTTTAAAGGAAGAAAAGGCCCCAAGGAAGTCTACCAGCTGAGTGGTTTCCTTGCAGGTACTGTGTCTGTAGGCCAGCTGTGTTCTTGGCCTTTATCCCAGTGGGGGGAAAAAAAAACACATGTTGTGGTTTCTTAAGATGGTTAAAACGGTTCTTTAATGTTGCTTTTAGTTTTACCTTTTTTATTGTATGTTTTAGACCCCGATAAGGATGACACATGGGGCAGTAACCTGTCACACTGACATAGGGGATTGGTTGTTGTTGTCAATGACTTTTGAGCCTCCCCCGCACTATGGGAGGAGATGTCTGTGATCAGGAGATGATATTTGGGAGTGTATTAGTATTACCTGTATAGGACTGTCTTTCTTATTTTTTATCCTCTCTTTTGTATCTCACTTCCTTCCCAGATTGTCATCATTATTGACCCAAAGCTTGCGTCTGGAAGTGGTCACCTACCTTATTGGAATATTTCCACCCACCCCAACCTTCTCCCTTCCGTCCTGCAACCCCCCCCCCTCCCCATTATGAACTTGAGTGATTTGAACAAAGGAAGAGAAAAGGGGGGTAGAAAAAGAAGTCAGGAAAGGAATAGGAAAACAGGAGCAAAGCAGATGCAGGAAGAGGTGGTAGGAAATGAAGATGGTAAGGCCCAAGATGACGCAGAGCCATTCAGGAGTGGGAGAAGAATCAGTGTAGCCCAAGAAAGGATAAGAATACAAGAATGCCCTTCCTTCCGGTCCACCTGTATCCATCTCCGGCGCCCCCATGCTTCCTGCCCTGATGTATGGAGCAAGGAGTCAGGGGACTCACCACTTGTCAAAGAAAGTCTTAACGGGAATGGGGAAGCCATTACACGTGTTCACTTCACTTGAGGGGCACCCCAGGCCAGAGGGAACACTAGCTTTATTTCTACTACAGTGTAAAGTTTATTTTGGTAGGTGTTCCTTTTTCTAATGATTAAAAATAATATGTACTTATTTTAGAAAATTGGAGAAAGAAAAGAATAAAGAAGCAGAAAGGCTATCACTGCTACTCCCCCCCTTCCTAGAGGCAACAGCCATCTACAGATTAGCATATTTCCTTCCAGCCCCTTTTTAGTGTGTTATTTATACCACTAAGATGACTTCATATTTAAAATTTGATGTCAAGAATATTATTACTATTACTTTTTAAAATATATTTTTATTGGCTTCAGAGAGAAAGGGAAAGGAAGAGAGGGACAGAAACATCAATGATGAGGGAGAATCATTGATTGATTGTCTCCTACATGCCCCCTCTCCCCCTCTTTACTGGGTAGAGAGCCAGCAACCTGGACATGTGCTTTGACCAGGGATTGAACCGTGACCTCCTGGTTCATAGGTCAGTGCTCAACCACTGAGCCACCCCAGTTGGACAAGAATATTATTTTTAAACAAATTCTAGGATCTTTACTTAAAGCAACAAAGAAACATTCAGTGGTTATGAGTGATGCTCAGATTAGGGGTGTATGGCCCAGCAGGTTGACTGTCACCTCTACATACGTGTCTTCTGCTGTATCATCTGGTGCTCAGCATGCCTCCCATAGCTCCACAACTCTCTCACTAAACCTCATAACATTTTTTCTTTCTTGACAAATCTTTGGTAGTCTTCTGTACCTCTTCCCCTAACCCTCCCCCACCCCAAGATATATATCCTTTCTGTCCTCTTTGAAAAAAAAAAAGTATTCAAGTAATGCCTGAATTCATGCTTAGAAGAATTGCAAATGACATGAAAAATTACAGTCTATCTATAGATATATATTTAAATACACCTGAATACTTATAAATTATAAATGTACTAGAGGCCCAATGCATAAAGATTCATGCAAGAATGGGTCTTCCTTCCCCGGTTGTCGGCACTTGCCTTCACCCAGGCTGAGCCACCTTTTCACCTTTGCTCCAGCCCGGAGCAGCCTTTCTATCTTCACTCCTGCCTGGAGATGCCTTTCTGCCTTCCCATGCTGCCCAGAGGCTGGGAGTAGCTGAGGTGGTGGGAAACGCCTGTGTCATTGCCATATTGATGACACAAGCGTCCTGCCCCTGGCCGCTAGGCGCCTGTGTATGCAAATTAACCCACCATCTTTGTTGGGTTAATTTGTATACTCCTGATTGGCTGGTGGGCATTGCGAAGGTACGGTCAATTTGCATCTTTCTCTCTTATTAGTGTAGATATTCATATAAATATGTAGATAGTGGCTAATAAGGGAAAATGATACACATGGGGGATGTATATATAACATAGGTATATATTTTACTCAAATTGATTAAGTTATGCTGATTTTATAGCACTTAATGTTTCTACTTAATATTACTGTGGCTGACAGTTTTTTCTATATCAACAAAAAGATCCACCCCAACCATGTTAACGGCTATGTAGTATTCCAGCCCATGGATGCATCATAATGTAATTAATCACTCCCTTATTCATGAGCATTTAGATAACTTCCATTTGCCATTATAAACAATGCTAAATTGAACATCTAGGCATATGTGAGTTTGGTTCTATATGGCAAATTCCTGGAAACCTGGATAGGTGACGGTGACTGGTGTTAAGAAAACTGGAATAATCAAACCATGCTCGGAGAGTTTGGAGTTACATTTATTACGTGCAGGTCCAGAGGAAAATGTTTCCCAAATTACGGGCCCCAACATGCAGAAATTTTCCCTAATTATATGCTTTCACCTTCTTTGTCTCCCAAATATGGGCTGTTTCTTATCCCTTTGCAAGTTCTTAAAGGGCCCCTATGTGCTGAGGCCTTGAGATCTCAACCAAAGACCTGGCCTGCTGCCAGCACTGATAATTTTGTCCAGGGAAGGTTTAATGGCCTCTCTGAAGTGAGAATAGTCTCATTTTCCTTATTATTTAAGCAAGAAAACATTTACAGAAGCCAATAGCAAGGTTAAAATTTCAAACAGCAGTTTTTATATAAGATGGATGCTTCAGTGTGAATGTCTCTGATTGAGAGATTATTCTTTTCACATGATTATCAGCCATTTGTATACTTTTGTAAGTGGCCTTTGCTAATTTTTAAAAAATTGGTTTATTTATCTTTTTCATACTTATTTTGTTATATTTACATTATATATGTAGCTATTAGTCTCTTGTCTTTTATCATAAGGTTCACAAATGCCTGAAGTGACCATGGATATAAAGTCAATGAGTAGAGGTGGGATTTATGATAAACCAGAGAGCTACTGCCCTACCACAAGAGGGCTCCACCTCTCAGCCACAGCTGGCCAAATGGAAGTGAGAAATGGTGTTGCCAGATATGTAGATATTTTGACTTTTTAAAATGTTGGCAGCTTACTCCATTTAAAAAACAAATCAACAATAACAAGAAAAACTTTGCAGGCCCAACAAAGTGCAGGCTCTAGTTTTGGACTTAAAGTTTACAGTATATTCTTTTCTTTTTTAAAATACATTTTTATTAATTTCAGAGAGGAAAAGAGGAGAGAGATAGAAACATCGATGATAAGAGAAAATCATTGATTGACTGCCTCCTGCACATGCCCTCCTGGGGATCAAGCCCAAAACTCGGGCATGTGTCCTTGACTAGAACCTGGGACCCTTCAGCCCACAAGCTGACGCTCTATCCACTGAGCCAACACAGCCGGGGCTATAGTATATCCTTATATAAAGATATTTAAAATGTTTTGCAGTAAAATTTGTTATGTGTTCTTTGAGCTTTCTATCTTACATAGGAAAGGATTCTACAAACTAAAAATATATAAATATTCACCTATCTCATGATTTATTTTTTAATTTTACCTTTTTACACTTAGATCTCAATCTGTTTGGGATTTATTTTTATTTAAGGTGTAGTGTGGGGTTATAAGTTTTCTAAATATCCCAGAGTCCTTAATCCTTCACACTATGATTTGAAAAACCAGTTATCATATGCTAATTTTCTTGTTTTTAAATTGGCAGATTGGCTATTTCTGCATCAATAACACATTTTTTAAATTATGGCAGTTTTTAATCTATGGGTGGGCAAAAAGTAGGTTTATAGTTGTGAGTGACATTCTTTTGCATTAAGAAATCTATTATAATAATCATAACCAGTGTATCTTTTTCCATACATATAGCTATAAGCCTACTTTTGTCCACTCTCTCCTTATCATATTTTTTTTGTCTAGTAAAACAAAGCCTCCTTTGTTCTGTTTCATTTTACTTTAATTCTCTTGGCTGTTTTTTGCATATCTTCTTCAGATAAGCTCTAGAGTCAGCTTGTCAAGTCCCGTTGGTATTTTAATTAGGATTATGTAGCATTAGATTAATTTGGAGGAGGATTCACATCCTTATAATATTTTTTTCAGCTTGAAAAATGGTTTCTTAATCCAGGAATTATTTAGGTCTTTTGGTCCTTCATGAAAAGTTCCTTTTATTATCTTTGTAGCGTATTATTCCTACAAAGATACTTTTTATGTTACATTTTCTAGTTGGTTATTGATGCTGTATTGGAGTGTGCACCCTTCTTTATCTCCCTCAGCTTTGACTCAGATCTGACATATTATCAACCAGGAGTCCCTTCCTGAATCCTCAATTGGGTTCAAATTCTGTGTTCTTCTAGCACAATCCCCCTTTGAATTGAATTTTTTTGTTTTTGTCTGTCTCTCTTCCAATGGAGTCTAATTACTTATTCAATGCTTATGTATTACTACTGTTAAGATGGTGTCCAAAAATAATAGATGTGTGCAACTCATGGTTTAGTTGAATTGTGACATAGATTTTTATGTTACTGTAATTAAAGCCACAATCCCCCTTTGAATTGAATTTTTTTGTTTTTGTCTGTCTCTCTTCCAATGGAGTCTAATTACTTATTCAACGCTTATGTATTACTACTGTTAAGATGGTGTCCAAAAATAATAGATGTTTACAACTCATGGGTTAGTTGAATTGTGACATAGATTTTTATGTTACTGTAATTAAAGCCAATGTATAATTTGATAGTCATTTAAAATATAACATTTTAGTTAATAGTTTAATCTTATAACAGTCACTATAGTTATTTAGAATAGCTGAACAAATATGTTACACTTAATTGAGCATTTAGTCTGTGCTAGTTACTGTTCCTCCTACTTTACATGTATTATCTCACTTATTCTTCACAAAGGCTATATTAGGCAGGTTCCCATTTTATGGAAGCAGAAACTAAGGCACTAGAAGTTCAGTAGATTGCTCAAAGTGTCTACTAGGAATAGTAACAAAAATGGAAGCACCTATTGAATATGTCTAATTATTTATTTATTTTTAAATATATTTTATTGACTTTTTACAGAGAGAAAGGGAGAGAGATAGTTAGAAACATCGATCAACTGCCTCGTGCATGCCCCCCACTGGGGATGTGCCCGCAACCAAGGTACATGCCCTTGACCGGAATTGAATCAGGGACCTCTCAGTCCGCAGGCCGACGCTCTATCCACTGACCCACACCGGTTTCGGCTGTCTAATTATTTAGATAGCTTACAAGTTACGGCTTACAGATTGGCAGTGATCATCTTCATTCAGATTTAAAAATTTTCCTCTTAAAAAGTATTTTCTTCCAAGAAATGGAGCATAGGTATTTTATGGTACTGTGCTGCATCTCAGAATTTTATCCGGTGTGCTTCAGATTCACTACAGCCTTTATAGCCAGTATTTTTCTTGTCACCATTGGATAAACAACAAGGAGGACATAGTTCCTGGCTGCAGGAATTTATAACTGATGAGAAAGTATAAATGAAACCCACTTGTTTCTGGCTAATGCATCCAACACAAGTTTCAGAAACACTGCAGGGAACTTAGAGCCTTGAGTAAAAATGACACGTTTTATACAGCATTTCTATTCACTTTGACTCACAGCTTGTGAGACGGATCTGTACCGTTTGACTTTGACCAAGGGTCAAATGCAGAGCAGCCTGCTTTCCCCAGGCACTGAACAGTGCCACAATCCCAGATTCTTAAAGACAGCCAAGAACCCTAGGCTTAGGAGATTTTATAAAGCCCTTTGCACCCTGGAGAACATCGTGCTGTATGACAAGCAGCAGATACAAAAATAAATGCTTGGGGCTATGCCCACACACTTGAAAATGGCAGTGAGTCCCCATCACTCTTTGAGAGGATGAAGTCCAGGTGAGCAATACTGTCCCATGGTCTGAATCTAGATTTGATCTTGAGCGTTGTTGGAACATAGCTCTTCACATGTAAAAGCTTGTGTGCTTACAAAATTGCTTGCTTTCCCTCCTCACTTTAATTAGCAATAACTTGCAGAAGCTGGCCATTGTGGCCACGGTCAGTTCATTAATTTCTCTATTTCTAAAGTTGCCTCTAGTCCCTTCCGTTGCCCTGCACTTTTGCTGTGAAATTGGAGTTGGGTGTGTCTTCCTGTTCTGCGTTGACTACAGCCAAAGCTGGGATAGAGACTGAACAATCAGTCTCCTGGCAGAGGTGGCATCAGAGTTGTCCGCCTTAGCTGTCCCCTGCCCTCTGAGCCAAAGTTTAGTATTTTAGAGCATTTCTAGAGTCCTGGAGCCACCAGGAGATTTTGTACTCTAGTTAATGTTCAGTGGTGCCTGAGAGTAGTGGGAAAGCAAACAAGCTATGTGTCTATTCACACCACCCCCACAATATAATTTTGGCCAATAGTTTAAATCTATTCAGCTTTGTGCACTGAAGTTTCTCAGAGATGGTAGTAGGTAGGAACCATGACTGATTCTGTTTCCTAACTTCTCCCCTTTCTTCTTCCTGGTCACTGGGGGAGGTTAATACACAAAAAAGGAGCAGAAAGTAGGCAGCAGAAGGGGAGAGAGGAGGCAGAAGGATCTGGAGGGTCCTGAGACTATACAATCCTCTTCTGAATGGTTGAGAAAGGGCTTGGCATTTCACTCTATTGTCACTGTAACAGTAACAGATGCAATTCATAACAATGAATTGAGCTCGTACTCTGGGCAGCGTATTGTGGTCACTGCTAACTGTGGTCACTACTTTTAAATGTCAATTCCTATTTCATGCCCACAGCATCTCTGTGAGTTAGGTATTATTATTGGTCCCATTTCCCCAAAGGGGAAACTGAGGCTAACTGAGTTTAGTTAATTTTCATGTAATCACAGGGCCAGTACTCTGCCACTGCCTCCCTATAGTTGTATACAGCTATCAATCATTGATATTTGTGTGCTGGTGTTTATCATGATTTCTATAACTTAGCTTTAAGGATATTCTTTAAAAAAGAATATGCTTTTTATTGATTTTAGAGAGAGAGGAAAGAGATAGAAACATTGATGAGAGAGAACACTGATCAGCTGCCTCCTGCATGCCCCCTACTGGGGATCGAACCCACAACCCAGGTATATGTCCTGACTGGAATTGACCCAGCTACCTCTCAGTGCATGGGACAGTGCTCAATCCACTGAACCACACTAGCCAGGGCTAGCTTTTAAGGATTTAAAGAGCTTTGAATTTCTTCTAAGTGAAGTAAAAATTGAATTATTGAATTTTTCTTACTTTCCTATGAGTTTATTATAAGTAAGTCAAGTATGTAGCTCCAACAAATTATCTGGTTTTAAAAATTCTTCTGAATGTATTCTCAGAGATCAATATTAAGAAAAACATTTCAGAGGTCATATTTTTAAAAATAATTGATAGCTTGAATTCATACCGTTACCATTCAGGAAATGAAGAATAGAAGAACTATTTTCAGAAAATTGGAAATGAGGCAGTAAAGTGACAAGAACTTATGAATGAGAGAGCACCTTGTGCAGAATCCCAGATTGCATCACGGCCAATAACAGTTGTAGCTGACAAATGAGAAACCGACCCTTCTGAAGTGGAGAAACTTAGGCGCAGGACATGCAGAAAAGCATTTCCTCTAAGTGACCTGTTTCTGTAGGGGTGACGCTTTTTAGTCCTTACCACGTGCAATATTGTGCTCTTCTTATCCTCACTTCACAGATGGAGAGACTGAGGCCCAATGACGTGTCCATGATCACATAGCTGTTGAGCAGCGGAGCCGAGATTTCCTTGAACAAGCCTGGGCTCAGACCCCTTAGCAGTAGGCCTCCTTCTTAAGAGGTCTGCTTGGGGGTGGCAGTTTCATCTGGACACAAATTCAGTGTAGAAAAATGTTCCCCTTCAGGTGAATTCGAGCATGTTGGGGTCTGGAGATACAGCATTTACTTCTAACTGCCTATTCATTCAGCCTCAAAAAGAAGCCCTTTGCATGTTTGCTCAGGACAAATGATGCTGCTGGGTGAATACTAAGAACTGTTTTGATCTGACAAAATTTACTATCTGTGTACCTACGGGGAGCAAAAACAAATTGTGGGCTGGTAAAATTTAGTGCTTATTTACAAGCTTTATTTCCCTTCGTTCCCCAAATTTGCACGCATAGAGAGGGCATCATGGTCAGATTTTAAGGACCATTGGCAGCAGGAAAAGTAAGCAACATGAATCAGGGACCCCCCAGTAGTTGCCGCCTCTGTGAGGTCTGTTGGCATGAAAAATGGAATGGCTGGCTGGGCTTAATAGACAATATGGGCTTCTTGATGAAGAGGACTCTATTCACTCTCTGATTTGAAAAGCAAAACTAAACTAAATCTTACTTAGGTATAAACATTACAAGCACTTAAAGAAATCATAGTTTTTTAGTAGGTGGCTATCACTCACGTATGTCCTGAATCCTAATGCATCAGTGTTTATCAAACACCTTTAGATCAGACATGGTCCACTGGTGCACTGTGCTTCTTTGTTTACCCTCTTACATTCTCCACTCCTATGTAGCCTCTATCCCCTTCTTCTTTGGATATTGCTACTTTTGAAGAAATTATTGTTTTGATGTTAGATGTGGCCTCTAAAGACTCAGCGCACGAAATTAGTGCATGGGTAGGGTCCCTAGCAGCTGCCAGCTGCTGGCTGAGGTCTCCCTTCCCTGGCTGCCAGCTGCTGGCCAAGGCCTTCTTTCATTCTGCGCCGCTCCCTGGTGGTCAGCGCATGTCATAGCAAGTGATCAAACTTGGTTGGTTGAACTCCTGAGGAGACACTTTGCATATTAGGCTTATATATATAGATACTAGAAAATGAAGAAACTGTAATGCTAGTAATTTATCTCTGTGTAGTATTTTCTTTTTCTTTTTCTTTTTTAAAAATATATTT
Source organism: Lasiurus cinereus (assembly GCA_011751065.1). Lineage (NCBI taxonomy): Eukaryota > Metazoa > Chordata > Mammalia > Chiroptera > Vespertilionidae > Lasiurus > Lasiurus cinereus. Next base: position 19,205,038 of record JAAGEH010000311.1, on the reverse strand, counting down.
TTTATTGACTTTTTAGAGAGGAAGGGAGAGGGATAGAGATTTAGAAACATCGATCAGCTGCCTCTTGCAGGTCCCCTACTAGGGATGTGCCCGCAACCAAGGTACATGCCCTTGACTGGAATCAAACCTGGGACCCTTCAGTCTGCAGGCTGACGCTCTAGCCACTGAGCCAAACCGGTTAGAGCTCTGTGTAGTGTTTTCTGATCAATTGTTTGCTCTAATTGTTTTGACCACCTTGTGCTGGGTATTACCCCTAAGCTAGAGATGAGAAAGTGAAGGGTTGGTCAGGTAGTTAGTTTCAATAGAGCTGGGACTCATACTTGGTGTTCTGATTTCTGCCCCAGGTCTTTCTGTTGCATTATGCTGCTGCTCATCCTACTGTGAACTTGAGACAGTAGATTGGCCCAGCACTTCCAAATGTTTCTCCTTCCCCATGTGCCAAAGCCTCTGAGCAGCGTTTAATTCTCTCCCTGAATATGGGGCTTGAAATCAGTGTATTTCTTCTTTTTAAAATCATTTAACACTATGATAGGTGAGCACTTGTTGATATAAGTATTTGTTAATATGTATAAGTACCCTAAGAATGCTGGATCAAAATAATTTTAATCAGTTCAGTGCTTACCTGCCCACCTTACCTGTTTTGAAGCACCATATAAGATACCCTCCTGAGGAGGAGGGAGAAACAGAATCTCCTTTGGTGTGATCTTGGTAATGGGTCTCTGAATCTCCCTTTAGCAAACACACTTTGTATATCCCTGTCTGTGTAAGCAGTGCTGGTGATTACCCTAGATGGAGCCTACCCACATAGTAGGAAAAAGGGTAAACATTCTGAGTAGAGAGACAAGGGAGTGGAATGGGTGCTTTTCTCCCTTAACACTTGGTCTTGCTCCTGCAAAGAAGGTTTAGTAAACAGAGTTTAGTAAATTGAGTTTAGTAAACGGAGTAACTTTGGTTCTGGTGTAAGGCTAAGCAAGATCAGTTCTTGTTATATTGAATGCTTATCTTCAATTGCTAAAGTCCATTCTTGTGGACTTTTGGGGACAAGAGTGAAATTTGAGATGCCCTTTGGCCGTTCCTCTGTCTCCAGGCAGAATGTCACCCAACATGGACAGCGGATTTTCTTCGGCTGTCCAGCAGGTTCCACACTCTGCTTTGGCAGTTCCTCCCATCGTCTTATTTCTTTAAAATAAGTTCATACCATGAGAACTGACTTTGTGAACCCTTGTGTTCTGTCTTTCAGGTCTAACTTCAAACTTGTGGCCGTTAATTCAAAACTCTATGCCATTGGTGGGCAGGTCGTTTCTAATGTTGAGTGTTACAATCCTGAGCAGGATGCGTGGAATTTTGTAGCACCCTTACCCAATCCTCTGGCTGAGTTCTCTGCATGTGAGTGTAAGGGGAAAATATATGTCATTGGAGGATACACGACCAAAGGTAAGTGAAGGGGCCAAGTAAGTGGTCCTCTTATATGTCAGCACTGCAGGCAGCCCGGGAAGGGCAGAGGCTGCCAGAGGAAACACTCCAGTGTACACAAGTGTGATTTTGTGCATTACGTACTGTGTATTTACACCTCTGGAAGGAAGCGAGTCCTGTGTGACAGGGTGGTTTGGACAGGAGGGGCCTTTGATGCCTTTGAACGGGGTAGGAAGAACTGTGAAGAAAATATGTATTTCTGCTCTGGAAAGCTAGCCGTAAAGTTTGTCATCTCATGACTTGGCTGGGTCATTCCCATCCTTTCCCCCAACACACACGAATCCCCCCGTCCAACACTGTGGAATCAGTGCCAGACAGCCTTGCAGAGTTTTATTTTCATTTGCTCCCTTCTTGAGCACAAGCATATGAGCTGTAGATTCTGAAATGCAGCTCTCAGCTGTTGCTTACACACCATAGGAGGAGCAAGAGAACATGATATGAGAAGGGTCTTTTCTGGGTGGGAGATAGTTTTGCTATTTATAAGACTGTGCATATGTGTTTTTCACATTTTTGGTGGGCATTTTATAGTTAATCATTTGGAGATAAACGTTTCTCCAGCAGGTTTTATACGGCTCTTTGTAGCAAGAAGCCTCTCACAGGTTATTGGCAGAACACAGCCTGGCTTTGGTGAGAAAGGCAATGGCCAGCCATCAGGAAGAGGTGGCCTTGCTTTGATCTCTCATCTTCCCCATAAAGCTGTTGTTTCCAAGGAAATTTATTTCTTCATTGGCTCTATTTCACTGTAGAATGTCCAGACTTTTCAGAAAAGGAGTAACTGGACTACTAGGACTTTGGGCCACATTGAGGTCTCAGTGACTACTCTATTTGACATAATGAGATAATCTGTCACTTCTCTGTGTTGTGACATGGGCAGGCCAGGCCAGGGGAACTGATGCTGGTGGCCCATTAAGCTGCAGGCGACTACCTGTAACTTAGTATAGGATAAAAATCCACGTGCTGATACAAGCACAGGTGACAAACATTCTTGTCACCATAACCAAATGTGTCTTGTTTTAGGGATTTATGTTGGAGGAAGAAGTTGAATGAAAGGTGTTTTATGAGCATCTGATTCACTTATTATTGTTATTATTATTATTAATTCTTCTTAGAGCGAACTCTAAACAGATGCTTTGGTGGGGAGGGTGGTGGGTGCTGTTTTAGTTTCCTGTGGTTGATTTAACAGGTGACCATAAACTTGTAGCCTAAAAGAGCAGAAATGTGTGTTCCCTCATAGTTCTGGAGACCAGAAATCTTAAATCAAGGTGTCGGTAGGGCTCGTTCCCTCAGAAGGCTCTAGAGGAGAATCGCTTCTTTCTTTTTAATATGTTTTGATTGATTTTAAAGAGAGAAAGAGGGAGTGGAACATGTGAGAAACATGTGAGAGGCTGTGAGAGAGAAACATCGACTGGTTGCCTCCCAGATGCACCCCAACCAGGAATCAAACCTAAAACCTGGGTATCAGGACTCCAACTGGTGAATTTTTGGTGATACATGGGATGGTGCTCCAACCATCTGAGCAACCAGCCAGGGCGAAAATCCTTTCTTGCTACTTCCGGGTTTGGCTAGTGGCTGCAGAATGCTCATCTCTGCCTTTGTCTTCACGCATCTTCTCCTCTATGTGTCCACGTCTTTTCTTCTTCTATCTCTTTCAAGAACATGCTTCTCATTGGATTCAGAGCCCACCTGAGTAATGCAGGATGATCTCCAAGGACCTTTTCTCCAAACAAGGTCCCATTCCAAGGTTCTGGAGATTAGGAGGTGGACATATCTTTTTGAGGACCACCATTCAGCTCACTCACTACCAGTGGTGGGTTTGTCTTTGCATTTAAGGAGAGGCAGTAACAAGGAGCAGTGCAGGGGAAACAGTGAGCTTCCCATTCTACCAGGTTTCCATCACCCATGGAGCTATTCCCAGCGTCCCTCCCTAGTGACTCTCCACTGAAGATAATTACCAGCTTTCACTTTACAAATAATTGGGGGCAGGGAGATGAAACATAGCACTCAATTCTTTTCTTTTTCTTTTGTTAATCCTCACCAAGGATATTTTCCTTTTGATTTTTTAAGAGAGTGGAAGGGAGAGGGTGAGACTCAGAGAGAGAGAGAAGCATTGATGTGAAAGAGACATATCAATTGGTTGCCTCTGCATGCGCTCCCTGGACAGGGCCAAGGATTGAGCTTACAACTGAGGTACGTGCCCTTGACCAGAATTGAACCCAAGACTGTTCAGTCCATGGGCCAGTCCTGTATACACTGAGCCAAACTGGCTAGGACTTAATTCTTTTATCTTCAAAACTAGAGGCCTGGTGCACAAAATTCATGCAAGGAGGGATGGGTGTCCCTCAGCCCAGGCTGCACCCTCTCTAATCTGGGGTATCCTTCTCACAATCCAGGACTGCTGGCTCCCAACTGCTCGCCTGCTGGCCTTCCTGATTGCCCCTAACCGCTTCTGCCTGCAGCCTGATCACCGCTTAACCACTCCCCTGCCATCCTGATTAATGCCTAACTGCTCCCTTGCCAGCCTGTTTTCCCCTTACTGCCCTCCCCTGCAGGCCTGGTCCCCCCTAACTGCTCTCCCCTGCAGGCCTTGGTCCCCCTTAACTGCCCTTCCCTGCAGGCCTGGTCATCCCCAACTTCTCTCTTTTACTGGCCTGGTCACCCCTAACTGCCCTCCTCTACAGGCTTGATCGCCCCCAACTGCCCTACCTTGCAGGCCTGGTCCCTCCTAACTGCCCTCCCCTGCTGGCCATCTTGTGGTGGCCATCTTATGTCCACATGGGGGCAGGATCTTTGACCACATGGAGGCAGCTATTTTGTGTGTTGGAAGGATGGTCAATCTGCATATTATTCTTTTATTAGATAGGATAGAAGCCTGGTGCATGGGTGGGGGCCAGCTGGTTTGCCCTGAAGGGTGTCCTGGATCAAGGCGGGGGTTCCCTTGGGATGTGGGGCAGCCTGGGTGAGAGGCCTGTGGTGGTTTGCAGGTCAGCCACACCTGCAGGTGACCCAAGCAGAGGCCCTGGTATCTGGGATTTATTTATTTTCTATAATTGAAACTTGGTAGCCTGGAGCAGAGCCAAGCCTCCTGCTCACTCTGTGGTGGCAGCCATTTCTGTTGGGATTTATTTATCTTCTATAATTGAAACTTTGTAGCCTTAAGTGGAGGCCAAGGCAGGCCAGCGTGTATGGAAAGTTTGGCTTCCTCCATTGCCAAGAGCAGCCCTAGCCTCTTGTTCTCTTCAACTCTGTGGCTGCCACCATTTTTGTTGGGATTTATTTATCTTCTATAATTGAAACTTTGTAGCCTTGAATAGAGGCCTGGGCCTGCCAGGGTGTGTGGAAACCCAAGCCTCCCTCCTGATCTCTCCATGGCCACAGCCATCTTGGTTGGGTTAATTTGTATACTTGCTCCTGATTGGCTGATGGGCGTGGCTGATGGGCATGGCTTGTGGGTGTAGCAGAATGATGGTTTATTTGCATGCCACCTTTCTTAGGTTGGGTTAATTTGCATACTTGTTCCTGATTGGCTGGTGGGAGTGGCTGGCTGGTATGGTGGAGTGATGGTTAATTTGCATATTACTCTCTTATTAGATAGAATTGGTGTTCAGGTTGCAGTGGTCAACTTTATATGCTTAAGTAAACCATAGCCTCCAGAGAATTTCCCGTGTGTGCATATGTACCCCTGTATTTGTGTTTTTTCTCTGAAGACAGTAAGTACAGCTAGTCGTGAACATTTCTAAGAATTCTGATTCCCCTCTGACTGTTGTAACACAGCGTGCGCCAGGTGGGCTATCCTACGCACACAAACCTCTGGGCCTCCCCCCTGAATGGGAGCTGTGAAGCCTGGCAGGCCGCACTGTGACCCAGAGTGCCCTGCTGGTAGATGGCCCAGTTTTTCCATGACCCTGGCTGAGCCAGTGTTCTTTAGATTTGACCTGGAAAACCCCTGCTTGTGTGTTTTCTAGTTTCAAAAGCCACGGCTAATGTACCTTTTTCATTTGGGCCACCCACTGTGATTCCTGTCCCAGGTTCCCCAAGCCAAATGCCCATGATGGGATGGTTAGGGGAGGTGGATGGAGGGATGTTTGTGTTAGCGCTGAAAACGAGTTTTCTAAGATGAGAGGGCAGGGCAATTCCTTGTACGCTGAAGCTGCCCTCTTCACTGGTTAGTCTCTTCCCAGCATTTCCTAATAGTTCTTTGTACCTAAAACAAACCATAATGGTTAAGAAAAAAATAACAACAACACTAACCCTCTGGACTTCAAATTGGGTTCTCAGCTTGCTGACTTCGTTAGGTGAGACTTTTAAAATTCAGAAAGTTATAGTTCATGATTTTTATGATAGTTTTTTGATTATTATAATTCTTGGGCAGGCACTACAGACTTAAAAAAATTCATTCGAAAGTAATAGTAACTACTAAAGGGAAGAAGGGTAATTTGTTAAATGTCAGAATCAACTCTACATGTAAAAGAGAAAAGATCATTCCTCCAACTCAAACCACCTCCTCATGGCCTGAGCCTTGTTGGGTGAGGAGAGCAAACGTTTACAGGAGACTTGGAAAGACCTTTTGACCTGGAACTGAGAATACACTGACGCTTCACCAGAATAAGTCCTTTATTCCTGCTGTGGGAAGCCAACTTACTAAGGAGCACTTTCTGATAGATTAGCAACCAAATTCTCTCGGGCTGTCTCCTAGAATGAGCTTTGTCACAATAGATGCAATAAAAAAAATATATAGGGAGGTATTAGTGTGGGTGGGAAACAGGAGGACAGTTCCCTAAAGCTATAGCAGTTCTGAAATTTCTGCAGGTCTGGGCCTGTGCACACACAGGGCTGGTCTCCTCTCCATTCCCTCTGTGCCCCCTTTGGAGGCACTTTTCTTGGCACCAGACATCGTGGTGGAGCTTGTTAATCATTGCCCTCTGTGGCGGGTCCTTCCGGCTTGGGTAGAAGCGTTGCTCCCACTGCTCCCACTTTTGCAGCTGTGGGAATGCTGTACACTTGTGCGTATAGTCAGTTCCCCAGCTGAGCTGCCTTACAATGGTAGACTGTGTTGTTTCTTTAAAACACAACACTCGGCCCTGGCTGGCTTGGTCCCAGGTTCAATTCTAATCAAGGGCACATGCCCAGGTTGTGCACTCGATCCCCAGTAGGAGGCGTGCAAGAGGCAGCCAATCAATGATTCTCTCTCATCGTTGATGTTTCTGTCTCTCTCTACCTCTCCCTTCCTCTCTAAAATCACTAAATATATTAAAAAATAATAAAATAAAACACAACACACACAAAGTTCATTCTTTCTGATAACTTAGCACTTCCCTCTCTCCCCTTGTTAGGCTAAAATAGTCTATTTATTCATTCCTAGAGGAAAAAAGGAAAAAAGAAAAGAAAAATGAAACTATATATATTTACTTATTTATTATTATTATTATTATTATTATTATTATTATTATTATTATTTTAATCCTCAGTTGAGGACATGTTTAGAGAGGGGGAATGAAGAGAGAGAAATCAGTGTGAGAGAGAAACATTGATTGGTTGCCTTCTGTAGGTTTCCCAACTGAAGATCAAACCCACAACCCCGGTTTGTGTCCTGACTGGAAATCCAGCCAGCAACTTTTCGATGCATGGAAGGGTACTCAACCATCTGAGCCATTCTAGTAGGGTAAAACTAAATATTTTAAATTTCACAAGCATTTTTAAAAAGAGAGCAGGCAGTACTTTCCCTTCATTCAAAGTAATGTCAGAGCAAGCAGTCTCTCCTCTACTATCTGATTTTATCCACACAATGACTGTCTCCCGTGAAATGGGCCAGGGAGAGGGAAGGGCCTTTGTCAGTGTGTATCTGGTGTTAACAATTAGGAAGTAGAATTGCCCATGATTCTATGGCTTGACAGCCAGAGGTGGGATCTGCATTTCTCCTGACTTTTTTCTGTCCTTTCCTTTGACAGCCCATAAGAAGCCTGCTCACTTGTCTGGTTTTGTAGAATTTATTATCAAGAATAGATCCCTGGGGGCTCAGCCTATCTGTATTAAACAGTCAGTAGTCTGTAGGTATTAATGAAGTTTCTGAGGCTCTGATTCTCTTTACATTGATTGGCTTGGTGGTTCTAACAATTGTAAGGGCCCAGCTGCTGTGTTCAGTGGATCGATCTTTGAACCAGGAGGTCACGGCACATGCCTGGGTTGCAGGTTCAATCTCCAGTATGTGGTGTACAGGAGGCAGTCGATCAATGATTCTCTTTCATCATTGATGTTTCTATCTCTTCCTCTTCTTTCTTCTCTGAAATCAATCAATATATATATATTAAAGAAAACCAACAAGATGCTGCCAAAGAATCAGAAGACAGACATAAAAAGAAGTGTCTTTAAAAATAAATAAATAGATAATGAAGAAAGAAAAAGGAAGAAAGAAAGAAAGATAGAAAGGAAAAAAAGGTATAAGAGTGCCAGGGAGCAGGGGACATGCCCAGATCACAACTTCTCATATCGCTGGTCTTACTGATTCTGAGAGCATCCCAGGGAGGGGACTTGTGTGAAGGTGAAGTGAATGGGGACGATTCTAAACGGATCTCCTCCCAGCCATTTACAAAACTCTATTCCCAGCCTCCGCTTGTCTGAAATAGTTGTGCCTCTGTGTACCAGGTTATCAGGGGGAGGTAGGTGGTTATATACAGCCTAGGCAGTTGGTGGTGTTACTCGTGGCCATGTCATAGTTGGCTTCTTTTCTCGTTTCAGACCGGAACATGAACATTCTGCAGTACTGCCCCTCCTCTGACATCTGGACCCTCTTTGAAACATGTGACGTCCACATTCGCAAGCAGCAGATGGTGTCGGTGGAGGAGACCATCTACATCGTGGGGGGTTGTCTCCACGAACTTGGGCCCAACCGGAGGAGCAGCCAGAGTGAGGACATGCTTACCGTGCAGTCCTACAACACTGTCACCCGGCAGTGGCTCTACCTCAAGGAGAACACGTCCAAGTCGGGCCTTAACTTGACTTGCGCGCTGCATAACGACGGCATCTACATCATGAGCAGAGACGTGACCCTGTCGACCAGCTTGGAGCATCGAGTTTTCCTCAAGTACAACATCTTCGCAGATAGTTGGGAAGCATTTAGGCGTTTTCCAGCCTTTGGACATAACTTGCTGGTTTCCTCTCTTTATCTGCCCAATAAAACGGAAACATGACTGAAGTGACTTGGTATTTACAAGAAGCCTGGTTCAAGACAAAAATAAAATGTAGGGCCCCATTTCCAGGGAGGCTGACTTCATAGGTCACATATACATCAGCTGTAAATAAGCTTACTTGAACTAATTACTTGAAAACTTGTGGAGAAAAGAGACCAACATTATTATTTTTTTAATTATTGGTTTTTAAATTATGGGAGCAAATCCATGATCATGTTTTCATCCAACTATGATAACCTTGAGCCAATGACTAAAACTGATCATTGAAAAGAAGGTTAATTGTGTCTGCTTAGTAAAGGGCCAAAGTCTGTAATTGGCGAGAACGGTAAAGATGATTTTAAAATCTGTTTTATTTCAGTCACTTTGAAGTATCCTAATACCTTAAGTGAAAGTGTTTTTTTGCTTATTAATTTACTTGACAAACAGTTATATTAACACTATTGTCTCCACCTTTCCCCCAGTTATAACCACGTATACTGTGTTCAGATATCTTATTTGCACATTACCTTCCAGGAAACATGCAATGATGGAATCCTACAGTGAAGCCTTGCAAGCATCCAGTCCTCCCCAAAGCTTGCATAAAAACTTCCTCAGTGGTTTTTCCAGTCTTATTTTGCAATTATAAATACTGAGTAAATAGGCAGATATAAGCATTTATTTCATTTATGTGGCAGGTAGCAGATATATGTGGCCAGAGAAGTTGCATTGCTTATTGTTTAATAGAGGACATATTGTTTAGAAGGACACACACATATATTGTAAATTTAGAGGGGAAGAAAAACACCAAATAAGAAAAATAATCACCTTTTAAGATTTTTTTTTAAATATATTTTTTATTGATTTTCCACAGAGAGGAAGGGAAAGGGATAGAAAGCCAGAAATATTGATGAGAGAGAGACATCGATCAGCCGCCTCCTGCACGCCCCCTACAGGGGATGTGCCCGCAACCAATGTACATGCCCTTGACCGGAATTGAACCTGGGACCCTTCAGTCCTCAGGCTGACACTATCCACTGAGCCAAACCGGTTTCAGCAAGAGTTTTTTTTTTTAATGCATTTGACTTAGTTGTTGTTGTTCTTTTTTTTAAGACTGAAAAGAAAATAACCTTATCATATTTAGACCAAGCATCTTTCTAATTTACTTTTAGCCTTTTAATACACGCTTTGCTTTGGTGGGGTAGGGTGAGGAAAGCTGTGAACGGCTTTGCTGGAGAGTGGGGACCAGGCTCTGACAGAGGTAGAGTGGCATCTGGGGCTGTTTCTGAAGTTAGGTAAGGAGCTCTACTTGATTGTTAAATCCAGCAGAGCCCCGTTCAAGCAGTTGCTTGTTTTTAATAGGTCAGTTAACAGTGGATAAAAGCTTCTGCCCATCTTTGATCAGCATTTCTTAAAAAACACACACATGCTTACAGAAATTTTGTTTTGATTGGAAAACACTTTCTGAACTTCTCTCATCTTTTGTAACGGAACCAGGTCAGCTGTGCGCTGGATTCCATCCTAACATTCCAGTTACAGTGCGCCTCCCTTCAGGAGAGCCCGCAGGAAAGCAGACAGGGTCACGGCACGCTCATCACAGCAGACGCTTCCCACGTGCCTCTGGGGGCGTGCACCGTGCAGACAGGGTCTAGGGGGGCTACGGCTTCAACAATTCATGTCTTTCAGGGCTCACTCCAGGATGTCTACAATCGTGGCCTCCTGGCATATTTAAAATGAGGATCTGGCTATAAAAACTATTTGCACAACTTTTCAGGAACACTGCTAGGTAAAATGAGGTAAGCCTTTATTGTGGAGACAGATCTTTGTATCTTGTCACCAACTCATCCTACCAGTACCCAGAAATCTATTTAAGGGTTTCTAAGCAATATCCATTTATTCTCAAATTCTTAGCCTTTTCTTTTTTTGTGCTGAAACCTTCCTGAGAATGGTACTTTAACATTAGGTTTATATTACTTTATATTCATTATAGAATTGAATTTCTAGTGACCTATAATTTCATTACATGTATTTAAAAATATAATTTATTTTAGATAGTGTTAACTTGTCTTGCTACAGAGCTTAACTTTTTTAAGGCTTGACATTATGTATTTAGAAGATTCTGGCCAGTTGAATTAGTTCTAGACAAGCAATTGGATATTAGTTTGTAAATATTATATAAAATACAATGTTAGTCCTGCCAACCAGTTCTCTTCCTGATTACATTCTTTGGGTCCGTTTTCCAAATGCCAACAACTAGATTCTTGGCCCAAGTGAAGGCATGCTCTGATCCACAAAGCTCTTTTTATAAATCAGGTTTGCTGTGTATGTACACGTGCACCTCTCTCTTTCTCCCTTTGTGTGTGTGTGTGTATGTGTGTGTGTATGTGTGTGTAGGCTGGGATATTATAATTCTAAGATATGCTGACTTTTAATAAGGTTTTGTGGCTCTGGGCTGCCAGCAGTGTGGGGCAAGGTGGAATGTCCAAATCCACTGTTTTGGGATTTGGGACCAGTGGATTTGGGACATCCTCCTTCCTGCTGTGCACATGAGCTGTGTTGACATTTTGAGGGTCATTTTAATTTAGCTCTGTTCCCGTGTTGGTGCCAGTGTTCCAGTGAAGACTATCTGTGTGAAAACTGGCATTGCTTTGAAAATCTCCTTCATCCCCAGGGTTTTGCTCTTTGCTATTATCCCTTGGTTTTCTTCCTTTTTCTAAGGTGTTTTCTGAGATGCTTTTGGTGGGGTGCTAACCTCCATTATGAAGAGGGGGTTTCTGGGAGGATCCCATTGGTGGCCACCCTGCCAGAAGCTCCCTTGTTCACTGAGAATGGTCTGAATGGCAGAGTGAGTCCTGAGCGTGGACTGGTAGAGAGAGGGGCATTACTGGTTCTTTTTGTCAATCTTTCTGGCTGTCTTTCAACACCTTTAGTTTCAGAGGCTTCTCCCTGTCGTGTTCTTTGAAAGTTTTTCGGATGAATGGATAAGAGTTGATTATTTCAACAGTATTGATTCAATCATAACCATGAAGTACTGAGAAGGTTATGGATACTAGTAGGAAACAAGTAGGTTAAGATTACGCCTGAATACCAAAGAGAGTTTAACTCTGCCATTTATTTTGGAACCCAAATCTCAAGTAATTCCAAATGCCTTAGATATCAATTAAAGTCATATGGAGATAGGCAAATCTCAAGCAAACGATCAAGAAAATGCTTGTTCTCTTTCAGGACACGCTCACTCACTGAGTACTGTGGATGCCGTGTTTTCAAGTTTCCAGGTAAAGGCATGACTCTGCCTGCTTGGCAGCACAGGTAGTTGGAGAAGCAAGGCCTTGGCCTTCCTGGTCAGCCAGCATGCAGTGAGCAGTGGCTTAAAGCAGGGCCTTTGAGAGGCAGCATAGCCACAGGAAGGTAACGTGGGTGAGTGTTGCATGCCTTCCAGCCGGGGGCAGGGCATAGGGAGCATCTGTGCCATCCTTCTTTCAAGGCGGCATTCCTAGCCAGCGGCACTCCTTTCCTCTGTGCCAGGACTCGGTTGTAGAATCCACGTCATCACCACATCTAGGCATCCACTGCCATCCGTCAGGGAGATGAAGTTATTTGTCATCCCCGCCTTAGAGGACTGAATGATAAGGTGAATAGATAGTTCCCCAAATGGCTTTGAAAGCAAGGAGGCAATTGGGCCCAGTTCCCAGAAATGTTTACTGCGTGTCTATCACGTGAAAGACAATGCTAAGAACCGGGGATACAGATATCAATATGCCACCATCTCTGACCTTGAAGAGCCTACCACCTTATGAAAATGGTCACCGTAATCGTAACAATAAGAGCACCCTTCAAAGATGCCCACTTGTGTCAGGCACACAGGGCCCCTGGCTTGGCTGCCTCTTCAGTTCTGGTCCAGTCTGTCCATTAGTGAGTTACTAATAGTCGTGAAATAGCTTTTCTGTAAATTTGACCTTCACACTTTTGTTTTTGATGGTATGCTTTTTTTCCTCACTTTGTTCCATAGTCTTTTCTGTACCTTGTTTATTTTGGGGGAAAAAATTATGTGATCTTATTTAAAAACTAGAGGGCCATGCACTGGAGGGTGAGGGAGTCCCTCAGCTCAGCCTGCACCCTTTAGCAGTCCTTCAGGGGATATCTGACTGATGGCTTAGGCCTGTTCCTGTGGAGAGCTGACTCAAGCTGTCAGTCGGACATCCTTAGGACATCCTTAGCACCGTTGTGGAGGTGGAAGAGACTCCCGTCACGGCCACTGCACTCACTAGCCGTCAGTGTGGCTTGTGGCTGAGCGGTGCTCCCTCTGTGGGAGCGCACTGACCACCAGGAGGCACCTCCTGCATTGAGCGCCTGCCTCCTGGTGGTCAGTGCACATCATAGTGACCGGTCATTATGCTATTCGGTCGATTTGCATATTACCCCTTTATTATATAAGATGCTTACTAGGCACCACAACCTACGTAGCTAAGGGCTCAGCAGCTTGAGCCCTTGAAATGGAGAAGCAAAGCTAGGGAAGTGGGTATGCAGAGAGAGGCAAGCTGTTTGCATGTGCATTTATACCTATGCCTTTAAAACACTCCCATAACAAGTATTAATAAAGAAACTATTCTTAAGACACTAGTGCTGACTAAAAGTCAGTTGATTTTGCCTTTGTGCTAACTAAGGGTATTTACACAAGAGTGTGTGTGTTTTCATTTTCTTTGTGTTCAGTGTGGAGCACGATATTAAAATACACACCCATTGACACAGGCACTTGATAAAACCATTTTCACTCATTCCTACAGGAGACAGATAAAATGTATAAGATGGTCAATTCTGAGGAGCAAAAGTGTGCAGTCATTACTTCGGTAGGGTTGACTGCTGCTTTCTCAAATTGATGTCACAGTTTGTTTCTAGGAAAGAAATGGAAAATGTAATTTGTATTATTGTGTCATTTTTCTAAAAAATTTAGGCGGCTCCTTAGATGTCTATACAATGTTTTCATATCCAGTGCTCCTGTTGGGGAAAATGATAATCTGTAGAACGAATAGTTATGTTTTGTTACGACTGATACTTTGTTATAAAGGTTGTACTGAGTCTTCAATTTCAAGTGTGGCTTCTCGTGTAAACATTATCATATGGTTCATCTAAACGCAATGATGTGTATGAAGCACTTGCCCCAGCAGCATTCGTTTTGTGTTTAGAACTCTAGGAGAAAATCTCTTCAATAAAGTAGTTCTAAATCAGCGTTTGTTGTCTGTTAGGTACTTATACCAGCTTGTCCCCTGGGCTGTGCCAAAGCCGGGAGGAAACAGGTGAAGCACGAGACAGGCCATGCGGGGGTAGCCACCTGCCTCCCAGGGAAGGTGTAGAGAGCTGGTAACCGTGGGGCAGGAGGGGCCAGGTGCAGAGCACAGGCTGTGAGAGCTGTTCAGTGTCACCAAATAGGGGTGTGGGGGGAGGAGCTCCACCTCCTTTCCATTCTGAATGAAAGAATGAAGTCTACATCCCACAGCTTGGCGGTCATGGCCCACCACAACCTGTCCCTCCCTCTGCTTTCTAACTTCCCTCACTGTTTCCTTTTCAGCACCTTCATTCCAGGAAAACGGAAACATACAAGTCCTTGAATTTCTATTGTTATGAATGACTGGCCAGGAGGGAGGCAGTGTCACAAAATGGGTTTCAACACAACTCACATCCAACACTAATTGAGCACTTACTCTGTGCCGTGATTTCTAAGCATTGTTTATGTAGACAGCATCCCATGGATGTTCATTCCTCTTCATCCTTTGCCCCACATTTGGAAACACGCATACTCACACATGCCTTTCTTACACATTTTAGAGGATGTTCTAAATTTAATTCTACCCATAAAACACACACACAAAAACACAGAGACTTACCCACTTTTCCTCCAAGGGAAACAAGCAAAAAAAATCAGATCCAGCTACTGGTCCAAAGGGTACCTCACAGCTCACTGAGTCCTGAGTCCGGGATTGTCAGGGCACCTCCTAAGTCCATGTGTGACTGCTCCCTCCTGACAACCTAAAGAATAATGAAAAATTCATTTTCTACACACCCAGGCCACCACAACACAACTTAGATCCAACATTCATTGAGCACTTACTCTGTGCCACGAGATCTAGGCATTGTTTATGTAACTTAATCTTCACAACAATACCATGTGGTAAATATGAATATTATCCCAGGTCACAGTGGAAGAAACAGGTACAGCCGGTCACTGCATTTGGGGAAAGAGTAAAGGGAAAATTGTACACAGCAGTCACGGATGCAAATTGTATACTTTTTCCTAGAGGTAGGGGCTGGCAAGGGCTCCCTGCCCTGGGGGTGGAGTGGGTTTCTGGTCAACCAGTCTGGGAGCCCTCAGTCCTACTCTGCGGTAGAATGTCCCGTGGTCGTGCCTGAGTGCGTGTGCCCATATGGCAGCCTCTTCCTGTTGATATGGTTTTGGGACATTTGTGGAAGAAGCCTGAGGATTTCTGTGAAGGCTGGGGGAGTGTGGGCCCCTTTTGTGGGCTATAAACATTTCCTTGGCAATAAAACTCTTTAAGAAACCCCCATTAGTTGCTGGGAGACCTGCTACCTGGCAATTCTGTCTTCATAGGCCCAGGTCTGGTGGAGGCCAGGCCCTTGAACTTGGAACTCATCTTTGTGACTTCTTTCTCTTGGCCCCAGCCTTCCTGTCTGTATCCTCCCCTCCTCCACACTCCCCTTACCCCTACCTTCAGTTCAGTGGCTCCAATCCCTTCCCCAGCTTTGGAAAAACACTTGAAACTAATCTAAATATATAATAGAGAAATATGCTAATTAACCCAGACACCGTAATGGGTCGACCAGACAGGAGGAGGTTGTGTGCTCAGCGTGGGGGGCAGGGCAGCAGGAGTGTCCACACGCCTGCACGAAGGGGGGGGGGGGAGGGCCTGATCAGCAGCAGCCGGGGCTGCTTCAAGGACCGGATAGGGAGGCAGGGCTGGACCAGTGACTCGAGGGTGGGCAGCGCCACATGATTTTGACTTGCGTGCTGGGCTCCTAGTATAAAATAATATCAAATATCAAATGTAATTGAAAATAATTAAAAAAGAAAACCCTAAAACAATAGGGGTGTCTGCCTTTGCTCCAGACCATGTCCCAGGGAATATATTGCACCTGAGTAGAAATGACTGACTCTCTGGCAGGAGAGGACATCCTGCCCCATTTCTGTGCCTCCACCCAGGGCCCAGTCCTACTATCTTTTCCTGAATCTCCATTCATGCATCCTGATCGAAGCAGAGAATCTAGCTCTTGTAGTTCTGCAAGGCACGTGTTATCTGACCCTTCACAGTTGCCTGGCTGCCAGCTCAGGGCTGGTTAAAAGCTTGGCCTCTACAATAAGGAGTTTGCTTTTCTAGCCTTGGTCAGGTGACTGCATCTTCCTGGGTCTTGATTTCTTTATTGGTAAAGTGGGGATAACTACAAGATCTGCTCTTTGGGATTATTGTAGATGTGGAATGAGAAATCCATGTAAAGCATCTGGCTCATGGCACGCAGTGAACGTGAACTGTTATTACCAAAGTGGATGGCTGTTTCTTTTATACCTTCAGATGCCTGGTTTGCCTGGCAGCTTATGCCTTTCTTTTGTTGTTGTTGTTGTTTAAATATATTTTTTTAAATTGATTTCAGAGAGGAAGAGAGAGGGACAGAAAGATAGAAACATCAATGAGAGAGAATCATTGATCTGCTGCCTCCTGCATGCCCCGTACTGGGGATCGAGCCAGCAACCCAGGCAAGTGTCTTGACCAGGAATTGAACTGTAACCTCCTGCTTCATATGTCGATGCTCAACTGCCCCAACAGCTTATGCATTTCTTAAGGTACTTATTGTAGCCATGAAGATGTAGTTAACAAATTCCAAGACCCTGATAAGTTTCTATCACTTCTCCCAAAGAACCGGCTCAAAGGGTCTGAGTCCCAAGATACAGCAATATAATCAATTGCTTTGATTCCCACAAGAGGCTGAGACTGGAGAATCCTGCCTATCCCATCCCTCACCTTGATTTAGCTGGTTCCCTATTTCGGCTTTAGATAATTGGCAACATCCCATCCCAGGTACCAAACTCTTTATTAAGACTCTGATTGAACCAAGTCATGTCATGTGTCCACGAGTGCTGGGAAAATTGCCTAGAGTTGAGAGACCGAAAAAAGAGGCTGGCAACTCTAGAACGACATCAAGTTGATTAAGGGAACTTAGGGACCAAAGCAGCATCTTGGGGTGGCAGCAAGACGGTAGGTAGATCTCTGTACCCCAAAGAGGGTGGGACTTGTTACATATAGCCAAATGGCACGGGTGAAATCAGTTAGTTTGTAACCGTGTGGCACGTGCTTGTTAAGAGCTGTATAATCCAAAGCAGTAAACAACTTAACTTACCTCTGCAAGGATATTCTGTCCAGGTGATCCAGGGCCACCCTGCTAGAGTGATTTGCCAGCCATCTTTTTTTGTAAGATATCTTTGGTCACGCTGAGTACTGGGGGTCATTTTGCCTAACAATGAGGTGATCACTGTGGCCAGCTCAACCACACAGAATGAATTTATCTCAGATAATAGGTCCCTTACCAGAAGAAAGGGGGTGTCAACTATAGCCTTCTCAGAAGACTACCTAAACTACTTGTTGATTAGGCAGAGAGAAGCTGATGTCTGGCAGTAAGGGAAGACACGCCTTGGAAAGGGTCTTAGTTATGTCCAAGACGGGGGAGGCAGGTTTTGAGGCCTGGACTGGGTGAGTTTAAAGCAGGTCTGGAGACTGGGAAGAGTCTATGATGCAAGAGCTGTGGCACAGTGCTTTGTGGGTACAGTGTGGTGGGCACCTTAAAGCTGGTTTAGATGAGTGAGCGGGGAGTCTTGTTAAGTAGGCTAATGAGTAAGTCCACAGTGAAATTGAAGATGAATCTTAGGAAGATACTTGTTCCTGGATTCAGCTTCAGCTGCGTCTCTCTTAGGCATATCCATCCACCATACATCATCATTTTTATGTGCATTTCTTAGTCTGTTTTTTTTTTCTTTTGAGAGAGAGAGAGAGAGAGAGAGAGAGAGAGAGAGAAGAAGAGAAGAGAAGAGAAGAGAGAGAGAGGGAGAGAGAGGGAGAGAGAGAGAGGCAGAGAGAGGGAGGGAGAGAGAGGGAGAGAGAGGAGAGAGAGAGGGGAGAGAGAGAGGGAAGAGAGGGAGAGAGAGAGGAGAGAGAGGGGAGAGAGGGAGTGAGAGAGGGAGGAAAGAGAGGAGAGAGAGGAGAGAGGGGGGGAGAGGAGAGAGAGAGGGGGGAGCTAGTCTGGTTTTGAAGTTTCCTTCATGGTAAGTCACTTAACCTTTTTATCAATCCAAGTCAGGGTATACAGCAAAGCTTTGTACATGGCAGAGTCTTTCTTTTTTTAAATAAATCTTTATTGTTCAGTTTATTACAGATGTTCCTCTTTCCCCCCCACCACATAGCTCCCCTCCACATGATTCTCCACCCCCTACCCCATTCCCTTACCCGCCGCCACTATTCTCATCCACAGGTGTAAGATTTTTGTCCAATCTCTTCCCACACCCCTCACACCCCTTTCCCCCCAAGAATTTTCAGTTCATTCCCTTTCTATGCCCCTAATTCTATTCTGTTCACCAGTTTATTCTGTTCATCAAAATTTTTATTCACTTGATTTTTAGATTCACTTGTTCATAGGTATGTATTTGTTATCACTTTGTTGTTCATAATTTTTATCTTTACCTTTTTCTTCTTCCTCCTCTTCTTAAAGAATACTCTTCATCATTTCATATAATCCTGGTTTGGTGGTGATGAACTCCTTTAGCTTTTCCTTGTCTGTGAAGCTCTTTATTTGACCTTCAATTCTGAATGATAGCTTTGCTGGGTAGTGCACTTTTAGTTGTAAGTTCTTGCTATTCATCACTTTGAATATTTCCTGCCACTCCCTTCTGGCCTGCATAGTTTCTGTTGAGAAATCAGCTGACAGTCATATGGGTACTCCCTTGTAGGTAGCTAACTGTTTTTATCTTGCTGCTTTCAATATTCTCTATGTGTCTTTTGCCCTTGGCATTTTAATTATGATGTGTCTTGGTGTGGTCCTCTTTGGATTTCTTTTGTTTGGGGTTTTCTGGGCTTCCTGGACTTGTAAGTCCATTTCTTTTACCAGGTAGGGAAAGTTTTCAGTCATTATTTCTTCAAATAGGTTTTCAGTATCTTGCTCTGTCTCTTCTTCTGGCTCACCCATAATTCTGATGTTGGTATGCTTGAAGTTGTCCCAGAGGCCCCTTACACTATCTTCCCTTTTTTGAATTTTTTTTCCTGGTTGGTTGTTTTTTTGCTTCCTCATATTTCAGATCTTTGGTTTGATTCTTGGGGTCCTCTAGTCTACTGTTGGATTTCTGTATATTATTCTTTATTTCAGACAGTGTATGCTTAATTTCTGACTGGTCCTTTTCCTTTTTTTTTTTTTTGGGGCATTCTCATTAAGATCCTTGAAAATCTCACTAAGTTTCTCAGTGGTCTCATTAAGTTTCTTGGTGGTTTGTAGAAGATTCTTGAGTAACCTTATAAATGTGGTCTTGAACTCTATGTCCAATAGTTTGCTTTCTTCCATTTCTTTCATTCGTGACATGTTTCTTTGTCTCCGAATTTTGGCTACTTCCCTGTGTTGATGGAGTGGCTTTGTGTGCTAGTTGTCCTTTATGGCCCAGTAGCTCCGCCTCCCCAATCACCTGAGGTGGACACTCTTGGTACACCCCTTTGTGGGCTGGGTACACAGTCTTGTTGTAGTTAAGCCTTGATTGCTATCGGTACACTGGGAGGAATTGACCTCCAGGCCAATTGACTGTGAGGATCAGCTGTGTCTATAATGGAAGACTGGTGTGCTGGAGATACCCCTATAGGGCAGGACTTGCTTCAGTGGGGCTTTGGTGCTTATCAAGTCTGCCTCTTGAGTGTGTCACTTATGTATGTGAGGAGTTGAAATCTGGTGTCATCTCACACTGTCTTCTAGGTACACTGGTTCCTGGGTCTCCAAGGAGGGACAAGTCATCTACTGTCTGAGGCCACCCAGCAGAAGCTTTGCCTTTCCGAGTCTCTGCACATCCTACCAGGTCTCAATGCACTTTTTTCTTTCCTTTTAGTTGTAGAACTTCCACTCCGCCAGCTTCCCATGGTTCTAGTTGTAGTTTTGGTGTGGTTGTGAGAGGCAGCACATATAGGCACCTTATGCTGCCCTCTTGGTTCTCTAGCAGAGTCTTAACATATCTTTTGAATTTAGAAGGTGTTGAAGCCTTGTTGCGTTTTCTAAAAAGAAATGTAGTTTTGGTTTAGCCAGCTATACAATTTCCTGATAGGAAATACTATAGTCTTTTCTTGATGAATGACTTTTAGTAGGAAGACCTTGCAGTGTACTTTTCTACCAATGCTCAGACCTGACCAGCAGGTGGGAGAGGCTCCAGCTTCAGGCTAGATCAAGAAATAAACTGCCCATTCAGAGGAGTGATGGTGACACCTTGGAGCCCAAGAGCATGCAGGTGAGTGGAAATTGAGCTCCCTCCCTTCATGTTAGGGCCTGAGTGATGTTATTGTCATCGACAGAACTGTTCTCTGTGGGGCACGGCTACAGTGTTTGGACGGATGAGAGGGCACAGTCCTCTTGTGGCCACATGCAAGTCCCAGGACAATTATAGCCAACAGCTGTAGTTGTAAGCTTGCACCTATGGTCCGAACACATGACCCCACGTGCCTAAGTGATATAGGCTGCAAGTAAACAAAGCTTGATCAGGTGCATGTAATTGAATAGGATTGAAACCCACGAGAATGTTGTAAATTTCTTGACCATGCCCTTACTTTGAGTCATGGCATCGGCTATAAAATAAAGACACAGCTTGTAGTCATGGCGCTGCTGGGTCCCCATCAGGGAAGCAGCGTTCCACTGATTCCCAGCTTTCATTCTCTTGTATATCTTTTCTAATCCTTCATTGCCCACCACTCAGGGTTACTGAACCTGGATGAGCTGGCATGGCACATAAGGCACCCTAGGGCTGAGTATGCCATGGCCATGCCGACTATCCACAGTTGTCTTTGTGAAATCTGGGTTGAATGCCGCAAACATGCAGTAACCGAATTTGAGTACTGGAAAGAAAGAGAAGTAGAAAAATGAGGATGTTGTTGCTAGAAAACGAGAGAGGGCCAGTGTCTGGTATATGGTCTGATCATCCGTGGACCTGGGAAGGACTCCCTGAAGACAAGGGAAGTCCATACAGCAGAGATAGCACCCCTTGTGTCACATCTGGCTCTGGTGGATTTGGGATGGTGGAAGTCAAGATATCAGAGGCAAGAGATGTAGAAAGAGACAATGCAGTGCACGTGGTCTGAGGCTGAAAGTGTGATTTTTCTCTTAAAACATGGGGTAGATGTACATGTTTGCCTGCTGGACTTATTTTACCAAAGTTAATGCAATTGAAATAATGTCCCTTTGAAAGTACAGGGGGCACTCTATTAGTTTCCTAGGGCTGCATAATGAAGTGTCACAAAGTGGGTGACTTAAGACCACAGAAACACACATTGACCCGTAGTTCTGGAGATTACAAGTTCAAAATCCAGGTTTCAGGGCCATGCTCCCTCTGAATCTGCAGTGGGTCCTTCCTTGCCTCTTCTGAGCTCCCGGTGGTTTGCTGGTAATCGAGTGCTTCTTGCAATTGCATCACCCAATCTCTGCCCTGGTCACCACATGGTGCTCTCCTTGTATGTGTACCTGTTTTCACAGGGCCATCTTTCTAGAATGACACCAGTCTGATTAGAATAAGAGCCCATCCTACTGAAGTATGACATTATCTTAACTAGTTACAGCTCAAAAACCCTGCCTTCAAATAAGGTCACATGCCTTGATAGTAGGGGTTGACTTAAACATACTACTTTTTTTTTCTTTTTCTTTTTTGTGGGGGAACACAATTCAACCTATGGCAGTGGTCGGCAAACCGCTCTGTTGACTAATGAGTTTGCCGACCACTGACCTATAACAAGCACTAACGAGTAATTTAAAAACTTTTTTGAAGTGTGCTAATTTCCTCCACACAATGCCGTTCATTGCAAAGGGTCACACTGTGTGCCACAGGGCCACAGGGACTGCTGAGCAATTTACTTCTCCCAGCTCCCAACCTCAGCAAGATACAGTATCTTTTTTTTTTTTTTTTACAAATATCTTTTAAGTACTTTTAAAAATATATTTTGATTGATTTAAGAGAGAAAGGGAAAGGGAGAAAGAGACAAAAACCATCAATGATGAGAGAATTGTTGATTGGTTGCCTCTTGTGAACCTCACACTGGGGATGGAGCTCGCAATCAGGGCATGTGCCCTGACTGGGAATTGAACTGTGACCTCCTGGTTCATAGATCTGTGCTCAACTGAGCCACGTTGGCCAGGTGATGAAATATCCTATATAATAAAAGCCTAATATGCAAATTGTCCCCTTGACTAGGAGTGAAACTGGGAGTTCCGTTAGGGGGCAGGGCTGGCTGGCCCACTGTGGAAAGGGAGGCCCCAGCTGGTGACAGACAGCCACCAGGAAAAGGGAGGCCCTGGCCACCAGCGGTGGCAGGTGGCCGGGGGAAGGGAAGCAGCTGGCAGCTGCTAAGGACCTTACCTGTGTATGAATTTTGTGCACTGGGCCTCTAGTCCTTTAATAATTATAGTCTAAAAGAGCAAGATAGATTAGTCCTACTCTGTTAATCATGCTTTGATTTCTATTTTTTAAACAACAGCAAATTATTTTTCTCAGAGTGCATGAGTTACAGGCTCACATGCCAATAATTGACATTTATGAATTTACTGCTGTCACTGCTCAGTGTCCCACAAGGTTGATCTCTGCCACCCTTGGACACCTGGAAGGTAGTCATCAGCCAGAATTCTGTATAAAGGAAGAAGAAGAGGAAGAGGAAGAGGAAGAAGAAGAAGAAGAAGAAGAAGAAGAAGAAGAAGAAGAAGAAGGAGAGGAAGAGGAGGAGAGGAAGAGGAGGAGGAGGAGGAGGAGGAGGAGGAGGAGGAGGAGGAGGAAGAAACTAGTTAAAAGATATGGTTTAGCTCAATATTTCAAAGAAAATCAAAATCAGGATCGGTGGTAGCTCTGGTGAGTGGGATTCAAGGCCAGTCTCTTCAGAGCTCCACCGATGAGATAAATGAACTCTAACAAACTTTTAGGCCTCATGTCATTGGCTCAAAATGAAAATTCAGCCTGGCTGGTGTTGCTCAGTGGTTGAGCATCATCCCCAATGGGGGCATGCAGTAGGCAGTTGGTCAATGATTCTCTTTCATTACTGATGTCTTTGTCTCTCCCCCTTCCTTTCTGAAATCAATACAAATATATTTTTTAAAAAATGAAAAGGAGTGAGCATCCCAACTGTCCAGCTGGAGTCCTGTGCCTGCCCCTAGGACAGAGTATGTCACCCTGATGGAAGGTTCACCCATGTGGGAAGTTGATTTTCCAGAGCAAAGCCAGGAGTTAAGCAGCAGAGTTAAGGCCGTGCTGCTCCCCTTCTCAGAACCATCTGACACGTCTGAGTCCAGAGTCACTGCAAACCCCCTGTTCGGTGGAGGGACCTCTGGGAAAAGGGAAGTCACCAGATGCATATCCCATTTATATTTTAGGAAAAAAACAAAAACATATCCAATGTCAGAGCTTTACTGTGTTAGATATCATGCAAAGGCTGCTGATTTGTTCATTTCTCTTGTCTGAATGGCCTTTAAGAGGAGACGGAACAGATGGGGAATTGTCCATTAACACTGTTTGTCACTATCATCACTGAATATCACTGAATATTCCATCGCCCAAACTCCTGGCAACCCATAATCTTTCAGAGGCGTGAACTTGGAACACACTTTCTCTACCCAAGGTGCCTAGTTGTGAGAGAGTGTTCTGACCTTTCCCCGCTTTGGTTATTGCCCATAGCCATGCCATCTACATCTATCACTTTAATCTGGGCCACATAATAACTTTCATGGGTCCTTTGAATAGTTGCCTTCATGAGCCCCCCCCTTTTTAAAAAAAATATATTTTTATTGATTTCAGAGAGGAAGAGAGAGGGAGAGATAGAAACATCAATGATGAGAGAGAATCATTGATTGGCTGTCTCCTGAACGCCCTCTACTGGAGATCAAACCTGCAACCTGGCACGTCCTCTTGACCAGAATCAAACCTGGGACCCTTCACTCACAGGTTGAACCTCTATCCACTGAGCGAAACTGGCTAGGGCCATGAACCCCCTTTTTAATAAAAAAAATGTTAAAAATTACATTTTATGATTATGTTGATAAAAAGACAAATGCAACTCAGGATGGATTCATTATTATGTTCACTAGAGGCCCAGTGCATGAAATCTACGCATGGGTAGGGTCTCTAGGCCTGGTGGGCAATCAGGGCCAATCTGTGGGGAGACTGGTGGGGCGATCAGAGGACCCCCACTGGCACCACCTTGGCTGGCCGGGGGCCTGTGGGCTGGGGTAGCTCCTGTGTTAAGTGCCTGCCTCCTAGTGGCCAGTGAGCATCATAGCAACTGGTCATTCCAGTAGTCCAGTGGTTGGCAAACTACTGCTCATGAGCCACATGCAGCTCTTTGGCCCCTTGAGAGTGGCTCTTCCACAAAATACCACGGCCTGGGCCAGTCTATTTTGAAGAAGTGTCATTAGAAGAAGTTTAAAAAATTTGGTTCTCAAAAGAAATTTCAATTGTACTGTTGATATTTGGCTCTGTTGACTAATGAGTTTGCTGACCACTTCACCAGTCGATCCACTGTTTGGTCCGCCATTTGGTTGATTTGCATATTAGGCTTTTATTATAGAGGATGTTTTTCTTCTGATTCTCAGAGATTGAAACCATTTTTTCTGGGCCTCTAAAAGCACCATGGCACTGCAGCTGCCATGCTTGCCTGGTTCAGGGCATGCCCACCTGCCACTCTGCATGGCTCTATGAGGGAGCAGGGTGCATCCAGGGGTCCCTTTCCCAGAATCTGGCATCAGCGTGGATGCCAATACCAATTTCACTCTCACCAGCTGGTGACCTGGTCTCGACCCCACCATTCTCAGTGTCCTCAGTTGTGAAGTGCTGGCAATAATAATGGCCACCTGATCAGTTTTTTAGGAGGATAACCTGAGAAAATGCAAGCACTTCCCACAGGACCTGACATGTGATAGGTAGTCCATACTGGCTGGCTGTGCTTATTCCTTGTGGCCATAATTCCTAGGTGATGACTCTAATGTACTTGCAGAAGGTGGCCCTGGGGGAATCCAGTTGATTATTTAATGACTTGACCCAGTCCAGCACCTGACACACCTGCAGGAGAGGATTTGATGAGGGGTCCAGGTGGATCCCATGCAGTCAAGGCTGTTACTCAAAACCAGCTCATCCTGAGAGACATAGAGGACGTCCCATCAGCATTTTGTTGGAAGAGAGGCTGGAATGAAGAGAGCGGAAGCAGCATTGGCGACCTTCCTGGGTTTCCTGGGATTGTTGGTGCCATCGGTGGGTTCCAGGCTCAGGTAGGCACATCAGGCTGTTTTGTGATAGAGGAGCCAGCGTTCCTGGTGCAAATTCCTGGTATGGAGAGGGGATGCCATTTCCTGGCTGGTACGGTCTCTGGGCTAAGCGGGTGGAATGTGGCCAGACCCTGTGCAACTCACGCAGAATGATTTGGTGCCACTAAAACCTACAGAAAAGGATGTGGGCTGCATGTGTTCCTCGCTCCGTTTTCAGAGAGATTGGGGTGTGTTCCCGCGGTGGGGATGTGCATTTGCGCTGAAGTCTCCTGGTCTTTTGTGGGTCTTAAATGTCACCAACCTTCAGAGGCAGCTTTATAAAGTGGGTTTTTGTTGTTAATTCTCATGTAAGGATATTTTTTCCCATTGCTTTTTCAGCGGGAGTGGGAGGGAGGGAAGGAGAGAGAGCAAAAGAAAGAAAGAAACATTGATGTGAGAAAAACACATCGACTGGTTGTCTCCCACATGAGCCCCAGCGGAGTGAACCTGAAACCCAGGTATGTGCCCTTGACCGTGAATCGAACGCATGAAGCTCTAACCACTGACTCACACTGGCCCATATGTAAAATGGGGTTTCAATGGTGCGTTGCTTCCAAATATTTCCCATGATGTGGCAGCCCAGGGGTCTCAATAAAAGGTGGTGATTGTTGTTTCTTTGGCACTGTCACCCTTCTATTTCCTCTGAGCTTTGCAGAGAGAGTCAGTCAAGCACTGCTGGGTAGGGAGTGGGGTGATCTTACTGAGAGGAGCCTGGAGTGAATGGCAGCTGCTGTGACCCCTGCAGAAATCAAAACCTGATTCCATCCACCCACCGTCCTGCTTACATCTGGACACATGCTGGAAAAGTCCAAGTCAAGAAAATTGAATGTTGAGAGAAAAATCTGGAAAATATTACCATAGGATTAGGTTTGTCGGCATGCATCAGAAACCCTAAAATAACAGTGCCTTAAGTCAGATACAAGTGAATGTTTCTCTGATGAAACAGAAGCCTGGGGCAGGCAGCCCAGGGTTGGTACCGAGGGGGGTACTGGGCCGGCCTGTCTGGGCTTGTGAGCACTGATTGTTAGCATCCCTTCCTAATGATGTCACATTGCTAACTCAAAATTGACCATGGTGGGGAATTATATCACAAAAATGGGCAAATGCTACAAATCAGGGTTTTGCCCCTCAGAAAACCTTTGTTTAGCATTTCACAGCATACCACTGGGGATAGTTCTCTACAACACTAGGGCCCAGGCTCTTTCTATTTTACTGCTCCGCCTTGTATATGGCTTCTATTCTTGTGGTAATTCTGTCCCAAAAGCTGCAGATGTTCCAGCCATAAAATTGTACATCCCAGGTGGCAAGAAAGAATAACAAAACAAGGGGACATGCACTGGGCACTGGCAGTATTTTAAAGAAGTTTGCTTAAAGCTGCTATACAGTATTTCTTTGGCCACTGCTTAGATACATGGCTGAACCTAGCTACAGGGGAGCTGAGGGATGTAGTCCTCATTTGGGGATCCATCTATTGAGTTAAAAAGGTAGGGGTTGGTGATAGACAGAGCTCTAAGATATCCCCCATGTAATCTTTTCCCCTTGGGTTTGGGTGAAACTTGGAAGTAGGATGAGATGACACTCCTGTGATTATGCTATATCCCAAATCAATTAACTTTAAGATAGGGAGATTAGATAGGCCTGACAGTATCACAGAAGTGATACTGTTTAACCCAGGTCTAGAAGTCAGAGATGGAGGAAATTAGAGGTTAGAAGTGTGAGAAGGATTCAGTGTGCCTTTGCTGGCTTCAAGATTGAGGGGGCTTGAAGCTATGAATACAGACAGCCTCTGGTGCTGAGAGAGGTCCCCACTGACAGTCAGCAAGGAAGTGAGGATGTCAGTCTTACAACCACAAGGAACTGACCAATCAGATTCTCTTTTGCATTTAAACAGAGAGACACAAGAATAGGCTTTTGAGAGCCAAGTCCCATAATTTCAGAGCTTTGAGGAAAAGGACTTCTGTGGCTGAGGTCATGGAGCTAAGATCCAGTCCTCTGGAGGCCTGGTCGTTCAATTTGCCATTGGGTTCCATGAAAGACATCCATATCCTCATGTTCAATTCTTCCTTACTTTAGCAAAGTAGAGTCTGATAGAACTAGAAAATGTGCCATACTGTGACTTCAGCAATGTGCCTTTTGCTCTTCCTTGAGCCTGTTTTCTGTATTTATCCACAGTTCTACCATTATCTTCTCAGCAAAGGCTTTTTTGAATCCAATAGGGCGAGGCAGTTGTTGTCCCTCTACAACACCTGCACATCAACCCACTATTCTCTGACATAGAGGATAGACACTGGGTCTCTTTCACTGTTTGCATTTCCAGAATATAGCACAGTCTGGCACATAGTAGGTATTCAGTAAATGCTTTCTGAAGGGATGTAGACAGATGGAAGTTTCTGACTAAAATGACAGTGTAAATAACAAGAGAATTGAAGTACATGGGACTCCATGCTCCTGGCACACAGTAGCTCTTCAGTAAAAAGTTTGATGAACTGGACTGCATTGCTTTCAGAGAATGCTGAGTACGTATTGCTATGGGGCCAGAGTGTTAGCGCTGTGTGTGTACACATGTGAACATGTAGGAGGTAGTTGGGGATGGGGATAGATCCATACTATGGAAGGCTTTGCACACAAGGTAAGGGCTCTTGACATTTATTTTATATGCAACAAAGAAATATAAAAGTATTTTATGCACAGATGTAATAGGAGCAAGGGGTAGGTCAACTAATTTATAAGCTTCTAAATGGTTCAGAAAATAAATAGCAAATGGCTGAATCAGGGCGGTAGTAGTAGAAATAGGAAGGCTCTCAAGAGCATATTGTTAAACTTATAAGGGACTTTATGAGCCAGATGTTAAACCTTTGGTAGCTTTAAATTGGCCATAGTGGGAATATTTACACCACAGAAATCGGCAAATACTACAAATTAGGGCTTAAAAAATCTCATTTTTTGGGAGTTATTTTTCTAGCATACCACTGAGAAAGATTTCAGAGAGATATTTGGGTAGAATTGGTAGACCTTGGTGATTGTTTGAGGTGGGTGTGGGGTTGCAACGTTGTTAAAGATGATCCTCAAGTTTCTTATCTAAGGTAGTAACTCTGGGTAACTTGGAGAATGAGGATGATGCTAGTTAATAGTGAGAACACCAGGAAAAGATAATGTGATTTGCTACATGAATTTGTAGTACAAACAACATGCATGTGGCTCATTCAAAAAAGAGATTGAAACCAGTATTCAGTGCTCAGATTTGATAGACCTAGTGTACATATTTGGAATCCGTTATACAGAGTTGGTGAGTGAAGCTTTATGAGTGGATACATCTTTCCAAAGGTGATGATCAGAGTGAGAGACTGGGGCAATGGAGAGAACAGGAGGGACACCTACATTCAAGGGGCAAGCAGGGGAAGAAGGCTCCTGCAGGAGATCCTGAGAGATCAAGAGAGATCTCTACAGAACAGAAGCATGTTCTAACTTTAATATTTCTGCTGGATTTTTGCTTGTTTTTTTGCTCTTCTTTTGGATCTTAGGTTCCAGAGAAATTGCCTATACCAGAGGTCTCAACATTATTAGACTCCACACTATCTTTTTATTGTATATTTTAATGTTACCTTTGCTACTTTGAGAAGCAGTTTATAAGTAATATGGCCTCCCTATACAATTCATTAAAAATCAATATGATGCCCTGATGTAAGAGAAATACAAGGCAAATAAACTTATAATTACACAGATATTCATTAATATGTAAATGTTTGGGCACAAGTATACCAAAAGAAACCATGAAGTAGTCAGATACTGTACTCACATGGAATCATTGTGCATGTGACAGCTACAAAGGCAGGCTGATAAAGCCGTGTTGAACCAGTGACTCAAATGTCTGGGGTGCACTTGTCATTAGTGATGTGGATTTCCACAGTAGTAAGCAACTTTTGGCAAAATTAGAGTGAAAAAAAATGACCATCTTCTCTTTATTTACATAGTAATTGTATTCCTGGAAAATTCAGTATACTACTGAATTACTATTCAAAAACTGCCTGATGCCAACATGTAAAATGGATCTAGATTCTAGTCAGGAAAATTACAAACAGAATTTTTCACCATGAGTGTCTTCGGTCCACACAGAAGTTTCATGGAATGCTAGGAAATTTATTATGTAAGACTGTTCAGTTTATTTCAGAATATAACATCAGAATGACTGAGTGCTGGCCTGGGCTAGTAGCACTGTTGGTTAGAGTGTCATCCTGATACACCAAGGTTATGGGTTCTATCTCTGGTCGGAGCACGTACAAGGAGCAACCCATGAAAGTATAAATAAGTTGAATGACTAACAGGTGCCTGTCTGTCTCTTCCTTCTTCTTCCCCCTCTCTAAAATCAATAAATTAAAATTTATTTAAAAAGAATGGAATTATACTGTCTCTCTCTGATTTTTTTTTTTTTAAGGGAACTACTGAGTGCAGTGTAGGAAATAAAACCACCAAAATACCTTGCCAGTTTCCAAAATGCCTTCTAGGAGGCAGTACGGTCTCTGTAGAGAGTCTGGCCCTACTCAGTGCTCAGTGGTTTTGGTGATAAAAAGGTAGAAAGGAAATGGCACCTCCCATTTCTGGGGAACATTGAGGCTGATGGATCTGTGATTCAGCCTGGCCAAGAGGAATAGACAAAAAAGTCATACTTGGAAGGTAATTCACTCCTTGAAAACTTAATAGCTTTTGGCCTGGCTGGGATGGCTTAGGTTGAGCATTGACCTATGAATCAGGAGGTCATGGTTCCATTCTTGGTCCAGGCACATGCTTGGATTGTGGACTTGATCCCAGTGTGGGGCATGCAGGAAGCAGCCAATCAGTGATTCTCTCTCATCATTGATGTTTTTTTCTCTCTCTCTCTCCTTCTCCTTTCCTCTCTGAAATTAATAAAAATATGTTAAAACACACACACAGACACAACCTTAAAAGCCTTTGACAAAGATCTATGGACTTGAGTTCAAAAATATTTTTTAAAAAATTATAATAACACAAGCCTATTGTTTAAAATCCACCTCACCCCACCTCTGCCCATATGCAGAGTCAAGAAGGCAGCAAAGGCATTTACTGAAGATGTCTCTCATCCTAAATTTTCTCCTTCCCTTAACAAGATGTGAGAACATTAGGAAACATATTAACTCTAATTCATATCATTAGCTTTCTTATATATGTTTTAATAATTTCAGACAGAGTTATCACACAGGGATTTCAGAAAAATGTTATCTCAAACGAGGTATTGGAGCTCCCCCCACTTCCCCCGGGTTGCCATCCATAGTGTAGAAGAGGGGCTGGAAGTAGCTGCACAATCCCTTCCCTCCTCTCTCCCTCCCTCCTGACCAGTGAACTCCCTCCCATCTCCTACAGTTCAGACCCGTCAGTCCCAACTGAGCAGCCTCTCTGGAGAGAGGGTGGCAGCAGCTGCAACCTCTTGCACATCACCCCCTTCTCCAAGTCTTAATTTCACAGACGCATGCTTCCACAGCAACGGAAAACACTCATTGCTTTTTGGCATCTAAAGAATGCATCTTAGTACTCCTCAGTTTTAATGAACTATCTCAAATATTAAAGAATTTTGCTGAGGTTGCCGATGAGCCAGCGCTCAGATGCTCACGTTAAGTGCAATTCCCACCCTCATTTTCCACGTTTTCAAATTAAAACCCTGGGGACGTTCACAGAAACAAATGCTGTTCATGACACATGACCACGTATTCATAGTTCCTGCCTCGTTTAGTTCTGAATTAATCGTAAGAAGGGGAGGTAATTGAATCACTTTGAATAGGCATCTTTGAAAAGAGGTGCATGGCTGATGTGTAATATGTTGTCCCTAACATCACTATTTGAGGAACTGCCTCTTGTTTCCTGATATTGGTGTTATGATTTCCTTGGCATTGGGACAAGGAAATTTACTCTGCCCCCAAAACCAAAAAGTAATGGCCCACCTTCACTGCCTACTTCTCACTATGCAGAAGTGTGGTTCCTCCTAGTGTCAAAACATTTCATGAATGCCCCCTTTTAGATTGCTAAACTGATACTCTTGGGTCACCACCAGCTTCTTTAGGTTTTGCCACAATAGTCACTCGTAATACCTAACTTGGTAGTCATGTAATCATCTTCTAATCAGATGCCTTGTAAAGGGCAGTACTTCTCAAACTGTAATGCACAAGCAGTTCAGCTGGGCATCTTGTTAAAATGCAGATTCTGATTCAGTGGGTTGAGATGGAGCCCAAGGTTCTGCTTTTATAACAAGTTCTCAGATAACGCAGATGCTGCTGATCAAGAACCATGCTCTTGAGTAGAAAGGCAGAGTGGAGAAGTGTGACAGGTGTGGCTAAAAGGAAGATGACCTTGCAGAGAGCCACAACCCCCTGGGAAAGTAAGATACAAGAAACAGGGGAGGCCCAGCCAGTACGGATGAATGGTTGAGCATCGACCTGTGAATCAGGAGGTCACAGTTCGATTCTTGGTCAGGGGACATGCTGGAGTTGCAGGCTCAATCCCCAGTAGGGGGCATGCAGGAGAAAACCAATCAATGATGCTCTCTCATCATTAATGTTTCTATATTTCTCTTCCTCTTTCTTCCTCTCTAAAATCAATTAAAATATTTTTTAAAAAAGAGGTGAGAAGAGGTGTGTATATGTGGTTATGTATCTATGTATATGAATATATATATATGAATATATAAACTATCTCCATTTTAAAATGGTACCAGTCAATAGATACTTTGCAAAAATCTTTAAAAAGGAAGTATAAAGTTATTTAGGAATTCTTATTGATAATCTTTAATATTTGATGTGCCACAGCTTAAAGTGAATTGAAATACTATATAAAATGGTTAGTATGGTGATTGACATAGTTAAAACACAATATAAGCGTTTATAGTTATTATTATTACTAGGGGCCCAGTGCAAGAATTGGCACACCTTGAAAGAAACTGTGGGCCCTGAGGCTATGGTAGGAACAGGGGTGGGTCTCGGACCATCCTCTGCACCCCTGCCCAGTCCCTCCTGCAGTGGTCCCTAACCCCCCTCCCCCGCCTCGCTCTGTCCCTGTCTGCTAGTAGCCCTGCTCCTGCCGCTGTTCCCACGTGGTGATGGAGCCAGTCATGCTCGTACCCGCTGATAGCACCAGCAGTGGATGCAAGTGGTAGCTACTGCCCCGATTACCTCTTAGGAGCAGGGGAAGGTGGAGAAGCTCTCAGGGGGTGATCAGGGTCAGCAGCTGCCACTTGCACCTGCTGATGGTGCTAAGCAATCGGGACCAGCACCAGGTGCCTACAGTAGGTGCAAGCAGCAGCTCTGGTGTCAGCTGCAGGTGAGAGGGGGGGCTGGCACTGGGTGCAAGTTGGGCTATCGCTGGCAGCGGGTGTGAGCAGCAGCTGGCAGCTCTGATCACCCCTCAGGAGCAGGGGAAGGTGGAGAACCCGTGAGGGGTGATCAGAGCCGGCAGCTGCTGCTTGGTGCTGGTGCCAAGAGATTGGGGCCAACACCAGGCACTGGCAGTGGGTGCAAGTGCTGGGCAGGACTCTGGCATGTGGGAGCAAAGAATTTTCAGTAACCACCAGAGGCTTGCATAATGACAGAGACCAGTGCCCCGCCTTGGTCTGGTGCCCCCCGCTCACCTCCACCATCCTTCTGTGGCCGGTGCCCACCATATTCTGTGCTCTGCTGCCTGCTACTGACGCCCACCATGTTCCATGTGCAGCCCCTGGTGGTCAGCGCACATCAGAGCAACCGGTTGTTCGGTTATTCCACTGTTTGGTCTATTTGCATATTAGCCTTTTATTATATAGGGTTATTATTTTCTGCTGGTTTTTAGATACAAAGGTCTAGAAATAGAAACGGAAAGGAGTTTTTTAGAGAAAGAAATGGTTATGGTTGGTAAAGATAGTCATGGGAATAGGAACAAATCACCGCGTCTTCCTTAAAGAAGTATGTTGCCACCTGATAGATAAGCCATGAAAGTCTGAGGAGGGCCTGGGAAGTAAGAGAGGACCTGAGAGTTTACAGGATATGGTTCAACTACTGCACTAGAGGCTGCAATAGCTCGTAACCTCAGTCACATTTGGAGTCTGAGACTATCCTGATAACTGAAACTTCATATACACATATATAGGTGGAGGGAAAGTTTCCCTCTTAAAAAAAAAGTAAAACCAAGATTAGATTCAGCAATAATCAGCAGTCATTGAATTTTAGTGAGAAAGGCATCAAATTATAGAGATTTAAAATTATAGCAATTTCTCTTTGTTCCAAATCAGATTAGTTAGTTCTTATGCTTATTTAAGATTTTTTTTTTTTTAACAAAACAGCATAATTAAATGGGATTATGAAAGGAAATGAACTCCCCTCCATCTTGTCCTATAGGGCTGGGCCCCCTGCCTAAATCCCCTCCCTTTTCTGGGAGTGGCCACAGGTGTGCCGGCAATGTCCTAGCTTCCCTGACCACCACCCAAATGGACCAATGAAGCTCCAGGAACACAGCGAGGGTCCTAATAAGGCTAAACCACAGTGACCAATTCAAGTGACCAATCTCTGTAACCCTTGTCACTTTCCTAAGCCCTCCCAATTATCCTACCCCATAAAACTCATTGTTCCCGCCAGGCTCGCTCTTTTAGCCACACCTGTCACACTTCTCCACTCTGCCTTTCTACTCAGAAAGAGGCTGAGAGCCAAACCCGGGTTTGAATAAAGACTCTTTGCTTTTGCATCAGAAAAGGCTTCCTAGTGGTTGATTATTGGGGACCCCCGAACTCTGGGCATAACAGATTTATTATTACATATGAGATAGTTACACCACATGGTTTTATTATTCTCTCACCCACTTTAAAATATAAAGTCTTGTGTTTTAGTGGAGCTCAGAGTCTTTAATTAAAGTTGGTATAACTGACTTTATAAACTTAAATGTTTATCAGTTCCTGAGGAAAGTTTGCCAGTTATTCAGCAAAATCATTAACATACAAAGCAGAACCATCCACCTAGTGATAAAAATGCAAATTGCAAGCATTGTGCTTCTGTTGACAAGCTTCAAGCTGCCTGAGGAGTTAACCTGACAGATCCCAGCCTGTGTAACCACAGGGGTTGTGTGTGGTCCACTGGGGCTCTGTCATTGTTATGGGGGTTCAGAGGACCCAAAGAAACATGAGCTACTGACCCACCCTGCCTCTGAAGCTGGAGTTAACACACCTCCTGGGAAAGTTTGCTGTTATTCCTTCCTTAAGAATTTACTAGCCTAGGTTAGACCTCTCTGTATATGGGAGAAAAACAAATGGTACTCTAATGATCATAACTGTACTTAAAATTGTGTTTGTGACTAGAATGAAAGAAATGAAATAAATATTTGAAAGCTATATTACAAGGCTTGGCTGGTGTGGCACAGTTGGTTGGAGCGTTATCCATACACCAAAAAGTCAAGGGTTCAATTTCTGGTCAAGGCACATAGCAGGTTGCAGGTTCAAATCCCTGGTCAGTGTGTATATGAGAGTCAAACCATTGATGTTTTCCTCCTTCCCTCCCTCTCTCCCTTACTCTAAAATCAATGAACATGTCCTTGGATAAGGATTAAAGAAAAGAAAAAGAAAGAAAAATAATAAATGGAGGCATATTAAAAATTTTTAAAAGACATATTACTACTCTGATACTACTCTAAATTGAAGTGACAAAATCATAGTAAAAGTTATAAATAAGAGGGTGGCTCACAGGATGTTTTTTAGCATTTAAATTTTTGCTTATTGCTTCTTATCATGAGGCAGTGTACTATTATAGAAATAGTACTGGTAATGGACAGACTTGTTTGGGGGCCTTGGCGAGCTCTCTGAGCCTCATTTTCTTCACCTTTAAAATGGGACAATAATCTGGAACACACACAATTATGAGAAAAAGTAATTCATGTAAAGCAATTAGTGCAGTGTGATCATAGAGCCTGGTTAGGGAGCCATAGTGAAGGTCATACATGTGTCCTTAGTTTTTGTGTTTGTGAGGAGTTGAGTACCTCCAGGAACACAGCATCCCCCTATACCACCTGGGCTCATGTACTCAGCATTGAGTCAGAGGAAAGGAGGTTGCTTTCTGATTCATGGTTCCACTTCCTGAGGTTCCTTAGTCATCTGAACTGGTCCAGACAAGGCTGCCTCTTCTGAGAAATGCTCATGCTCTGTTTTGAGTTAAATTACCTTATTTACTGATAGTCTTGCCTACATGCCAGTGGTGTTTGTGTATGGGTGCGTCGTGTGGCCAAGGAAACACATATGTCCTCCAGAGCTGGCTTCTGTTTTTTGGGAGATGAAGAGCCGCAGAGAACTGGAAACCATGTTTCAGCCCGGAGGAGCGGTGGAAGCTGGCCATGGTGGAGCAGAAGCTGACTAACTTTCAGGGGAATCCCTGGGAGGTGCTTCCGAACCTTGGGGTTTGCCACCTGTACGGTGAAAGCCACAGTCACAGGGTCACTGCCCTGCTGCTGGTGACTGGTGACTTACTGAGTGGTTTCCAAGCACCTTTACTGAACATTAGTATTTCTTTTTTTAAAAAAATATATTTTTATTGATTTGGGAGGGGGAGAGGGAAATGGGGAGGGAGGGAGGGAGGGAGGGAGAGAGAAAGAGAGAGAGAGAGAGAGAGAGAGAGAGAGAGAGAGAGAGAGAAACATCAATGATAAGACAGATTCACTGAGGGGCTGCCTCCTGCATGCCCCACACGGGATCGAGCTAGCACCCCAGGCATGTGCCCCTACCAGGGAATTGAACCGTGACCTCCTGGTTCATAGGTTGATGTTCAAACCACTGAGCCATGCCACATTTGCAGTTGTTAGCATGATAGGATTGTGGTGGTGAATAGTTTGAATTATGCGAATTTTAATTTATGAGTTGAATGAAAAGAATGTATATCCACAAGAGGTATAACTAAAAGTGTCTTTTTAAAAAAAAAATGCATGACACTGACCCTCTACTTACTAAAACACTACATGCTCAGGCAGAGCATGTGGTATGTGTATTGCATAATGAAAAGCCACCCACAATTAGGCCATACATCCCAGTGCACTCAGGATAGTCCCATCCAATTAGCACCTCCTTTGACTCTTAGTGCTCATTTTTGGACGATAGCTTATGTGGTCAACTCTCTCCGAGGATTTCCTCCCAGAGGTCATTGCTATTTTGACGTGTGGTCAATGTCTATAGATTCTTTTTTACAACAGGAGGGTCATAGCAGAGGGATGTGAGCCTATGTGCTTAGCTGTCTGAGAAACCAGTTCTGGAATTTGGCCAAGTCATTCTAACTAGCTCTGTGAGTTTAAGCAAAAAAAATTTTTTTTTTTTTAACTAATGCAATTATTTTCTTGCCACTTAAAATGCACCAAATAGCTTTAGCCAGTTTGGCTCAGTAGATAGAGCATCAGCCTGAAGACTGAAAGGTCCTGGGTTTGATTCTGGTCAAGGGCATTTACCTTGATTATAGATTCTATTTCTGGTCTTGGATGGGGCATGTGCAAGAGGCAACCAGTTAATGTTTCTCTCAGACATCGATGTTCCTCTTTCTCTCTCCCTCTGCCTTCTACTCTCTTCCAAAAATCAATGGAAAAATATCCTCAGGTGAGGATTAACAAAAACAAACAAATAAATGCACCAAATAATAAAATAATCTCTAATAATATAAAAGAGTACAATATGCCTTCTGCCTCACCTCTACCCTCCTCCGCAGAGGCAATTGTCAATGGACCAGTTATCTTTTTGTGCCCGTCTCTTACCTGTAAAAATGGGCTTCACAAGCTTGTTCATCTCACAGACCCTCATCTATACTGACCTTATGTGTCCAGCACAGGTCCTGAGGCCTTGTAAATGCTAATGAATGGTTATTCGCATGATGATTCCTAGCATATTTTTTTGGTAGTCTGCTTATGTTCTCCTAGCAAGTCTACAGAATGGTTTCTTAACCTCATTTGTAATAAACAAAAATCCCCCAGTCAATATGGAAATGTGAGGTTTCTGAGGGGCCTCTATTTAACTGTTGTTCTTAAACAAATATTACCAGGCTCAACAAGCAAAAAAATGGAACCCCCTGCTAGAAATTGGCCCTTTCAGGTGGGGTTTGGGCAGTCTGGGTGTGTGGGAGGCGAGGGTGGGACCGTCTCCTCGCTGTCTGTGGTGTACCTGTTCAGTCATAAACAGAGAGCTTTAGTTTCTGTCTGGCTCCTCTCCCTGGCACTAGACTCTCATGAAAAAGAAAGACATCTGAGTGCTCCCTGGATGGGATCAAAAGCAAATTCGGTCCCACGATCCCAGGTTCTAATGTGGTCAGACGGAGGCAGGGGACAGAGTTTCCTGGAGTAAGAGAACCCGAGGAGGAGTATTTTGACTGTGAGGCAGATTAGTTCTTGTCAGTTCTCCCTGATGAGTGCTACTCGCCCTGTCGTCAAAACATCCCGCTGAAACTGGGGATTGCTGACAAGAACGTCCTCCCTTTCCTGTTGCTTTATTTAGTTCCAGCCGGTTCCAGCTTGTTTGGTCGCAGTCAGGAGCTGGGGAGATGCCTCAGTTATCCTCAATAGGATGGAAACTTTGGTTCACAGAACGGACTCTTTTTAGGTTCTTCCAGCCCCCTGTCTCTCTCTTCCAGGCCCCACCCTGACTGTCTGTCTCACTGGTTTCCAAAGCCCTTTGCTGAGGTTGGGGATCTGGAGTTATTAGAATGCCCACCCCCTGCTCTCACTCACTCCTGTGTCTTCTTGGGCTCTTTCAAGTGGATTAAAACCCAGGCTCCTTTTTACCCCCAGGTGGGGGGAGTATGCAACATAATAAACACCAGCATTTCTTCTTTTCCAATTATAGAGCTGTTCCGGCATCAGATGCACACCAGTAGGAATTTATTTATTCAGAAGCCATTCTCCGCACAGTTAAAAGCAAAACATTTTTACCTACCTGAAGACTAATAGGGTGTAGGTCTGTGTTCTTGCTCTAGAGATGACACTCTGACTCTAGACAGCGTTCTGTATGTTTATGTTTTTTACATACGTAGAGTGACACATAGCAAATGAGTCTTAATTATTATATTGTGTCTTGTATTAAAATTCATCTTTAACCACACAGAGATTTGTTGTTTATAACTACATTAATGCAGGTCTTTAAAGAATTTTCTCTGTATTTGTTCTCTATTGCTGCATAACAAATTATTCAAAACTTAGAAGCTTAAAACAAGAATTATTATTCACACTCTGTGATTCAGGGATGGAGGAGCAACTTAGCTAGGTAATTTTGTGTTAGAATCTCTGGGGAAGTTTCAGTCATGCATCAGCTTGAGCTGCAGGTGTCAGAAAGCTTGAATGGTCTGAAGAATTCACTTCCAAGCTCATTCCTGTGGCCATTGGCTGGAGGCTCCATTTTATTTTTATTTTTTATTTTTTTAACCATATGGGCCTCTCCATAGGGCTGTTTCTAGCTTGGTACTTGGTTTTCCCCAGAGTGAGTGACCTGAGAGAGAGAACAAGGCAGAGGCTACAGTATCTTATTTTATTTTATTTTTTTTCTGTTGATCAAATTTTTAATTCACTTAATTTTTAGGTTCACTTGTTGATAGATATGTATTTGTTCATAATTTTTTATCTTTTACCTTTTTCTTCTTCCTCTTCTAAAAGAGTACCTTTCAGCATTTCATATAATACTGGTTTGGAGTTGATGAACTCCTTTAGCTTTTTCTTATCTGTGAAGCTCTTTATCTGCCCTTCAATTCTGAATGATAGCTTTGCTGGATAGAGTATTCTTGGTTGTAGGTTCTTGCTGTTCATCACGTTGAATATTTCTTGCCACTACCGTCTGGCTTGCATCGTTTCTGTTGAGAAATCAGCTGACAGTCATATGGGTGCTCCCTTGTAGGTAATGAATTGTTTTTCTCTTGCTGCTTTTAATATTCTCTCTTTGTCTTTTGCTCTTGGTATTTTAATTATGATGTGTCTTGGTGTGGTCCTCTTTGGATTCCTTTTATATGGGGTTCTGTGTGCTTCCTGGACTTGTAAGTCTATTTCTTTTACCAGATGTGGAAAGTTTTCAGTCATTATTTCTTTAAGTTGGTTTTCAGTATCTTGCTCTCTCTCTCCTTCTGGCACCCCCACAATTCTGATGTTGGTACACTTGAGGCTGTCCCAAAGGCTCCTTATATTATCTTCATATTTTTGGATTCTTTTCTCTTCTTGCCTGATTCTTTATATTTCACATTTTTGACTTGATTCTTGCCTTTCTCTATTCTGCTGTTAGGTCTCTGTATAATATATATTTTTAATTTCAGTCAGTGTTTGTTTAATTTCTATTTGGTCCTTTATCATCTCTAGTTGGGTCTTTTTCCATCTCTAGTTGGATCTTTTGCATCTCTAGTTGGTCCTTTTTCATCTTCTCTTGGGACTCACTAAATTTATCCATCTTTTCTAGGATATTCTTGAAAAACCTTATAAGCATGGTTTTGAATGCTATATCCAGTCATTTGTTTTCCTCCATTTCTTTTGTCTGTGATCCCTTCCCTTGTCTCAGCATTTTCACTATGCTGGGAGAACTTCTGTGTTGGATTCAGCCTTATGATAGCAGACTTGCAAAACCGCAGAAGCCTCTCTGTTGAGCTTGGGATGGGTGGAGTCTCAGGGCTTAAGGGACCACCTTGCCTTTCAGTCGGCCCCGCCCTCCATGGCCCCTGAGTCTCACATGACTGGGTAATGGCTGGAGCGGTCCCTGTGCGCGCACGTTCTCACCGTGTCTCTAGACTGCTGCCTTTCCTGCTTCCCTGTGCTCCGGGACCACACGAGTCTGGGTCCTGTGTTTAGGTAGACAGAGGACACTCACCATAGATATTTCTGCTCGAAACTGGGACCCAGTGGAGTCAGAAGTGGCACAGCTGAAAGGGTCTGTCTCCCGCCCACTCCCGAAAGCCAGCGGCACAATCAGCAGTTGGTTCTCTAGGCGAAAGGCCTTGCGCGCCACCAGATTTCTGATCTTTTGCGACTCCCCTAAACCTCCGTGCACCTCTCCCCCTGCACAGTCCAAACTCCCCTGGAATGAGTTTCAGCTGGATCTGGGGTTCAATGTCGTAGGGCAAGGAGTTCAGTGCCGTTGAGAGTCTCCCTCTCCCTCCCGCCAGAGACAGCCAGCCAGGTTCGCCGTTACCTGCTCTCTCCACGCCCGCGTCTCCGTACCTCAGCTTTTTACAGCTCTTCTGGGTCTCTGTGAGCCCCTCTCTTTCCTTCTAGTTGTAGAATTTCCACTCCGCCTGCTTTCCTGTGGTTCTGGGTGATGTCCGTTCTGTCTTTTAGTTGTAGTTTTGAAATTGTTGTGCGAGGCAGCAGTGTAGGTGTTTACCTATGCCGCCATCTTGGATTCTCCTCCTACAGTATCTTTTTTAACCTAATCTCAGAAATGATGTAATGCCACTTCTACCATATTCTATTGGCCACACAGACCAATTCTGGTACAGGGTAGACTATACCTGGGTGTGAATCATGGGGAGCTCTCTTATAGGATGGCTACACATTCTCTCCTCTGGGTCCTAATGATTTGCATCTTTTCCACATGCAAAATACACTCACCCCTTCTCAAGGTCCCCTAGAGTTTCATCCCAATACTGTATAGTATTGACTCAAAGTCTAGAATATTGTCATCTTAGTCAGATCTAGGTTCAGATGAGGCTCATCAGGTGTAGTTTCTTCTGTATATATAATTCTTTGGGTACCATTCTTCTCTCTCTACAGACATGCCCCCAAACTCAACATGCAATGTTTAGGTAGACAGAGGACACTCACCATAGATATTTCTGCTCAAAAACGGGGAAAGTGGCCTGGCCCGCTTGGCTCAGTGGTTGAGCATTACCTATGAACCAGGAGGTCAATGGTTGGACCCCTGGTCAGAGCACATGCCTTGGTTGTAGGCTTTATCCCCAGTGTGGGGCATGCAGGAGGCAGCCGATTAGTGATCCTCTCTCATCATTGATGTTTTTATCTCTTTCTCCTTTCCTCTCTGAAATCCATTAAATAATTTCTTTTAAAAATGGGGAAAGTGGAAGGCACACTGGGAAGTTCCTTAACTAGGACTCAGTCATCCTCCTGATGAGTTATTCTGCATCACTCTGGGCTCTGCCTTTTGGACTTGTGTCCTCTGATTCATCCTTCCTCTTTTATGAGAATTAGCATAAGTTTGCAGCTGAGTGTTTTTCTCAGCCTGCTTCTTGTCAGTAGAGTTCTGAGGGTCCAATGGCCTCTTTTCATTTTTTTCCTCTTCTCTGTCAAAGCTCAAATTATTCTATTTTTTTCTTTTATTCTTCAATTACAGTTTCCATACTATTTCATATTAGTTTCAGGTATCAGCATAGTGGTTAGATAATCATATATTTTACAAAGTGTTCCCCTGGATATTTCCAGTGCCCCCCTGGCACCTTATGTAGTTATTGCAATGTTATTCACGAGCTGAAATCATTCTTTAAAAAGTTTCTATGGGCCTTTTGTGAATTCTATGGGAGTTTATTCTATGAGATAAAAACCCATAAATCTCTTTGAAAGACGCTCTTCTTTAAGCATCTTCTGAGGGACAATGTCCCTAAGAATCTTAAAAATCCTATTTGAACAAATCTAAGTCAAAGTCTTACGATCTTTAGGGGGCCTTTAGTCTAAATGAATAGTACTCTGAGGCACAATGTTTTCTTGGAAGTGAATGTCATGTATTTGACTTTGGCTTACAAGCCCTTCCTAGAACTTATTATTGTTTGCCATCTGGAAGAGCCTAGACCAGTGGTCGGCAAACTCATTAGGCAATAGAGCCGCACTTTGCCGACCACTGGCCTAGATTATCTGAAACTATTGTTTTCAATGGTTTTCTGCTGTGTACAATTCCACAGTCTTTCATATAACAGTCTTATATCCTATAAGCAGCAAGAAGAAACCAGGCTTTACTCTGGTTGATAATATCACCAGCTACATCAGCCAGTTCATTGGGCATATTTTCTACTTCCCCTAGAGCTGCAGGTGACAGTGTTGCTGAACTTGAGCCACTACATAGCAAAAATCTCTTTTCATGTAGTTTCCCATAAGATTTTCTTCAGTTTCCTTTAAGACCTCACAGAGTTTCCGTAAAGTCCAAAAATTACATGAACAGTGTATTCAAGACACTTCACTTCTTTACTAATACTCTTCAGAATCTTTACAGCGTTTCCAGTTTCCACCAACTGCTCAGTTCCATGGCTGTTCCCATATTTTAGGTTTTTGTTATCATGCTCCTCTTCCAAGTAACAAAATCTTTATAAAGTTATTCCAAGTGGACATATTTATTCTCAGTTCCAGATTGGGAAGTGAAGATGCAGGGGGTTGTGTCTTGCTCAAGGTCATACAGCCAGTAGGTGAAAGAATCATGACTCACACATAAGAATAATCAATTCCAAAGTGCATCTCCACCCTACCCCCCTCACATGCACACAATTATGCTCTCTCTGAAGGAAAAAAATGGCAAATAGAATTTATAAACAATTTGTGATTTTGAAGCCTGGATGGAAATATCAACTCACACATTTCTTTCTGTGAGGAGATTCACAGAAAGCTTGCAACAGGTCAAGCACAATTCTAGGTGGTGCCATTGAAGTTGTATCCTATTGTTCTGTATTTCCCAGTGCAGAGGCCCTGAGTCTAGAGATGGCCTCATTTTATAAATAATGAAAGTTAAGCATCACAGAGTTGAGAAGCATTCGAGACAGGATTTACATAATGGCGAATGGTAGGTTTCCCATAGGGGTATCGCCATGACTGAACGAGGCAATGTATGTAAAGCTCAGCAGTGCGCGTCCTGTTGTACGCTTCCTGTACTTGTCCTCACATTTACTTAGTACACAGGAGATTTGCAGTCTTTGCTGGCTACCTCAGGTATTCAAGGTTCCGCATCAGATCTTTACAGCAACAAAGGACATGATCCATCCTAGATATCACTAAGATTTGACAGGGCAAAAATGAAGTGAGTTACATGACAAGCATTGAGCTCTTCAGCCACAAGTTATTCCAGAAGGCTGGCCTTCTCTATCACCATCGCAGAGGGTATGAAAGAACCTCATTCTGAGCCTGTAATGCCCCTTTGGCTCCAGCCAGGAGCCCGCGCTTCATTAAAAACGGTGAACTGTGCCAATTTGTCTGGGGCTTTATGAGGTAGATGAAAAGGGGCCACGGAAGAGACTATCGGTTCCACCTGGCCTGGGTTGGGTGTTTGCCCCCAGACTCGTGTGGTGAGATGAGGGCACCAGCTCACCCACTTCGCTTCAGACTGGGCTGCCCTCAAGGGCCAGGGCATTGATCTTGCCCCCAAGGCTTGGAATGTGCCTCCAGCCATATCCCCAGGCCTCTTGAGGTTCTGTAGTCG
This sequence comes from Lasiurus cinereus, assembly GCA_011751065.1. Lineage (NCBI taxonomy): Eukaryota > Metazoa > Chordata > Mammalia > Chiroptera > Vespertilionidae > Lasiurus > Lasiurus cinereus. The sequence continues at coordinate 19,161,475 of JAAGEH010000311.1, read as the reverse complement.
GCCTCACACTTTCACAGGTTTATTCCTGGTGGCAACTGGTCTCAGAAGGTAGGAAAGTATGAATTTGGAGCTTTGCGGTCATTTTTATGTAACAATGTTTTAATACATAAGATGTTAGAGTCAAGCTTTCTATGCTTTCCAAACGGTGTCTGTATTTTGATTTTTAATGTGCTCCTGAACAAGGCTGTCTGCCAGTACAGGCCCAATCTGGTTAAGAAGGGCTCCTGTGCCTGGAAAGGGTCCCTTGAGAAAGCACTTCAAGTCATTTATCCAGCGCTGGCTGCGTTTGCTCTTGGCTTGGAGACTGTCAACTTTCCACCAGACCTGCCGCCTAGTAGAGCACATCCTCTCCGAGAGGGCGAGGGAGCCAAGGGGAGAGCAGGTTGCAGGAGCGACGGTTATAAAGCAGATGTTATTAGTGGGCACTGGGTGAGGTTGGGAGGCTGAGTACAGCAGCTTTATTTCAGCCTCCACGGTGGGCCACAGGACTGCGGTCTAGAAGGAAAGCTGCTCCCATTTGGCTGGGCCTGGCATCCTGAGAATCCCCAGGCGAAGAAACACTTCTCTGCTTGGTGTGTCAATTCAGAGCTGGGGTCTGGAAGGAGTGAGATGGATGAAATGCAACATTTGGGGCACAGCCTTGAAAGCTGTCAGAAAGCCCCCCACCCACACCCATTAAAACTAGGAGCAAGGAGTTTAAATGTCTCAAGACCACCTAGTTTCCCTTCTGTTCTGATTCTTCTTTTTATTGTTATTGATTTCAGAGAGGAAGGGAGAGGGAGAGATAGAAACATCCACAATGAGAGAGAATGATCAATTGACTGCCACATGCACACCCCCTACTGGAGATTGAGCCTGCAACCCTGACATGTGCCCGGGCCAGGAATTGAACCATGACCTCCTTGTTCCTAGGTCAACACTCAACCATTGAGCCAAACTGGGCTGGGCTTGTTTTGATTATTCTTAAAGTAATAAGCCCGATTAACGACAACAACACAAAGACAAGAGAAAATCAGAACTGGTGGAAACTGGTTTTTCATCATTAGATGAGGCTCAGTTGTGTGATTTATACATGCACTGACAAGAAGCTTATTTGTAATTTAAGATAAGGATATATGCCCCTCTTCTGACATGTGGGACTCTAGGTGTTCTCCTGTCACTCTGATGTTTTCATTTTGAAAGGGAATCTGGTCCCCACAACATCCCTTTGAGATCTAGAGAAACTCTTGGCATATGGTGATATAATTGCACTACTCAACAAATAACAGAACACTTGCCTACTAGTTGTGATTGGATTTGTTTTTTGTTTTTTTTCTCCCAGAGAATTGAAATAAGGAAAATTCTTTGACTCTGAATTTGACCAGCTTTAGCCAAGATTACTCCACATTACCAGAAAGTCTGCACTTCTGAGAACTTTCTGACCAACCCCTTGGGTTAAAAGCCTTTTCTGAGACTTCACCTTGCCATGGTCTCTCTCCCACCCCTCTTATTCACACATATTCCTTAGGAAGATTCTAGTACAATACTCTGATGCTTATTTCTAGTATTGGAAATAATGAAATATGCAGAGACCAAATTTATCTCAATGAATTGTTTGTGAGCATATCAAACTCAAAATACATGATGGTGTATGTATAATGAACAACAAATTGGACAATTCCCAGAGAAATTTATGTTCAGTGTTGCATAGAATATATCACAGAGGAATTTGTCTGTTGTGCAAAATTCCCTCCCAAAAATTAATTATATTTGTAATTTTTTGTGCCTCTTTTGTCCTTATGAAAACGGGTACCTATACCTGAGGCTCCTTGTTATCTTTAAGGCCAGTTCACAGAAGTGAATTCTATGTAGTGGTGTAACTAATTAGGCTGAACTGGAGGTTTAATCTGGAGAGGCTTAAAAGGAAATGTTTTCCACCTTCCATACCTTCTCAAAGAGAAGTGCAGCTGTTGTGTGCCAAAGCCTAAATGTATAAAACGGGAAGCACCAAGACAGACTAGGCACATCCATGAACAGTAGTTTTAACCTCCCAAACTTCAAGTGTGTAGTGTCAAATTATTAATGCATCCTTCTGTGCATTCATTCATTCTGCAGTACTTCTCTTTCTATTCAGTGTTGTCAGTTGTTTCCTGTTGTGCTTTGTGAAGAAACCTCATTCACGTCAGGTTTTCTTGGTTGAAATTTGGGAGTGGGCAGTTGACTAGATTAGCCTAGGACAAATAAGGTTAGTGTAGAGAGCAGCAATGAACTAAGCAAATTAAAGTTAGGCCCAGGAGAAAACCCTGAGAGCCGGGAGAGATGGTCTTTTGTTGCTTTATTCCTCCTTTCTGCCCTGTTTCTCACACTAAGTTCAGTCCTATGCTCTTTCTCTGTCCTGCCAATGCCTGGAACATGTGATTGAATAATAGGGATTGAATGTGCCTTCCTCCCCAGCGGCTTCAAAGGTAGAAAGAGTTTATAGTACAAAGAACAGTGCTTACCTCCAGAAGTGAATTTCTAACGATGGACTTTGATTCTTGTGGTATTTGATTAACATAGGTCATTTGAAGGGCAGACCTTTATTGCAACCCTAAAATCCAGTAGGGAATTTTCCACTTGGCTCACTCATATACCAGCCTACTCAAAGAGCATCATCTGTTTATTTCTCCGTGTGACAGAAATGTGGACAATAGACTGACAAGTTCCCTCACTATTTTGCATGGAAGATTGAGGAATAGAAAGTTTAAAGAGACTTCAAGAGGAAAGACTAGAAACCATCGCTAGTTTTTAAGCCAATCTATCTCAACATATACTTGGTAATTTCCAGGTATATTTATTGACTCTCTTTTAGTGATATGCTGACAAGTTAATATTGAATGATCACTGGCAACCAACACCACATCTCTCACACTCTGGTTACAAGAATTTTGAATTACTGCTTTCTCTAAGTAATTATGAGCAGATAACAACCACAGAATGGATATTTATTCTAAGGATTTCCAATAAGGGCCTATATATGGGGCATCCAGCAGGTTGATTATGGGGCTCCTTCTGGCACCCGCCTTGGCTGGCCTGGCACCACCGGTTTGCCAGCCCCGCCTCCTACCACCATCTGTAGGGGCCTGTTGCTGGGGGCAGCTCCAGTGTTGAATGTCTGCCCCCTGGTGGTCAGTACTTGTCATAGCAACCAGTTTGCATATTAGGTCAATTTACATATTAGGCTTTTTTTGTTGTTTAGGATATTTGTATCTGATGCAAACTGTTATTTTAAATTAGCTATGGATAAAGGTGAACACTTCAATTTTTTTTCACTTTTTTTTTTAAAAATTAAATCTTTATTATTCAGATTACATTTGTTTTTCTTTTTTCCCCTCCATAGCACCCCTCCACCCAGCTCCTACCCTTCCCTCCCTCCCATTGACCTCATCCATAGGTGTATGATTTTTGTCCAGTCTCTCCCTGTATACCCCTCACCCCTTTCCCCCTGAGAATTATCAGTCCACTCCCTTTCAATGCTCCTGATTCTAGTATATTCACCAGTTTATTCTGTTGATCAAATTTTTAATTCACTTAATTTTTAGATTCACTTGTTGATAGATACGTATTTGTTGTTCATAATTTTTTGACTTTAATCTTTTTCTTCTTCCTCTTCTTAAAGAGTACCTTTCAGCATTTCATATAATACTGGTTTGGAGTTGATGAACTCTAGCTTTTTCTTACTGTGAAGCTCTTTATCTGCCCTTCAATTCTGAATGATAGCTTTGCTGGATAGATTATTCTTGGTTGTAGGTTCTTGCTATTCATCACGTTGAATATTTCTTGCCACTCGCGCCTGGCCTGCATCGTTTCTGTTGAGAAATCAGCTGACAGTCATATGGGTATTCCCTTGTAGGTAATGAACTGTTTTTCTCTTGCTGCTTTCAAGATCCTCTCTTTGTCTTTTGCTCTTGGCATTTTAGTTATGATGTGTCTTGGTGTGGTCCTCTTTGGATTCCTTTTGTTTGGGGTTCTCTGTGCTTCCTGGACTTGTAAGTCCATTTCTTTCATCAGGGAGGGGAAGTTTTCAGACATTATTTCTTCAAATAGGTTTTCAGTATCTTGTTCTCTCTCTTCTTCTGGCACCTCCATAATTTGGATGTTGGTGTGCTTGAAGTTGTCCCAGAGGCTCCTTACACTATCTTCATAATTTTGGATTCTTTTTTTTTGTTTTTGTTTTTCTGGTTGGGTGTTTTTTGTTTCCTCATATTTCAAATCTTTGATTTGATACTTGGGGTCCTCTAGTCTACTGTTGGATTTCTGTATATTATTCTTTATTTCAGACAGTGTATGCTTAATTTATGACTGGTCCTTTTCCATTTTTTTTTTGGCATTCTCATTAAGATCTTTGAAGGTCTCACTAAGTTCCTCAGAAGTCTCACTAAGTTTCTCGGCAGTTTCTAGAAGATTCTTGGGTAACCTTATAACTGTAGTTTTGAACTCTATATCCAGTCATTTGCTTTCTTCCATTTCTTTCATTTATGACATATTTCTTTATCTCCACATTTTGGCTGCTTCCTTGTGTTGATGGAGTGGCTCTGTGTGGTAGGTGACCTATAGGGCCCAGTGGCTCATCCTCCCCAATCACCTGAGATGGGCACTCTTGGTGCACCCCTTTGTGGGCTGAGTACACAGTCTTATTGTAGTTAAGCCTTGATTACTGTTGGTATACTGGGAGGAATTGATCTCCAGGTCAATTGGCTGTGAGGATTAGCTGTGTCTATAATGAAAGAACTGTTGTGCTGGAGACACCCTAATGAGGCAGGACTTGCTTCAGTAGGGCTTTGGTTCTCATTGAATCTTCCTCTTGAGTGTGCCACTTATGTAGGTGAGGAGTCGAAATCTAGTGTCATCTTACACTGATCTCCGGTACACTGGTTCTGGATCTCCAAGGAGGGACAAGTCAGCTACTGTCTGAGGCCACCCAGCAGGAACTACAGGGAGATCTGTAGATTTCTCCTCTTTGCTTGAGGTTTGGAAGTTTTGGGGTTGTCTGACCCAGCTGCAATTTGATAGGGCAGACCATTCATATGCAAAAGCTTGGGCGGGTTTGTAAATTGGGTGGGGCGGGGTCTCAAGGAATCACTAGAGTGTGGCAAACAGTGATGGCTGCCAGTCAGCTGTCTCTGAGTCTCTGTGTTTCTGTGTTCCACGTCCTGTGCCCCAGCACAGTAAATGATTCCTTTGCATACCTCTGTGAGAAAGCCACCCTCATTTTCAGACCCGATGCCAGACATTCCAGTTTCTCCCCATGTGAGTCTGGGTCCCCAGAGTCTCACTGGAAACTGGAGTTCAGAGCAGTCAGGAGATTATATCTCCATTCCCATAGAAAAAAAACACTGCACCCAGTCACCAGCCCAATTTGTGCGCACCTCCGTACCTCTGCTTTTCCAAGCCTCTGCACCTCCTACACAGTCTTAATGAGCTTCTTTCTTTCCTTCTTGTTGTAGAACTTCTACACCGTCAGTTGTTTTTTTCATTTAGTTGTAGTTTTGGTGTGGTTGTGAGTGGCAGCATGTACAAGTGTATACCTTATGCCACCATCTTTGTTTTCTGAGATGGTATTACTTGAATATGTAAGAATCAAAGGGAAATGTTTGAAATTGGTTCATAATTATCTCCTTAGTAGTCTTCAGGCTATTGGATGATGAAAAAGCTTTTTCAGCAGTTGGAAAAATTTGCTTGAATATTTGTATTAGTTAAAGATTGTCACACTACTTTTTAAGAAGATAGCACTTAAAAATATTAAATATTCCTTATTAATTTTTTTACAATTACATACTGTAGTTTTACTTTCATATTAGTGACTTTGTTTTTGAACATCAGTTATTTTTAATTACATTATTTATGCATGCTTTATTTTAGAATGGCAATGTATATTTGCTGTTTGCATTTATGTAAGTCAATTTTTACTGGAGATTTTAATTTATAAATGTATTCAAATGTATTATATCTTTGGTTTCACTGTCATCTTTTATAAGAGCATTTCAATTAAAAAATGCCAAATGTTAAGTGAAATGAGTACAATTATGGCATTGTCATTTCATTTCATATTGCAACTAATGTCAGTTGCTACTCAGAAATATGCCCATTTTACCTTTTAAAAGGATTTTGTATTCTGAAATTATTTCATGCCTCATTTACTACCCAGGTTATTTATATTTAAAATTAAAAAGAAGGCTCTCAGTACAATATATTCAAAGCATTTTTATTGTCATATTACTGACATGAAAACTGAGAGCTGTGGGACAAGTCTGTGATACCATTGGTAACATTTATGTAATTATTGGTATAATTTAACAGTTTGCAGCTGCTGTTTAATATAGGTTCATTAGTGCTTATGAGACTATTAATCTTCCAACTCAATCTAGAGGATTGAAAAAGTTAAATTAAGTTTTTATTAAAGTACTAGAGGCCCAGTTCTTGAATTTGTGCATGGATGGGTCCAGCTGGCCCACCCTGATTGGGGCCCAAAGGGTCAGGCTGGCAGGGGGAGAAGACATTGCCAAGCCAGCCCCGCACCCAATCAGGAGTTTTGGGGCTAATCAGGGGTGGAGCCAGCCAGGGCAGGGCCTGATTGGGGCCCAGATCTGGCTGGTTGGCTGCCGCAGTGCATATCCTAGTCACCGGTCATTCTGGTTATCCTGGTTGCTCCACTGTTCTGGTTGCTGGGCTTTTATATATAGACTAGAGGCCAGGTACACAAAATTCATGCATTTGGGGGATGGGCCTCAGCCTGCCCTGTGCCCTCTCACAGTCTGGGAGCCCTTAGGGGAAGTCTGACTGACAGCTTAGGTCAGCTCCCTAGGCCATCAGTCGAATATCCTTAGTACTGCCGTGGAGGTGGGACAGGCTCCCACCACCACTGCTATGCTTGCCAGCCATGAACCTGGCTTTTGTCTGAATGGCACTTCCCCTGTGGAAATGCACTGACCACCAGGGGGCAGCTCCTGTGTTGAGTGTCTGCTACCTGAGTCAGTGCACATCATAGCAACTGTTTGTTCTGCAGTCAGGCTGAAACCGGCTCTCAGACATCCCCCAAGGGGTCCTGGATTTTGAGAGGGTGCAGGCGAGTCTGAAGTACTCCATTGGTGCACAATCAGGGCCAGGCAGGGACACAGAAAATTGGCCAGCCAGGAAGGGAGCATGGGAGGGCTGCAGGGTTTGTTCAGCCTGTCACACTCAGTCCCAATCAGCCAGCCCCTAGCAATAAGCTAACCTACCAATTGGAATGTCTGCCCCCTTTTGTTTTTTGTTTGTTTGTTTGTTTTAAATATATTTTATTGATTTAAAGACATCGATCAGCTGCTTCCTGCATGCCCCACACTGGAGATGTGCCCAAAACCAAGGTACATGCCCTTGACCGAAATCGAACCTGGGACCTTTCAGTCTGCAGACTGACTCTCTATCCACTGAGCCAAACTGGTTCTGGCCATCTGCCCCCTTTTGGTCAGTCCACATCATAGTGACTGGTGGACTGATCAACTGTCTGCTCTCTGGAGGGTCAGTGCATGTCATAGCAACTAGTCGACCAGTCAACTGTCTGCCCTCTGGTGGTCAGTGCCCATCATAGTGGGCAGTTCAGTAGCCTTAGCATATCATTAACATATTACACTTTGATTGGTTGAACAGCCAACTGGACACTTAGCATATTAGGCTTTTATTATATAGGATTATCTACAAGTAATGGCTTATTATAGAAAACAGTACAAGTAGGTCCTCAGGTTACATCTGAGATCCATTTCTATAGTGTGATATAATGTGATTTTTGCTGTAAGTCAGAACCCACCTACATAAGCACCTACACCACTCATATGGAGCACATACATGGCAGTAATGAAGTGTAACAGTAAAAAAAAAGTAAAAGATAACAATCCCTGACCTTTACTTGTGGTAAATAAATAATAAAAAACATAAAGCACATATGTACATACATATGTCGAAATGACGGAACTTTTTTTTTTTTAATAAATGGGAGATGATGATATAACCATGAAATGACATACGTTGAATCCAGTGTAACCCAAGGACTGCCTGTAGTTGCTTGTTTTCATCTTTGCCCTATCCAATTCCTTAGAAGCAATAGTGATGAATTCTTTTATATGTATTTTTTGGCATTAACCTTCTATTTCTGTCTTTTGATTTACCAATTTTATATGTTATATTTACTGACTTCCTCCACTACAGTTCTCAATTTCTGCCCAAACACAACATTCGGTCTTTCCATTATTATGACTATGTTAATATTTGTATGCTATGATTATTTTTGCTTTTGTACAACGTTTTCTTCTACTTGGAGGTAATGTTACTATAGTGACTTAATTTCTTCATCTGTTTAGTTTTCTAAGAACATATGATGAAGCCTTCCCATACTGTCCAACACTTTCATAAAAAGTTTATCAATACATTTTCCTGCAGAGTCAGAGGTGTCAGATACTTTCTTCTATTTATCTCACCCACTTTCAGGGAAAGGAAGGATCATAACACATCACTTGTTTGCTATGTAGAACATCACTCCTACCTTTCTCGGTGTTTCATGTCTGATCTCTCTGATTTACTTTCTCCAGGGGAAATATTGCTAGAGAGAAGCTTTTTGTCTTTATGTGCCAGTTGGAGAGGGGGAATTACCTGACTGTTCAGAGTGACAGCAGGACCTGGGGCCTAAAGCAAGCATGTCAAACTCACAAAGACTAACACGGGCCAAATAAACAAGGTTTAAGTTTATGTGGGCTACAAAAAAAAAAAAAGCTTCAATTTTCATAGAAATGTAGGTTTATTTTGATAGAGACATGCTGAATACAAAGGGCTGAAATAAATGAGTCATTGTGAACATAAAATAATAGGACATTTTAACAAAATTAATATTTTTTTGAACATTAACTTACCAGACACTGAATAACTGCACAAATTAAGCGTAACACAAATAAACCTATTTTTTCTTGTTCTCCAAAAGAAAAATATTTCCTGTTGCACACACCAAACAATTCAGCACAAGACTAATGACATGGCAATCGGCTGCTAAAATATTTGCTGCTAGTATTAGTGGAGAGAAATGGTGTACCTGTGTGAAAGGCATGTAAGGGAAATAAATGAATGCAACATGATTATAGTAATCAGTCACTAGTGAATGTTATAGTTTGTTATTAATAATTAGTAGCCCTATGCACGAATCTGTGTGCCAGTAGCTCACCAGTAGCTCACTGCCACCCTCTAGTAGCTCTCTGCTCACTGCCTTACCCTCCTGTAGCTTGCCTTGCACCTCCCTTCATAGCTTGCTGCCCTGCCCCCTTCTGTAGCTCTCTGTGGCCTGCTTATAGCTCACTGCCCCACCCTCCTGCTGATCCATGATCCAGTAATTACGTGGCTGGTTGTTATGCTTCATGATGTAATGACCATTTGCATATTACATCTTTCTTATATAGGATTATGTATAACAGGATGTTGTAAAAAGTAGGTTACAAAATTTTTATTATAATGTTTCTCACATACCGTTATATTGGCTGAGCTGCAAAAATATTCATTGTGGGTTGCATATGGCCTCTGGGCCACGAGTTTGACATGCTTAGCCTAAAGTATTCCATATACATAGACTTTCAAACAGGTCTTAGAGGCTGAAGATGGCCTGAAGGTGGTGACTGGAAAAGAGGTTAGAAGGTGGTCGGAGATGAAAGAAGAGTTGCATTTGGGTTTGTTTTGTCCAAACACTGTTGAAGAGACAGATCTGGAGATCTGCTGAGGGCACTACCAGATCTTTTCTTGTTAATGCCTTGGTCTTGTCTCTACCAGCTTCCTTGAATTCTGGAATTATTTAGAGTGCTTCTCAAAGCCATATATTTCCTTTAACCCTCCTCTTCACCATTTCATCTATGGTGTTTGAGGCTTCCTCCTCTCAAATAAGTGATTTACAGTTCTTCTGTTCATTGCTCTCTTGATTCAGGACTATGGATGATTTTAGTTTCATCAAACATAATTAGTATTGTTTGTTTTCTATTTTGCTTGTTTTGAGATGATTTTTTTGAGAGAGGACTAAGGCTATCTTTACTCTTGCAATTTGGAACTGGATGCGTTTTATAGATTTTTATAGGAGGCTTTGTTTTTATTTTCTGGTCCAAGTGGTCTTTCACCCACAGGAATTCATAGAATTCCTTTATACTCGGAAGATATTTTGGTTAAGACTCTTTAGTAGCAAACAACAGAGACCAAGTTTGGTTAACTTAAGCTCACAAAATCCAAGTACAAGCTGAGTGGCCAGGTCTCAGAAAGGTTAGAGATTAGGGAAGCTCTAAGTATCTAAGAGCAGGAATTAATGGGCTGTCTTTCCATTTGACTGTTTTGAGAGGACTGTACCTCACCATCCCTTTTCTCTTGGCTCTTCACTTGCAAGAGCCACATTCCAAGAAGAGAGTATCTGATTGTCTAAACTGAAATCACATGTCCATTTCTTGAGCATTCTTAGCCAAAAGAAAGGGGAAGGGATGTTGGCAGGCAAAACAAAGCAAATAAATAAATAGATGTTTACCCAGGCGATAATTTTATAGAATTGGAAAGGTTAATGGAATCTGCCTTTGCTTTTTTTGAGATCTTTCAGGCAAAATTCTCCTTGGGATGTGCCAATGCTACTGGCAAGTCACTTTTTATTACAATGTGCCTTGGCTGGTACAGGCTGTACACTTAGGACAGACAGTACACTTGCCACCAAAAACTCATCTGAATTTTCTTAAATAGGACTCTTGAAATGGTTTCCATAGGATGTTTTGGGTTAGAATTCCTTGGAGTGGAGTTAAGAAACCTTTCGAGGGAGAAAGTGATTTATTTATTTATTTTTCACTCAAGTTTGAACAGTTTCTTTCTAGGAAGAGTCCCCACTATAATCATTGTTGTTTTCAGTGGGGAGAAAGTTTAGTTCTTTGCTTCCAGGTTCCTCTGAGGACTCAGGGTCATACATCTCAAATTTGCAGGGCAGTCAACAGAGCAATTTATGACCCATAACTTCACAAGTTAGTATGACTCAAGAGTTTGAGAGAGGGAAGAATGATCGAGGGTGTTTTCCTAAGTCCTCTTTGCAGATCAAATGGTAATCTTCATAGCCAAGCACCCATCTAAAATAACATCAATATTTCAGTCTCAGGGGGCAAACCAGTCTGAAAAGTTTGTGAATTGTCAGCATAATTAAACCAAGACTCTGGCATAGCACAAAGACGTTTCCCAGAAATTTTAGGCCCCAGAGAAGAGTCATGTCAAACAGATAGAATAGTTTCAGATTTCCTGAGAAAAGGAAAATTACAGTAATATTTATAAGGGGAATCTTTACAAATCCAATGTTTTCCCAAAGTCATCAGTTCTCAGACTTCAGCATAAGAGTTCTTTTAAATAAATAATCTGGAGTTAGTATGAATTTTTGATGTTTGGAAAATGTATTACCAAAGTTAACCTCAGGAACTTTGTCCACTTCTGGAAGTACTATTATATATATTTTTTTCCTGCAGGGTGTAATAATATAATATGGATTTAACAAAGGACATAAAGGTGCTAGCTCTTTTTTTTCTAAATCTTGCCAATCAAATGAACATGTTTCAGCCAACCAGAAGTTGCCATACAAATAGAAATTTCTCTTCGAAATTGCTGCCAAAATTAGGGTCTGAGAATTGCAATACATACTGACTAGTCTATCTGTTTTCAAAAGACTTATCTGTTAGCAAATTGCTTCAAATGTCATTTATCTTAGCTCAAACAATCCATATTATCATCCTCATTTTCCAGAAAAGGAAGCTGAACCAGCAAGAGAATATGAGAGTCAAGCATTGAATCTAAGGAAGGAATGAGGCAAGCACTAAAATGACTTCAATATTTTGTTCCCATTAGATGCGACAGTGGTGCCCTAAGCCATACTTCTAAAAAGACAGACATTCCTTAAGTTAATGTGGCCTGAGAGTAGTAGACAGAATTCAGCAAAGAACAAAAGTAGATTGATGGCTGGCAAGATTACTCAGTAGGCAAATTTTAAGTCTTTCACAATTATAATGAAGATAGGAAATTATTATTTTTTCCTTGCTGCAGTTTTAAAAGATTTGATTGTGGGCACACAATGCAATATACAGATGATGTATCATAGAATTATACACTTGAAACCTATATAATCTTATTAACCAAGGCCACGCCAATATATTTAATATTAATAAAAGAAAGTTAAAAAAATAACAGTGGATGGGAAAGGGGATTGTCAATTTTGTGAGCTAAGTGGATTAAAAGTGACCTAATTACCTTGGGTTACAACCAGCTGGAACAAAATACCTTGCACTGCTAAGCTATAAATAGTCCTACACAAGGCATTTGTCTCTTTCTTTCTTTCTTTCTTTCTTTCTTTCTTTCTTTCTTTCTTTCTTTCTTTCTCTCTCTCTCTCTCTCTCTCTCTCTCTCTCTCTCTCTTTCTTTTTTAAAAAAATATAGTTTTATTTATTTCAGAGAGGAAAGGAGAGGAAGAGAGAGAGAGAGACATCAGTGGTGAGAGAGAATCATTGATTGGCTGCCTCCTGTACATCGCACCCTGAAACTCAGCATATGCCCTGACTTGGGAATTGAGCCCCAATCTTCTGGTGCATACATCGACACTCAACTACTGAGCCATGCCAGTCCTTTTCTGATGGTAGCCTTAACAATTCCATGATGACAGGATGAAGTCTGTCGATTTCTGGATAAAAACAAATTCAAGTGAATTTTCACTCCAACATTATCATGCTTTTATGTTAAAATCCCCTGATTCAGTTCAGTGATTATCTTTTGAGTACCACCAGCGTTTTTACTAACCCTAGTGTTAATATCAGTGCTTCTAGACTATTTATAATAATGGATTTCTTGTGAAACCTAGCAGGCAGGTCATTAATCCCTTTTAAGTACGATTTAATGCAATGCTTCATGACAGGAAGTGAGAAGGATAATAAAAACCTTTACTGCTTAAAACCACACTTAATATTTTTATGGCCTAGTTGGCCTGACAAAATATTCTCTGAGTCATCACTTTGCAGTGAGGTCCTGGGGACTTATTAAAGGCGTAATAGTGGGCCTCATGTCCATTGTATAAGGCCCCCACAAACTGCTCAAGCAAGACCTTTTAAAGTAAGAGAAAATGCACCAGAGGGATACTGCAGAATGCCCTTGTGTGTCCCAGGCTCTCAGAAACCATGTGACCGGGTGCCCATATTTTAAATATTTCAATCATATTTCTGACAGCTTAGCCTTGTATGGTTTTACATTTACTTATAACAGACCACATGCTACTGACTTAAAGAGGTTGTAAAGCCTCACATGTTTCTCTCTCTAGCTTGTTCAGAGTTGAAATAATCTGTTAAATTCGTTAAGATAAAGATTTAACTTGAAGCCATTTGCAAAGTGTAGGTTGAGAGGAGAACCAATTTGCAATGAACCAGCCATCTCTCCAATCTTTGGACAATAGAAACACTTTTAAACCAAAATAAAAGCAAGAAGGGGAGTATGCAAGTCTCTTTGGCTTGCATGTAGGGCTTTTTAAAAAAAATATTTTTATTTATCTCAGAAAGGCAGGGAGAGGAAGAGAGAGATAGAAACATCAATGATGAGAGAAAATCATTGATTGGCTGCCTCCTGCATGTCCCCACTGGGGATGGAGCTCACAACCTGGCATGTGCCCTGATCAGGAATCAAACCATGACCTCCTGGTTCCTAGGTTGATGTTCAACAACTGAGCCATGCCGGCTGGGCAGATTCTCCTGTAATTTAAATATTATTTATTGAGCATGCTCCATGAACCAGACACTATCTAGGCTCAGGAGATTCAGCAGGGAACAAATAGTATCCCTGGCCTTATGGAGCTTATGTTCTAGTGAATCTTGTCTTATGTTGTATATCCCTTCTTATACTTGAATTTGACCAGCCAGCAGCCTCTGTTGCCCATCTGTAATTCTCAAGTTCCTCAAATGAAGCCACTTATTAAAACTAAATAATTATCAGATTTTCCTCTCTTCTCTACCACTTTTCAACCTCTTTCCCCCACTCACTGCTATGCTAAATGATAATACCCTAAAAAAGAAAAGTAAGTGAAAGACAAACAAATACAAAAAGCCCATAGAAACAGATGCTTGGGGATATTGTTAGCCTATCTCTTTAGGAATTGAAGCATTTTGAAAACAGGAGTTAGGCCTATTTTCAAGTCAATCTACTTGGGTTCATTCATTTGTTCATTCATTCATTCATACATACTAAGCATTTAGATTAATTTTAGAAATGTCTGAACTATCAAGAAGTACAAGGAGAAAAACAACTCGCAGTTATACTCCCCCCTACCCACCAGAATTAACCAGAGTTAATATATTGGCATAATTGCTTTTAGTCTTATAAGCATAAGCAGTTAAGGTGGGGTATAAGAACAACCCTAAACCTGCCTTAACCGGTTTGGCTCAGTGGATAGAGCGTTGGCCTGCGGACTCAAGGGTCTCAGGTTCGATTCCAGTCAAGGGCATGTACCTTGGTTTCGGGCACATCCCCACTAAGGGATGTGCAGGAGACAGCTGATTGATGTTTCTCTCTCATCAGTGTTTCTAACTCTCTCTCCCTCTCCCTTCCTCTCTGTAAAAAAATCAATAAAATATATATTTTTAAAAAAAGACCAACCCTAAACCTAATAATAAATGTTAACCCTGTTCAGCAGCATTTCACTCAGTAACAGCACCCATTAGATGCTTAAACGTATTCATCTACTAAGAAGCAGAATAAATGGTTTTCGTGGGAGTTTCTAAAAACATTGGTTCTCTGAGATGCAGCTGAATGACTTGCTATAGCTCTTATTGCAAAGTCCTCACATCCCAAGTCCCACTTCAGGGTCCTCACCACACTCCCACAAAGCTTGTCTGTGTACATACAAACATAACCGGCAATGGCTCTTCTGTTATCTACAGAATATTTGGGTGTGGGTTTGGCGGTCGGACTCAACTGAACTCAGAGGCTCTTGTGAATGCAGACTTAACCGCAAATGATTAAACATACATACATACACACTCTTCTCTCTCTCTCTCTCTCTCTCTCTCTCTCTCTCTCTCTCTCACACACACACACACACACACACACACACACACACACACACACACA
>JAAGEH010000311.1:19043860-19146333 GCA_011751065.1 Lasiurus cinereus | reverse complement strand
CACACACACACACACACACACACACACACACACACACACACACACAGGCATGGATATACACCATTGGCTAAAATAATTACAAAATGTTACAAAATGTTTAAAATAAATCATTTTTGACAGTGATTGCCCTTGGGGGAGGGGTAGCTGGAAACTGCCCAATTTCTTCTTAAGTCATGTATCCACTGGTTGGGAGGAATTCCCAGCAAGCCTCTCTCATCCATTCGATCCCTTGGCCACCTTCTTTTAGGGATCCAGTGTATCTGAGTTCAGTCCTGATAAGTGCACAGAGAGAGAGGATTTCAGGACTGCTTAGGCCTCCTGCAGGAAAAGGGCTCTTTTTCTGTCTGGGGTGAGGTTGTGGTGGGGTGGTAAGAAGGGTCAGTTACTTCCAGGTGCAGTTCGTTTCATTCCTTGCCTTTCCTTGACTCCTCAGCTCTGAACCAAGCATAGGACCACGCACGTTTGGTTTGCCCTTCCCCCGACCAAGCGGGAGATGGAGCTAGTGGAGCCAATGGGGCTGAAGCAGTGAGAATCCTGATCTGAAGTCCTTATTTGACTCCAGGCCAGGCGTTTCAAACAGCAGGCCTTTCATACCGGGAAAACCCTTGCTAGCCCTGCTGGACATGCCACACAACCACATATGGCTCAGCTCATGTCAACAGAACTGATAACCAAATTGGGCTTCTTGGCTTCCTGTCCCCAGTAGCCTTGCCAACCCGCTACCCTCCAAGTCCCAATTAACACAGGGCTCCTCGAGAGCCATGAGGTGGGAGCTGAGGGTTTGTTTACCACACAGTTAACAGGCAAATACAACTTAATCACAAGGAAAACAGCTTTTATGAGAATCATCTTAAAGTCCTCCTACGGCCTTAGTAAACCATCCAAGAAGCCAAAACCGAGAGTTCCCTCTGATTTCAGTGCTGTTGGAGGAGGGCCCGTAGGGACAGGTGGAGAGGCCTGGGGTCTTGCTTTTTGACCCTTTACAGCTACCAGGCTAAGTGAATGTCTCTCCACATTCTGAATGCCTCTCCAAGTGACCACCCTACGTGACCCTTCTGTGGCTGCAGGCCACTTTGGAAAGAAACACAAGGTTGAGGGGAAAATCTATTAATCAGAGCCCACTGAGCACCAGGCACTTTTCACATACTTTCTCTGTCCTTATTCCATCATTGTGTGGGAGACCCCGGTGTTACTCCCTTTTACGAAGGAGAAAACAGGTTGAGTGAGGTGAATCACTTCTGGGAGTTACACAGCTTAAATGCAAAAGTAGGATTTGAACCCAGGTCAGGTGGCCTCCAAACTCCATTTCTTTCTGCTTCCTTTCTTCTAGTAGAAAATCTGAACTCTAGCCTTGGGCCCAGTAGTTATTAGTCATGGGTTGCTAGGCATATTCCTCAGTAGCTCTGCATCAATTTCTTTATCAGTATAATGTTGTGAGAGAATCAGATTTGATAATATGAAGTTGTAAAGGATTATGCCAAGGCCAGGGGCATAACGTTAAAGACAGGGGCACTCTAGGCCCAGGCAGCGACCTCTGAGAGTCACAATTTATTACTCTAAGACTGGTTGGTTAAAAATGAAGAGTGGATGTTATACATATATGAAATTCTGATTTTTGAAGTTAGTAAACATTTTATTAAACATCAAGAATGTATTTTAAGACATAGAGTACTTATGAATAGAAATAATGTCTATCTTTAGGGTTTATAATGTAATCCAGGTGGAACTCACATTAAGTGTTCAGAATAATCCATCACATTGTGGGGTGGGAGGGTGATTTGCAGACATTCTTAAGTTACACACCTAGCATCCATTCTCCTCTTTTTCTTTTTTAAATTGATTTCTGAGGGAAAGGGAGAGGGAAAGAGAGATAGAAACATCAATGATGAGAGAAACACATTGATTGGTTGCCTCCTGCATTTACCCCAACCAGGGCCAGGGATCGAGCCTGCTACTGAAGTACATGCCCTTGACCTGAATCAAACCTGGTTCCCTTCAGTCAGTGGGCCAATGCTTTATCCACTGAGCCAAACTGGGTAGGGCAGGAAAGTCTTAATTGAGGTTTTCAAAGATGATTAGAATCTATATAGTTGAAGCAGCAAGGAAGGTCTTTTTAGAATGGGGAAAGGACAACAGCTTAAGAAAAAATCACAGAGATAGGAACAGGAAGACATTTCTGGAGAATTGACTCTTTGGAAGATGGATTAGGTAGGGCCTTGAAGAGCACTTTGAAGAATATGGATATTAACCTCTGCCATTGGGGAACCATTGACAGTTTCTAAGTGTGAGGTGACATGATGAAACCATTGTTTTAGGAAAAACAATTTGAGGATGTTTGGGCATTAATAGTTAGTTCCCCAAAGTATATCATTGCTTTGAGTTGTTGTGAATTACCTACATAAGAATTTCTATTAGGTTTAGGGACATTTTTTTGAAGGTTACATGGGATTTTGTAGTAGTGTTCATTTGCTCTTTGCTCTTTCTTACCTTCAATTCATTTATCTCTGACTCTGTAACATACCCAGTCATATTTACATGCAGACACATGTGCACACAGCCCACTCCCCTTTCTCCTCCCTCTTACTCTCACCCCATCAAGCAGCCTTGGTTCTCTCTCTCACTGTCCATATCCTCTGTCCTTTATTCATTGTTTGTCTAGGCAGTTCTTTCTAGAAAATAGGAAAACCCTTAATTTACTTTTTTAATATTTTATTTATTGAAAGCCGACTCTGTGTCAGGTACTGTGGTAGCTTCTGGAGACAACAAATTAAGACATGGTACCTGTCTGTCAGTGCCAGTCTGGTGGACAAGATGAACATATACAATACTAAAGTACAATTATGATAAGGACTCCTTCGGGAAGTATGAATTAGGAGTAAAGAGATAATAACATTGGGCAGAATTCCAAGAATGATAATTTTGGTATGAGGGACCAGATAGAGTTTGAGGTGCTCTTCTCCAAGTGGAAATGCCATCAAGC
Source organism: Lasiurus cinereus (assembly GCA_011751065.1). NCBI lineage: Eukaryota > Metazoa > Chordata > Mammalia > Chiroptera > Vespertilionidae > Lasiurus > Lasiurus cinereus. Next base: position 19,143,353 of record JAAGEH010000311.1, on the reverse strand, counting down.
AGCTAGACACGTGGAACCAGGATTCCGCAGAGAGTTACAGACTGCAGAAACAGATTTGAAAGTCATTGCTGTAGTGTCAATTGAGGGCTTCTCAAGGAGAGCAAACACACACACACACACACACACACACACACACACACACACACACACCACCAACTTCTTTATGAATTTGAAGATCCTAAATTGATAAGACACACCAATTGGTTGTGGCTTTGTGTATGATGCTGTAAGTGTCCACAGAGCCTTATCGTGACTTTCATGGGCTGTAGTTGCCTCTGGATGCCCACCTACCCCACCACCTCTCCCAGCGCTTACTAGCCCAGCACACGCCGCCTGTGAGCACCTGTGGCTCTGACCCAGTCCTCAGCGAGGCAGGCCAGAGGGCACGGTGCTCACTGTCTCTGAGCAGCACTTAGCCATGAAGGGTGAGCATTGGGAGATAAATACCCCAGATTCCTTACTACTCATCTGGAATGACTTGAGCATATTCTACCCTTTGATGCAGCATTACCCAACAGGACTGACACTAGTGGCCCATAGTGGTAAACTGCTTGATTACATGCTACTGATTTTGGGCACTTCCCTGTGCTCTCCCATTATTATCCTCTCTTGGGATCACCTCCCAGAAAAGCTACTTGCTTTTTTTTTCTTTTTTCCAAATTCCTGTTTCAGGATCCAAGCTAAGGCAAACTGATTGTTATTTCTGGTCTTCTGAGGGCAAATTGTTTGAAATGTTAAAATGCTTCTATCCTTTCTCATCTGCTGCTATACTTTCTGTCTTATCCTATGCCATATTCCCTCAATGCTACCTGGCTATATACTCTTTCAAAACAGACATGGAATTATAAATAAACCTCCTTGACCTAGAAGACACAAATGGGTAATAGACACCTGGATAAAAAGTCCCTCATTTATTCTTGGAAACAGGTGTAATGATAATCCTATTTTGTATTTACTAAAATCTTTCTTTCCAAGGAGTTCAAAGTGTTTCTTATGAATCCCCTGTGGGTAAGAGCAGGACTGGCTTCTAGCACAGCTGTCAATTAGGAAAAGTGCAAATTATATGAAATGGGGCTTTGGAAACCATTGTGTTTCTCTTTTAAGTGACCTTCCCTGCCCCCTTGTACTCTTGACACCTGGCCCATTTGTACTGCCCCATTTCTCTTTTCACCCCAAACTCACTCCTTCCCATAGTGACTGCTGCTTAACCATTTTTCAATCCATCTCAGCAGTAGGAGTGATTATTGATATTATAAATTTGGGGTTATTTTCCCCAGGAGTATTTGCATTTTTAATATATATTTTTATTTTTATTGATTTCAGAGAGGATGGGAGAAGGACCCAAACATCAATGATGAAAGAGAATCATTGATTGGCTGCCACCTGCATGCCCCTCACTGGAGATCAAGCCTGTAATCTGGATATGAGCTGTGAGGGAGGATCCAACCATGACCTCCTGGTTCATAGGTTGATGCTCAGCCACTGAGCCATCCAGGCTGAGCTATATTTCATTTTAAGAGGACACATTTACACACTGAAAATCTAAAAAAATAAAATAAGTAGCAGAATCACAAGCAAATAAGAGCTTTTGTTTAAAGATCATATTAGACCAGTTGGCAATCTATATGATCTCAAACTTCTCAATGGGAAACTTTCAAGAGGACAAATATGGGTTAATGGTGCTCCCACCATTTTGTTTCAGAGACAAATTTAAATAACAAAAATGAAATGATGAGATTCCATGTATAAAGTTTTGTGCCTTTGATCACCCAGGATAAGTTAAATGTGTGTGTTTAGGTTAAGCTTTATGGAGTATTTGCTCTGTGCTGGACACTTAGGAGATGCAGAGAGAAAAGAATGTGAATGCTTCCTGTCTTTATGGCGCTTACTTGTGACACCCTATCTCTACTTTGGGGATGAAGAGTGAAGACGTCAGTTCTTAAAATGAGCTCCAGAATCGGTCTGCAGGGTGAGGACCTCTGATCTGATCAAAATCCAGAGTTAAAGAAAACATTGTGCTTCCAATTGGGAGGGTTTAAAAAAGGCAGCTCCTTTTCTTTAAACCATGCTCTCAGGAAGAAAGAATATAGTATTTGTGGAGTAAAGAAAAGACACTCCCTTTCACAACTTCTTTTCTTTTTTTAAAAAAAAGTATTTTTATTGACTTCAGAGAGGAAGGGAGAGGAAGAGAGAGATAGAAACATCAATGAGGAGAGAGAATCATTGATTGGCTGTCTCCTGCACACCCCCTATGGGGGATCAGGCTAGCAACCTGGGCATGTTCCCTGACCAGTATCGAACCATGACCTCCTGATTCATATAGGTCAATGCTCAACCACTGAGCCAAGCTGGCTGGGCAAAATAATGGTGGTAAGAATGTAGAACATTCTTCCCACATATGTCTTCCTTAAAAAAAAAAAAGTGCTCCAGCAAAGAAAGATTGATTGAAAAATAGCACAAATACATTGTTTTTCTTTCCCCTCCCAAATATGAAACATCAACTTGAGGGTGGGGTAATTTTATGCCAGCAATTTAGCAACACAAATAAGCAACATCAAACCCAAAAGGGACTTCTCTCCCAAGGGGAGGAGAGCTCTCTCTTTTCTTGGGTATAATCTCATTAGAGACCACTGATAAAGGCTGGTTGCTAAGACTGTGGATCAAATGTTTTGTGCTCCAATGTCCCAGAATGAACTAGGCAGAAAGCTTCTTTTCTCTTTTCAAATTATAGTTCACATTCAATATTATTTTGTACTAGTTTCAGATGTACAGCATAGAGTTCACACAATCATATAGTTTACAGAGATTTCCCCCTGATATTTCAAGTAGTCAGTTGGCACAGTATATAGTTATTACAATACTAGAGGCCCAGTGCACAGATTTGTGTACCAGTGGGGTCCCTTGGCCTGGCCTTCAGGGATTGGGCCAAAATCAGCTCTCTGACATCCCCCAAGGGGTCTCAGATTATGAGAAGGTGCAGGCCAGTCCGAGGGACCCCACTGGTGCATGATCAGGGCTGGGGAGGGACCTGGGGAGGGCTTCAGTATGTGTCTGGTCCGACTCGCCCAGTCCTGATCAGCTGGACCTCAGCAGCAAACTAACCTACCAGTTGGAGAATATGCCCCCTGGTGGTCAGTGCATGTCAAAGCAACTGGTTGAAGGGTTAAAATGAATGGTCAGACACTTAGCATATTAAGCTTTTATTATATAGGATTATTAACTGTATTCCTCTGCTGTTCTTTACACTTCTGTGACTACCAATTAGTACTTCTTAATTCCTTAACCTTTTTAGCCCAACCCCCTTCCCTCTGGCAACCATCTGTCTTATTTCTGTGTCTATGAGTATAAGAAAGCTTATTTGCAAAGTGTTCAAAGGCTGGTGAAGCAGCCACCCTAGTTGGGGCTTTCTGCATGCCCAGGCCTTCCCTGACCATATTGATTCAAACTCTATGAAAAAAAATATATATCTTTTTTTTTTCCGATGACCATAACAGCTATTTCCATAAAGAGGTCCAGATGTTTAATTTTTCCAAAAGAAAATTTTAACAAAAACAAAATAAAAGTAACTGAGGAAGGATCATTTTTCCATTGACTTCTTAACCCAAATGGGACTGGTTGCGCCAGTCTAAACCACAGATTCACTTCCTCCAAGAACTCATCCTTTCGTCCCTCTTCCTTTCGGCCTCCACGCAGGTGCCTTCCCAGAATGCCTCTGGCTAGGCGCTGCTGCCGCTGCTGTATTTCATTCCAAGAAGCTGTTTTTCAAGGGCCAGCTGTGGACAGCCGATGGTTGTCACACTTTGTCTCCAGCTCTCTGGGCGTAATAATAAGCAAAACATGGTTTCATCAACTTGAGCTACATTTTCCTAAGTCAGTTAGGAAATCCCCTCATGCAGTGGCCTGCAAAAACAAATGCCGACTCAGAAAGAACAGGTTTTTACAGAGGTATGGACCCATTCATAGCTCCTGTAAGCAAAAAAGGCTTGGTTTGGGGAAATGTGAATTTGCTGGGTGAAGTGACCAGCATGGGAAGCTATCATTTAAAGTAGCATCAATCGAGCCATAAAGTCATGCTTTGGAGTTTCTGTTTCTCTCCCAAACAGTTTTGATGTCTGAGCTTAGAAGGAGTTTCTCCTCTTGAAAATTCTAAACTTTTATATGATTTTTTAAAACATTAATTTCTGTGGGGAGAGTGGAGGTGGCCAGATCCCTGCACACCTACCTGGACCCTCCTGCCATCCAGCACCTTAAAAATAAGAGATGCCTGTGGGTGCCCCATAGCTTGTTTGGTTAATGCAATGGCTCATAACTAAAATGCCAATTTAACCACCAGTTTGTTTTGCTGGTGTTTGGTTTATACATAAACATGAGTGGGAAGGGACCAACATTTTTTTTTTAAGTACACATTTTATTTTTATTACTGCTGCTTTGTTTTTTGTTTCAAAGAGATGGCATGGACTCAGGGTACAACAGCTGTACTCAGCCCAGCTGGAAGGCCCCTGATTTTAAACTTCTATGTCTTAATAGGGGGTTGTGTGTTGAACATTCAAGTGCTGTTAACTATCTCTATTTTATTTGCCCTATGACTCCTGTAGAGCAGAATCCAAGACCACCTCCAACTAGGACAGATGGGGAGGGTTGAGGCTGAGGAACTGGCAAAGGCGATTTAGACCATGACATTTCATGAGGAGCTGGGATGCTACCCTCAGAGCTCGTCTCACAGGTCCTTACTATCCTAGGGCATGTGGAAGTTTTATCTTTGTGTCTCTCCTGTCCCCTGACCAGCTCATAAATTACATTCCCGAGGAATATAGTTTTGGTCTAGCCTGATTCATTATCTTAATATATTGTATCGATCAGATGTGAAAATGGAGAAATCTGGGACTCTCCTACACACAAAATAGACAATAAGTACTGACTGGATCGTGAAATGATTCAAATGATGCATAGGTCTTCCCAAGGAAACACCAACATTATTTCCCAAAGTCATCCAATCTTTCCTAAGATATCAAACACACAGGCCTAGCAATCAATGTCTAACCCCCAAAGTGGGCCTCAAGTGAGTTTAGGGAGCATTGAATTCTCTCCCTTGTTTTGTGTTCATCACGTTTTTTGTTTTTGGTTTTTCTAATGTAAACTTCTTTTATCCATTAAAATCCAGAGTGTTTCTGAGTGACAGTGGTCGGTCATGCAGTGACAAAACAAAACTTAGGAGGATAAATTTGAACTCAGATGGAATAATTTAGTAACATTTTGAAGATTACTTTTTCCAGATGATCTCATCATTTCTCCTAGACAAGAGGGACTCGAGTCTGATGCCTCATTCCTATGATCCCGAATGGGTTCCTACTGGGGATTCCGGCCTGAGCCATGCATATTTTTTGACCGTAGGTTGCATGTATGGAATTAGGGGGTTAATCCAAGATGCAGCATTTTAGACCGAAGAAAAAGCCGAGGCCAACTTTCCAAGCGAGTTGTTCATTTCAAGGGGCTGGGCGGCCAGTGAAAAATCTGCACATGATAATGAGATGAAAACCAGTGAGATCAGGCTAGAGTGAAAGTCCAAAACAAAGAATGAGTGGCAAAGTTGAGAAACAGTCTGAATGGGGAGAAAGTAAATGGCAGCAACTTTTTTATGGAGTGGTAGTGGTTTTGGGTGTGGCCCCGGAGAGAGCCATTAAATGCCCCGATTTGGTGTGAACACATCTTAAATTTGTTTCTAGGAAAAACAGATTGGAAAATCAATTAACTTAGAATTATGGAAGGATGAAAACAGGAACCAGGATCAAAAGAGCAAAGAAAATGAAAGAGAATACAGTTAGAAGGTGGCTCATCCCACTGGGATAAAAACATCTCATAGTATGCAGTGATTTTGTAGGAGTAATTTCTAACCTATCAGTGTGCATAGGTATAAGGCATAACCCCAGGTTATTTGAAAGGAGTAGCAGTATTAGCAGTCTGAATGTAAGCTATTCAGTACTTGCCCTGGAGGGGAAAGACTTCAATTTTTATTTTATTTTTATAGAGTTTTCCTCTAAGTTCCTAAGTGGGAACGGAACTCAAGATACTGGACACATGAGGGATAGACCTAACTGCCACTTGATCGAATGTACAGTGAGCAATGATGCCTTGCATTTGGGGCCCAGAAATGTATTGCTTCATGGCTACATTTATATTTATAGTGTTTTATTCTTTCTGATATAGTTTATTCATTTTGAATTATCCTATTCATCAGTACTTTCAATCTGAATCTAAATCTGTGCTTTACAAATGCATGGTTTACTCAGATTTATTCTATTAAGTTAATTTATATGTGAATTAAGAAATTTTTATTCATTTTTGGTTATAAAAGAAATGCACATGCTCATTAAAACAAAACTCCAAATAACACAAACGTGTATGAACTTAAAAGTTTTTACTACTTATCACCCAAGATAATAATCATTATGTTTAGGTCAATAAATATCCAGGAAGAACCTACTATGGGTCAGGCTCTGGGCGTTATGAGGATAAAACAACAAACAGGTCACAGCTTCTGTCCTCAAGAAGTCACTGTTCTGAACTGATTTTCAGTTGGGGATTCATATTGGAGTCATTTAGGAGTGTATTTAAAAATGTACATCAAGCTAAGAATTACTCAGCTCTAGAGAGCCAAGAACGATTAAGAGATCACTTTTCCTTTCTTACCAAATTTTACTTACACGAGTGGTTTCTAGTACCCTCAGAGTTTTGCAACTCTTATGCCTGTGATTGTTAAAAAGGCTTGGAGTGGCATTATTTTGCCTGTGCAATAGCAAGGAGTCAAAGATAGTAACAGATAGTAACCCTAGTGAGGTTATAATGAATGTCTCCATGTCTTATTGTTCATATATGAGAGCATTAATCAGCAAAAGTGCTATATATAGGAAGAAAAGTTAATAAAGATATACCCAGACATACATTAAAGTGCTTAATAATTTTAATAAACTAAGAATATTTTACCTATTCATTAGGTTACATAGTTTGACACCTAGACTAGCCAAAGGTGGCAGGGGGAAGAGATCATAGAAATAAGCACTCATATGTGGGATGTAATGATCAATATAATTTGATGAACAAAAATAGATCCAGAGACAAATGGCCGGGGAAGTGGGGGGTTTAGAGAACAACCAAAGGACTTGTGTGCATGCATATTAACATAACTAATGGACACAGACACTGGGGCGGTGGGGGCTTGCCAAGGGTGGAAATGGTGGGGGGGGCAGTTAATTGGGGGAAAAGGAGATATACACTGAGTGCCCAGATTATTATGCATTCAGAGGCCCAGTGCATGAATTTGTGCATGGGGTCCAGTCATGAATTCATGCATGGGTGGGGTCCCATCAGCCTGGCTAGGGAGAGGGGACATGGGTGGTTGGCTGGCCTGCCTGCTGGTTGAACTCCTGGTTGAGGGGACAATTTGCATATTAGCCTTTTATTATATAGGATATATACTGAGTGGCCAGATTATTATGCATTCAGAGATAATAATGATTTGGCCACTCAGTGTATAGAAAACTTAAGATAATAATAATAAAAAAAAGAAATGAGAATAATTTAGCTGGTATACTCAGCAGAAGTTGATGACCAATTGGGTGTGGCTTGCAAAGCTGGGTGGATGAGAGTGCCACTTTCTGTGGCTGGTATTGTGGAACTGGAATGATGTATCTGTGTGTGTATATGCTTGTGTGTAGCAGCTTCATCTTTATGAGGAAAGTTGCACTTCGGCTGAACAATGGCTTTGGTGAGTACTGATGTGTGGCTATCTTTATGGACCCATGCACATGGAGGTCGCTTTTAATATTTCTTCAAAATTTCAGACAGTCTGAGTTGTAGTTTCTATATCTATTAAGTAAAGTGCATAGAGGTAAGAGCTTTTTGATTTGCTGTATATATACTCAGTCTCAATATGTTCTCTGTCTAGCATACTTCTGATTTAACCCCAGAGATCTTGTTAGGGGAACAGGACATTTAAGTGAAATTGAAGCTCTATTTCTCTATGTCCTCTAAAACCAACTGAGAGATGGTTTCCTGTGTTGGGAAGGATCTCACTATCCGACTTGGTGATTTATGATTTTGTTAGTTGCATCTGTTTATTTTGCTTGCAGCCAATTCATGCTGGTTTTAAAGAAATATAAGTATAGCAAGAGAGGAAACATTGAGGAGACAGAGGAAGGACAACTTTGGGATATGGGAAAGGTGAGAAGAATTTAGGAAAAGAGAAGTTATCGGCGGGGGAAAAAAAAAAGGCTGTTCCAAAAATAGAGAGAAGGGAGGTAAAAAATAAAGAGAAGTAGAAGGAAAAGTTTTGCAAAACCTTGTTGAACCAGACCTGATTCCAGTCCAAATTGACCCCTTATCTCATCCAAGTACTGTCCAGCCCCTTTACAGTTCGTAAGATGTGATGGAACCACAGGCCAAAGTGGTGTGGCCAGAGGCCATGGGCCTGGGGGAAGCATCTTGCCAGTGGGGTGATGTGGGAAGACAGTGTGGGGAGCTGGCCAAACTATGGTCGCTAATGCTATGTAATGAAGGCTAAGTGACAGACGGATATCCACTTAACTGCTGATTCCATCTCTCCACACCCTGTTATCATCCTTTGACTGCTTTGCAGAAGGTACATTTTGCCAGAAAATATGTTTTAGGTTACTTTATTTTTTATTATTACTTTTTGGTTCTCGGTCATGAAACAACTTCCCTTTTCCTCTTGGTTGATGTCAAGGTAAAAGCTTGAGATGGTGCCATTCTGGAGCTGTTCATCTTGTCATCCCCAGAGGTTTCAGATGGCCTTCTGGAAAACTGCCAAGAGAGGATATTGACTCTAAAGGCAAGGAGGCAGTTCCCACACAAGGAGCCATCTGAATCCCAAGTGGCTTTTGTGGGGAGCAGGGGGGAGAGAGAGAGAAAGAGCAGGAGAAAGAGAGGGGGGGAGGAAAGAGAGAGAGAAATTGGAGAGGGGGGGAAGAGAAAGATTGGAGAGAGAGCGAGAGTGAGAGAAAGAGAGAGAGAGAGAGACAGACAGACAGATGGCAAAGAGATTGGGCTCCAATACCTTATCTCTGTGATCACTTGTCTCCTCTTGTGGGTAAGCTAGTGTTGCACTTGTTCCAATCAGTTTGGCTTCTGTATCTTTGCTTGTGGGAGCTCAATGAATCTTCAGCCATTAGGGTTTGAGATTAGAGGGTTCCAAGGAATACAGGAAGCAATTGGTAGCTAAGAGGCTAAGAATTAGAAATAAACCCTTACTCTTTTAGAAGTAAGAATTTCTCTTTTTCCAAAAACAAAACAGACCCCCCAATTTTGGTTATTTTTTCCCTTATTTATGACTTTTTAAACATTAACAACTTTTTCTTACCCCTATAATTACAACCCAAATCAGAGAGGACTCTGGAAGTTGAGAGCAAGGATATCATATACAGTCATGAGGCAATTGCAAATAATATGTAGGAAGAAACAGAAACAAAAAATGCTCCCAGAAAGCCTGGATGAATGATGGGTGTCCTGAGTGCCTGCGGCCTTATTTGCCATCACCATGAAAACTCTTGATTCAGTGAGAAGGGCAAATGTGAAGTCTAATGACTGAGATATTTTCCTAATAAGCTTCATTTGCCACTTGGTTGAGCTCAGCCGCCTTGTACCCTTCATTCTTTCTTTGCTCATCCCTCTGTCCCACTGTCTTCTTCTCTTTCTTCTTTCCTGTGTATTATTTATGATAAGTCCAACCTAAGTATAGGGAATACAGCCATGAATCAGGCAGACATGGCTTTATGGAATTCACCAGTATACTTATGGAAAATTTCCCCTTATGTTCTTAATCTTTAAAAATGCCCTGTATATTATGTCTCTTAATGAAATTACCAGTTCTTTGAGAATTACTATTTTTGTGTGTGTTCAGAGTATATCCAAAATAAGTATTACAAAAAAAAAAAAAGAAAGAAAACACAATAACTGCCATAATAATGTGGATACGTCTCATCATATACAAACTTGAGCTCTTTGGAAAGTTCATGATAAATAGAAATTGCTATCATGTCTAGTCAAAAAAATTCTTAATATTTTACTTTAAAATGATATCATTTTCAGTGGAGATTTTTTGAGTAGTATCCAACATCCCTGAAGGACTGTCTAAGGAGTTCTGTGTGTCAAGGTTAGTCTTCCAGGGGTTCTAGCTGCAAAGGTCGTTGCCCCGAGGGGGCTTTCCAAGAAGAGTCCTCCATCTTGGAGAAAGGAAAGCATAATTTTTGGGCGACACCCTGTCTATTTTAAATCATTGGAGAGGGGAAAAATATTTTTCTCCAAGACTGTAATTTTCCAGATGACGCCATATTGTTGCACGGTTGCCATACCATGAGAAAGAACATTCTTGTGGTTTCTGCACTGGAAATCCTGTAGGAATGCTATTTTTGGCATCTTTTCAGAATGAAGCCAGGCAAGTATGGGGAACAGACAAGCCAACCAGATAGAGCCTGTGGTCTCTCGGCATTTTAGAAAAGTCCCTTCAACACGGCATTTTTTAAAAATAGGACTTCTCAGTGTATGAGGTGTTGAGTGGGATGGATGATGAGGAGTAGGGGGTGGAAATATTAGTCCAGGTCAAATCCGAACTTTCATGTGATTATTCTCTCATAAAAATAATTTTGAACCTCCAATTTTGTCTTTTAGTACACATATGAATATCTTTTTTCAAAATTAAATTTTGATAGCCAGGGAATTTTTTCTTATGTTTGCATTCTAATAAAAATAGAAGAGACTAAGATGAGTAGATGGATATTCAATATAGTCTTCCAGCTGGGGTTTGGCTCCTGGGAAAACCTACTTTCTGAATCTGAGCTGAATGTCATGTGTAAATCAGAAATGATCTGGTTAAAAACAATTGTATAGGATTCTTCTTCTTTTTTTTTTTAACTAGGAAAGTCATAATAATTTAAAAAACTATGGCAACATTTGGTCAGATAACATTTTTTCTCTCTTTAACTTAGAAAGTTATCTTACCACACCACCTTTAAATAGCACCTTTTAGAAATACTTCCAGATTGTGTTCAGTCTTTTTCCTCTGAGATGAAGATATTGATAAAGAAGATACAATACTTTTATTTAATCCCTGAATTTTATTTTTAAAATAATTATTTATTGTTGAAACTATTACATGTGTCTCCCTTTGACCCCCTCTAGTTCACCCCCACCCCTCCTCGAATGCCAGGCCTTCACTACCCTATTATCTGTGTCCATGGGTTATGCATATATGCATACAAGGTCTTTGGTTGATTACCTCTCCTCCCCTCTCCCCCACCAAGAAGACACAATGTGTGTAAAAGGCAGTTTAACATCTAAGTGTAGAAATTATTTTGAGGAAAATCCTATTAGTATTAGAAATATTTCCTGGGCATTTCTAACATCCAAGTGTGGGATTAAATTGATCTAATACAGTAATTGAATTACAAATGAATTAAATCTTATTCCAGCAGTCTGCATGATTTTTTTGCCAAGGGTTCTTCAATACAACTTCTCTCTGTGTCTCTCCACCTATATATCTCTGTTTCTCTCTCTTTTCTTTCCTTTCTCTCCTCCTCCCCTTCACCTTTGATGGTGACTCAATAGCAGAAATATAGGAACAGCCTAAGCACATGCCCTAAGCTTGCTCTTCTTTCCTGCTCCGCGTTGCTGTGGGTAGGCTGGGAGGTAATAAGCTTGGCCCCAAGGGGAGGGTGTGGAGAGACCATATGGTTTCTCTGGCAGTTATTGGGAGCAGTGTTGACAGGCTTGGGAGAAAGCCGAGGTCTGTCTCCTGTGCCAGCAAAAAGGACCGCAGTGACTGACGCAGAGCTCTGGACAGAGGAGTGGAGAGGCCCATGGCTCTGGAAGGTCTGGGTTTAATGCCTCATAAAACTATTCAAGAAGAACCTTTAAATGGAAAAATCCCTCTTAGTACTAGAAAGGGTGCTCTCTGTCTTTTAGGCTCTACTTTGCAAATAAGAAAACTGTTAATTGCTTTTATTAGTATAATTAATGTAACGAAGGAATTTTAAGTGCTAGGCTAGGAAGAGATCCTTTCTTAAATCAAAACTTTTATTAGACCAGAAGAGAGAGGATAGGTACAGCTAGATCCTCCTACTTGCCATTTGAAAAACCTGGACTTCTAAGAGGTATAAATTATTTCTGAAAGTTTCTATCTGTATGGAAAGAAAGATGACAAGTTAAGAAGTAAAGGTTGGGGACATGGAGCTTGAGGCTGTACTTTCTAGTTTTCATGAGTAAATTAAGAAAGCAATTACTGTTTTTTTATTAATATATTTTTTATTGATTTCAGAGAGGAAGGGAGAGAGAAAGAGAGGGGTGAAAGAGAGAGAGAGAGAAGGAGAGAGAGAGAGGAGCATCAATGGTGAGAGAGAATCATTGATCAGCTGCCTATTGCATGCCTTCTACTGGGGATCTAGCCCTCAACCTGGGCATGTGCCCTTGACTAGAATCAAACTTGGGATCCTTCAGTCTGCAGGCTGATGCTCTATCCACTGAGCCAAAATGGCTAGGGCTCAATGTCTGTTTTTGCGAAATAATTAGCGATTGTGTGTATATGTAAGAAGTGGGATCCTCCAGCTAAGTTCTACCCGGAGGCTTAGGTAGCTACTGGTCAGCTACATGATATTGGAGAAGAAACTATGTCAGCTGCCAAGTTTCCTTCCAGAAGAAAGTGGCTCTTAGGGTGTCCCTAAGCAAAAGTATGTTAGAAAATTATCCTTTGGTGATGCTCTGATGCCATGGCCTGGTTTCTGGGACTACAGGGAGCCAGTGGAAAGAAAAGGTAGTAAGGGGATTTTGCATGGGAAAATTTTAGTCCCCTCAAGGGTCAACCAGGGTCACACGCCATAGTCCATTCAATCAGATGTTTTTTCCATCCTATTTTCACTGTATCCATTATCCTGCCTGTTCTGCTTCTCTCTTGGGTTATTATAAACCTGGAAGGCAGATTCTCACAGAAACCTGAGAGAGAGAGAGAGAGAGAGAGAGAGAGAGAGAGGCAGCTAGGGACGAGGCAGAGGTTACTGTGTTTAGAATCCTGGTCAGATTCCTTCAAGCCTCCGCCTGATTTTCTTTTGGGTTGGCCTGTTTCCTTTAATATCCTGGACAATATAATTATTTGCATGGCTGGTCAGAAAGAAATGGCAGACTTCAATAAAAGTACCACTTCAATTAGAGTCACAGAAAGAAATAAGAGACTATCACAATTATAAGTCGTCTATTTGCCAGCTGGGCGAGGACAGAGTGCTATCTCTGCCGGTTGGCCATCCGGAGAGTTTTCAAGGATTAACAAGAAGAGTTAGTGAGAAGATCCTGTGGTCACATCGGAATTTGCTACATATCTTGTGGGCTTCTCTGGAGCTAGATTTGTTTTAGGGGAAAATGTAAGACTGGATTAATGCCACTTGCGGAATCTTGATACCTTGATCTCAGATACATCTACAGGCTTGCATTTAAACCTATGTTGGATTGGACGGTGCTTCTGATGACAGCTTGACCAAAATATTATGAAAAAAGTGGAAGAAAAAGTACAACTTAATGATAGAGCATTAGCTTCTGCATTTCTGATTCACCTCTCAAAATGGAAAAACCAAGTACAATAGTTAATCATCCTTTTGTAGCTTGTGGGAGTAAACTTGTGAATGCAGTTTTCTCATCTCAGTTCTTGATGTAAAGATTTAAGAAGTTATAATAAGAAAAAGCAACTAAAACAGTATGTACCCCAGATAGTTTTTGATTCCTACAAGCATTAATGTGATCTTGGAATAATTCACACTTTTTTTTTTTTTGAAACTGCTAAGTAACCTTCCAGGAAAGAGCCATCTCTTTCTGGGAAGGCCTTGTGCTGCTTAATGTGGCTCTTGACAAGGGTAGATCAATCTATTAAAATTTAATAATTTTTTCTCATTTAACAAGTTGGGGCAAAGAAACAAGCAAAAAAAAAAGGCACATTGTACAGAATTTTCATTATGACATGATGAGAGGTATAAAGAAGTCCCCTTGTGCACCCATGCGCTGATTCTCTTCTTTCGGGGCTGCTGTTTGTTTCCAAACAAAACAATTTGATTCATTTTCTTAATTAAGTTGGAAAAAAAATAAAAGGAAAAAACTCCAACATTTAAAAAGTCAGCTTCCTCATGTGACCTTTCACAAGCTGAAGAGTATATGCGGATTTAATTATAAAGGACTGGGGGGAAAAATCTTTCTCCTTTCTATTTTGGTGCAATTAAGTACCTGTCACACTCAGGCAACCCTTCATTTTTCTTGAGTGAAAACAGTTGATGAACTTAAAACTAATCCTGCCCCTAGGCTTTCTTGATGAAAGCCCTGTAATTAGAAATAGGGTTTCATCTAAACTTAAAAAGGTTTTTTTTTTTCTTCTTCTGGATACATTTTTACTTTGACAAAAGCTGTTAAATTTTGTATTTCGTGTTGGGCAGGATAACATCAATTTTAACCAGCACCAAAGAGCAGGCATGTGTGGAGCTGTGACTGGAGGATGGGAAGGGATGCCTATTATTAGTTAGCGGTTGTTACCCATGACCTTGCTGCTCCAAGTGTGGTCGGTCCAGGGACCAGCAGCATTGGCCTCCCTTTGGAGCTTGTTGGAAAAGTAGAACAGGTCCTGCCCCACACCCGGTTGCAAATGTAAGCCTAGAATGCTCATTAATGCATAAGAAACATTGGTTTGCCATGCTGACTGGTTTGTCAAAGAAAAAGGAACTTTCAAGTAAATAATAAGTCGACTCTGTTCTTAGGGGAAGAAAAGCTTATAAGTTAAAGAACGGTCAGTTTTATTTATTGGATCTTAAAATCTAGACAACTTATGTTGCCAGAATTTTTCAAAGCTTGCTTCTACTTCCAGGGGTTTCCCATGAGAAATGGCTTTGCCTTAGATTCTGGACTCTCGTTTACCATTTCCCGATGTGGACAGGGAGTGAAATCTCCAGTCTGCAGGGCAGATCTGGCTCTTGGTTATTCTTCTCGAAGGAAGTATAATTTCCATGCAAGAGTGTTTGACTGAAAGTAGTTCTTCAGCAAGTATTTGTGAATGAATCATTGAATACAGTCAGGTCATAGCTAATTTGTCATTTATATATTTCCTTTGGAGACATGTCTATTCAAGTCCTTTGTCCATTTTTTAATTGTTTTTATTGTTGTTGTTTTTGTTTTTGTCATTGAGTTGTAGGAGTATCTATCTATCTTCTGGATATTAACCCCTTATCTTGTATGTGATTTGCACATTCTTTCTTTCATTCCATGGGGTGCCTTTTCACTCTGTTGATAGTGTCTTTTGATGCACAGTTTTTATTTTAATCTAACCCAATTTTCCTATTTTTTTTTTTGTTGCCTATGTGTTCAGTGTTATATCTAAGAAGTTATTGGCAAATTTAAGGTCCTGAAGCTTTTCTCCTATATATTTTTCTAAGACTTTTATGTCTTACATTTAGTTCTCTTACTCATTTTTATTTACTTGCTGGTGTGTATATTTTGACTTAATTTTTGGTGTATGGTGTAAGGCAAAGATCAAATTTCATTCTTTTGCACATGGATATCCAGTTTTCCCAGTACCATTTGTTGGAAAGACTACCCTTTCTCAATTGAATGATCTTTGCACTCTTATAAAAAATAATTTGACCATATATATGAAAGTTTAGTTTTGCGGTCTTTATTCTAGTCTGTAGGAAGTGGTTATAGGGTTAAGCCTTGGACTGACCTGCTGGCAAGGCCGTAAACAAGTCCCAGTTTAGAGGGCACAGCCCTCTTAGCATACTTAAGCTTGATCTTTTTTTATTTTATTAATTTTTATTAATTTTTTATACATATCTCCCCATTGCCCCCCCCTCCCTCCCAGGCATACCCCGACACCCCAGTGTCTGTGATCATTGGTTATGCTTATATGCATGCATATAAGTCCTTTGATTGATCACTTATCTACCTCACCTAACTTTAATCTTTCTGCTGTAATTTCACAGTCTGTTTGATGCTTTATGATTTTTGTCCTCCTGAGAATTATCAGTCTACTCCCTTTCTGTGCTCCTGATTCTATTATATTCACCAGTTTATTCTGTTATATGCTTAATTTCTAGTTGGTCTTTTTTCATCTTTAGTTGGACCTTTTCCATCTCCTCTTGGGACTTGATAAATTTATCCATCTTTTCTAGCATATACTTGAAAAACCTTATAAACGTGGTTTTGAACTCTATATCCAGTCATTTTTTTTCCCTCCATTTCTTTTGTTTGTACTTCCTTCCCTTGTCTCGGCATTTTCACTATGCCGGGGAAACTTCTGTGTTGAATTCAGCTTTATGATACCAGATGTGCAAAGCCGCAGAAGCCTCTGTTGAGCTTGGGAGGGTGGAGTCTCAGGGCTTAAGGGACCGCCTTGCCTTCCAGTCGGCCCCACCCTCCACGGCCCCTGAGTCTCATGTGACTGGGTAATGGCTGGAGCGAGCCCGCAGTGCCTCTAACCGCTGCCTTTCCTGCTCCCCTGCGCACCAGGACCACACGAGTCTAGGTCTCCAGAGTTTCGTCCGAAACAGGGGCTTAGTGGAGTCAGAAGTGGCACAGTTGGGAGGGTCTGTCTCCCGCCCACTCGCGAAAGCCAGCGGCAGTCTGTCCTGCACGCAGTGCCGTGCACACCACCAGCCCTTTGATCTTTTGCGACTCCCCTAAATCTCCTTGCACCTCTCCCTTTTCACAGTCCAAACTCCCCCCGTATGAGTTTCGGCTGGATCTGGGGTTTAGTGTCGTAGGGTAAGAGGTTCAATGCCTTTGAGAGTCTCCGTTTCCCTCCTGCCAGAGAAAGCCAGCCAGGTACTCCGGCACCCGTTCTCTCCTCGCGCGCGTTTCCGTACCTCAGCTTTTTGCAGCTCCTCTGGGTCTCTGTGAGCCCCTCTCTTTCCCTCTAGTTGTAGAACTTCCACTCAGCCAGCTTTCCTGTGGTTCTAGATGATGTCCGTTCTGTCTTTTAGTTGTAGTTTTGAAATTGTTGTGCGAGGCAGCAGTGTAGGTGTTTTACCTATGCCGCCATCTTGGATTCTCTTAAGCTTGATCTTGTGATGGCTTTCTAGATCTTTCCTGGGTAGCTAATGGGTTGTGGGAGGTGCAGCAAGTGCTGCCAAAATGAGTGAAACTTACAAGAACATTGTAAATTATCTTGTTTACCTCTGACTATAAAATAAAGCATCGGCTTGCAGTCTAGATCTGTTCTGTGGTCTCAGTCATGCACAGAAGATCCACCTAGACCCAGCTTATTCTCTTTGTCTTTTCTCCATCCTTCGCTGGCCCTCCCTCAGGCTCACTGAACCATTGGCTGTGCTGGTGTGGCACAAGTGGCACCCAACATGGGGCTGAGTTTGGCCCTAGTGGCACTGAATGCAGACCTGAGTGTGAGGAAACTGCCATTGTCAGGTGAAAGGAGGCCCCAACGCATGCACACAGTAAGTAAGGTAGGGGTGTAATACTAGCTAGGTGTAAAACATGGGAAATTCAGGATGCATATCCATGCTTAAGGCTATGCTCTAAGCAAGAGACTGTTCTGTGAGGTATGAACAGCTTTTAAATTTTTTGGACTTTGTGAGGAAGATAATGTAAATATAGAGTCATTGGAGAAGGTAGGTAAACAACTTCACAATCATTATACTATAGCTGAAGGTCCAGAGGAAATGCCTGCCTCTACTTTCAGTCTGTGGTCCCTGATTCAGGACTGCAAAGAGCCCAATCCAGAAGGGGAGTGGAGGAATGTGGCAGGGGAATCAAGACAGATGGGGGAAGGTTGCCAAAGGCTTCTGACTTCACCATTGGTGCCTCTGCAGCCTCCTCCAGTTCCTGGGGAAATATAGGGATTGGTTATAGGGTTAAGCCTTGGACTGACTCAGCTCCTGTGGGAGAGAGCCCTCCAGACGATGAGCTTCCTCCCAAATATGAGCAAGATATGGAGGTTGCAAGGGTTTGGGATGATGGGGGTGGAGATATGCTAACGTATTGCCTCAGGGCATGGCCAATAGTCCTACCTTATGTCAGGATTTTGTGGCTGCAGCCATACATCCTATAAGGAAAAAATATCCCGAGGCTTATATTATTCATTATATGGATGACATTCTCTAGGCTCATAAAAATGAAACACATCTAAATAATATCTATATAAATTTGCAGGATTCCCTGCATTGTGCTGGATTAGGCATAGCACCTAAAAAAGTTCAAAGGACATTTCCTTTTTCTTATTGGCAGCATTATTGAGGGAAAAACAATAAGACTTCAGAAAATTTACATTCAGACTGGCACTTTACTTACATTAAATGACTTCCAAAAATTATTAGGAGATATTAACTGGGTTTGACCTGCTTTAAAATTAACCCCTGCTGACTTAAGCCCTTTATTTCATAAACGAAGGGGAGATTCATCTCCATCATCCTCACACTGCTTGACAAAGGAAGCTAAGACAGCCTTACATAAAGTTGAGGATGCCTTAAGTTCAGCACAACTTACTAGAATTGAT
Organism: Lasiurus cinereus; assembly: GCA_011751065.1. Classification (NCBI taxonomy): domain Eukaryota; kingdom Metazoa; phylum Chordata; class Mammalia; order Chiroptera; family Vespertilionidae; genus Lasiurus; species Lasiurus cinereus. The sequence continues at coordinate 19,124,818 of JAAGEH010000311.1, read as the reverse complement.
TACTCCCTTCCTTTGTAAGTTTTAATTTTCTCTACGACACATACACCCACTGGGGTCATTTGACAAGCCCCTGGAGTTGTTGAATGGCTATATTTGGTTATTTCTCCAACTAAGGTATTAACTCCTTTCCATGATTCGGTTTCCCAGCTAATAGTTCAAGCCCACCTTTGAATAGGCCAATTAGTGGGCCAAGATCCTGACCTTATTGTAGTGCCATTTATAGCTATACAGCAAGATCGGCTCTGGCAATGATCAACAAATTGGCGAGTTGCACTTGCTAATTTCTCTGGACAGGTTGGTAACCAATATCCAGCAAATAAAGATTTTACAATTTCTCTCAGTTACTACCTTTACCTTCCCAAAGATAGTGAAGTCACAACCTGTATCTCAGGCATTAACCATTTTACATATGGATCCAGTTCTGGAAAAGCTGGATACTACTGCAGAAAAGGTCCTTCAAAACCCTTATATTTCAGCACAACAGACAGAAATAAAAGCTCTTATCTATGCCTTGACAGATTTTGCTATGGATCCCATTAACTTATATAGTGATAGTACTTATGTGGTAAGTATGGCCAAACTAATCGAAACGGCTACTCTAGGGCACACTAATTCAGAAGAATTCTTTCATTTATTTTTCAACCTTCAAAAAGTCATTAAAGAACAACAATTTTTCTGCTTTATTGGTCATATCTGGTCTCATTCTAGTCTCCCTGGTCCATTAGCTATAGGCAATGATACTAGTGATCACCTCCTTGCTGTAATGCAGAGGCTACCCTATTTTCCCTTGCCCAGTCCTCCCATGCTGTGCATCATCAAAATGCTGCTGCCTTACGCAAACAATTCTGTATTTCTGGGGAACAAGCTCGTCAAATTGTGTGTAAAAGCAGTGCTCTCAGTGTGTAATTCATTGCCCTGTACAATTGTTGGGGGTTAATCTTAGGGGTCTTAAACCTAATCAAATTTGGCAAATGAATGTCACCCACATACCAAAATTAGGTAAGCATAGATGGGTACATGTCAATATAGATACCCGCTCCACTTCATCTTTTGTGACTCCCCAAACAGGAGAGAGTGCCAAGCACGTAATTAATCATTGCCTAGCTGCCTTTTCGTTACTAGGTCCTCCCTCAGAACTAAAGATAGACAATGGACCCCCATACACTAATTCTGCTTTTCAACATTCCTGTCAGCAATATCAAATTTGTCATAAAACTGGTATCCCTTACAATGCTCAAGGTCAAGCAATAGTGGAAAGAGCAAATTGTACTCTTAAAATGCAATTACTAAAACAGAAAGAGGGAGACAGATGTTATGTGTCACCTGAAAACAAACTTAGTCATGTTCTTTATACTTTAATTTAGAGGCCTGGTGCACGAAATTTCATGCACAGGGGGCAAGGGGTGTCACTCAACCCAGCCTGCACCCTCTCCAATCTGGGCCATCCCTCACAATCCAGGACTGCTGGCTCCCAACTGTTCACCTGTCTGCCTTCCTGATTGCTGCTAACTGCTTCTGCCTGCCAGCCTGATCACCTCCTAACCACTTCCCTGCAAGCTTGATTGATGCCTAACTGCTCCCCTGCCAGCCTGTTTGCCCTTAACTGCTCTCCTCTGCTGGCCTGGTCACCCCTACCTGCCCTCCCCTGCAGGCTTGATCACCTCCAACTGCCCTCCCTTGCATACCTGGTCTCCCCCAACTGCCCTCCCCTGCTGGCCATCTTGTAATGGCCATCTTGTGTCCACATGGGGTCAGTCATCTTTGATTTTGAGTTACTGTAGTTTGATTTCTCTATTATTGTAGTATTGCATTGGCATTGTTTTATTAATAACCATGTCTGAGTTTTACATTGGCATTGTTTTGTTATTGGTTTTGCATTGGCACTGTTATGTTAATATTTTAATAATCAGAACTTTGTTCTTGATGTTTAAGTTTTACTTCCATTATTAGTACCTTAAAATTAAAAGAAGGGCGAGATGTAGGGAGCAGTTCTAGGATTAAGCCTCGGACTGACATGCTGGCAAAGTCCCAGTTTAAAGGGCATAGCCCTCTTAGCATAATTAAGATTGATCTTGTGACTGTTCCCTAGATCTTTCCTGGGTAGCTAATGGGTTGTGGGAGGTGCAGAAAATTGTAAATTACAAGAAAATTGTAAATTACCTTGTTTACCTCTGACTATAAAATAAAGCATCAGCTTGCAGTCTGGATCTGTTCTGTGGTCTCAATCATGCACAGAAGATCCACCTAAACCCAGCTTATTCTCTTTGTCTTTTCTTCATCATTCCCTCAGGCTCACCAAACCCTTGCCTGTGCTGGTGTGGCACACTAGTCCATTGGTTTACATGTTTGTTTTATGCCAGTACCATACTGTTTTGACTTGTGTAGCTTTGTAATAAGTTTTGAAATTAGGAAGTATGAGACCTCCAACTGCTCTTTTTCGAAATTGATTTATCTATTTGAGGTCCCTTGAGATTCCATATGAATTTTAGAATTTTTTTTTCATTTTTTAAGAAAATCATTGGGACTTTAATAGGTCAACCATGTTTTCAGAATGCATGAAGGAAGAATGAGTAAAAGAATGAATTTCAAAAGCTCATTTATGCCTAAAGTTATGGACATCTTTAGCAACATGTTCTAAATAATCTGGGAGATTTTTCCATGAAAGAAAGACATTTTTTCCTATAAGTCAAATTCCATTTAGGTTTACCTATTTTTATTTTTCAAAAGGATTTGACACAAATTACAATTAAAAGAATAATAGAGGAATAAAAGTCAAACAATTAAAAAGGTGATAGAGGATAAAAAGGAGGAAGGAAAAAACAGTCTCTCTATTTTGTGCATTCAGCTTAGTTTTAAGTTTCCTAGCAACTGATCAAAGAGGAACATATAACAAGGCAGTGTAGCATCTCAACCCAAATCAGAGCAAATAGTCTTTCACCTCTGCTCTACCTGTATCAGCCCCGATAGCTTGCTGTGTGTGTGTGTGTGTGTGTGTGTGTGTGTGTGTGTGTGTGTGTGTATGTGCGCGCTTGGGGGCGGGGGGCGGAGGAGGGACATGGGAGGGGGGTTTCACTCACTAGGGATAATACTGTATGCATTATTCTTTAAGTTGCTTTATTCAACTAAATATAACTTGGACGTATTTTTATAGAATATATATAGATACACTTTAAAATTTGAAGGACATAAAATATTTAATTGTGTGGCTATAACATACTATATTTAACTGGTAATAATTATATTGAGTTTTTGTTCTTAAGGTTTTTTTATGAACATCTTTGCAAGACAGATATGACAACTGTTTTTGGGTAAATTCCTGGAAGTAGGATTGCTGACTCATAGGATATATGCATATAAAACTTTTATCTATATTGCCAAACCATCCTCCAAAACATTGCATCAATTTATACCCAGCCAGTAGTGTATGAGAATGTCAAGTTTTGATACTATTAGCTATAATCAAATATTTAATCTTTGCTAATTGTTGGATGAAAAATAGTATTTCATTACTTTGATTGTATCCTATAATTATAATAATGGTTGTGAATTTTTTATTGTGTTTGTTGGCTCTTTTATTTCTTCTGTGAATTATCTGGCCTTTTCTTTTCCCATTTTAATATTAGATTGTTTTTCTTTAAAAAAATGTTTTTTAAGGGCCATTTATAAATAAAGAAAATTAATCTTTGTCATAAAGGTCACAAATATTTTCTCAGTTATTTATATTTTGGTTGCCCTTATAGCATTTTTACATAGAATATTTTAATTTTTAGGTAATAAAATTAATCACTTTTTATAGCTTCGGAAATTTACAATATGCTTAGAAAGGATTTTATTATACTCAAGGGTTAAAGAAAACTGATTTACCCATGTTTTTATCTAATGCATTTCTGTTTTATTATTTATAGGTAAATCCATATCTATTAAAAGGAGTTTATACTAGAATCTAGATTATAAGATTGGGGGAGTAGAAAGGAGGACATTAACTTTTTACCTGTATATTTTTATTTGTTTTAACACTTTTTAAGGAGACTATATTAATTGTTTCTGTGAAATAAGTAGACATAATAAAATGCATTTGCTAATAAAGTTATGAATTATCGCATATTAATTTTATTTTATTTTTAATTATTTATTTTATTTTATTTTATTTTTTAGCACGTCCATTCTCAAAATATATTTATTTTCTAAGCAATGGACCCATTGAGTCATCTTATATTTTTACAGCCTTGTGTCACCCTCTGTTTAGCTATATAGAAACAGGTCAGGAAAAGAGGAGTGGGTAAATAATATGATTACAGCAGAAAATCTGGGAGTTAGGCATTATATGTTTAAGTCAACAGGATGCAGTCCTCCTTCAGACCCCCTCTAGGATGGGATCCTTTGGAAGAGCTCTGAAAGGTAGAAAGAGTGATGCTGCAAGGGGAAGGTGGTAGAAATGAAATATTTGTTGGTGAACATGCTTTCTACTTTGCATTGCCATTCTTGATCTGGCTTAATAAGTACTATTATTAAAATAATAACAACTGATATCTCAAGTGATATATTTATTCTCATTTTATATCCCTTACATTCTGTGTTATTTGAGAGCAGATAGGATGTTAATTTATCATTTTACTTCTAATCCAGTGATAGGCATGCCATAGATATTTATTTCTTGGTTGGAAAATGAAGAGAAACAAATTCTAAAATTTTAGTAGGGTCTTTTCCCCCTCTTACACTTAAAGAATGTACGTATAGAGTACTATAGAAATCAGTATGTCAACTTTAAATTCATAAAATACATTAAAATTAAATTCAAACAATATGAAGAAGTTGGAAGGTTCCAAATTTATTTGTTTTTTTCTTCATGCTTCATTGTGAAGATCAGTGTCATTTTAGATTCATCAGACCTATTTTTTAATGACTTCTGGGGTGCATCCCAAATGCTTTACTTTGTAAGTGATTTTTGCTGGAAGAAATCACTTGAGATATTTTTTAAATTAAATCTTTATTGTTCAGATTATTGCATTTGTTTCTATTTTTTCCCTCCTTAGCTCCCCTCCAACCAGCTTCCACCCCTCCCTTTACTCTTACCTCCCCCCGCATTGTCCTCATCCATAGGTGTATGATTTTTGTCCAGTCTCTCCCTGAAACCCCCTCATCCCTTTATCCTTGAGAATTGTCAGTCCATTTCCTATCTGTGCTCCTGATTCTATTCTATTCACCAGTTTATTCTGTTCATCAGATTTTTAATTCACTTGTTGATAGATATGTATTTGTTGTTCATCATTTTTATCTTTACCTTTTTCTTCTTTCTCTTCTTAAAGAGTACCTTTCAGCATTTCATATAATACTGTTTGGTGATGATGAACTCCTTTAGCTTTTTCTTATATGAAGCTCTTTATCTGCCCTTCAATTCTGAGTGATAACTTTACTGGATAGAGTATTCTCAGTTGTAGGTTCTTGCTATTCATCATGTTGAATATTTCTTGCCATTCACGTCTGGCCTGCATCATTTCTGTTGAGAAATCAGCTGATAGTCGTATGGGTGCTTCCTTGTAGGAAATGAACTGTTTTTCTCTTGCTGCTTTTAATATTCTCTCTTTGTCTTTTGCTCTTGGTATTTTAATTGTGATGTGTCTTGGTGTGGTCCTCTTTGGATTCCTTTTTATGGGATTCTGTGTGCTTCCTGGACTTGTAAGTCTATTTCTTTTACCAGATGTGGGAAGTTTTCAGTCATTATTTCTTTAAATAAGTTTTCAGTATCTTGCTCTCTCTCTTCTTCTGGCACCCCCACAATTCTGATGTTGGTACGCTTGAAGCTGTCCCAGAGGCTCCTTACATTATCTTCACATTTTTGGATTCTTTTTTCTTCTTTTCCAGTTGAGTGTTTTCTGCTTCTTTATATTTCAAATTTTTTACTTGATTCCTGCATTTCTCTAGTCTGAATGATAACTTTACTGGATAGATTATTCTTGGTTGTAGGTTCTTGCTATTCATCACGTTGAATATTTCTTGCCACTCCCTTCTGGCCTGCATCGTTTCTGTTGAGAAATCAGCTGACAGTCGTATGGGTGCTCTCTTGTAGGTAATGAACTGTTTTTCTCTTGTTGCTTTTAATATTCTCTCTTTGTCTTTTGCTCTTGGTATTTTAATTATGATGTGTCTTGGTGTGGTCCTCTTTGGATTCTTTTTATTTGGGGTTGTGTGTCTTCCTGGACTTTCACCAGATGTGGGAAGTTTTCAGTCATTATTTCTTCAAATAGGTTTTCAGTATCTTGCTCTCTCTCTCCTTCTAGCACAAAATTCTGATGTTAGTACTCTTGAAGTTGTCTCAGAGGCTCCTTACATTATCTTCACATTTTTGGGTTCTTTTTTCTTCTTGCTTTTCCAGTGGAGTGTTTTCTGCTGCTTTGTACTTCAAATCTTTGACTTGATTCTTACGATCTTCTAGTCTGCTGTTAGGTCTCTGTATAATATTTTTTATTTCAGTGTATGTTTAATTTCTAGTTGGTCCTTTTTCATCTTTAGTTGGTCCTTTTTCATCTCCTCTTGAGTCTTGCTAAACTTATCTATCTTTTCTAGGAAATTTTGAAAAACCTTATAACTGTGGTTTTGAACTCTATATCCAGACATTTGTTTTTCTCCATTTATTTTGTTTGTGATCTGTTCCTTTGTCTCTGCATTTTCACTATGCTTGGAGAACTTCTGTGTTGGAATCTGCTTTATGATACAAAACTTGCAAAACTGCAAAAGCCTCTCTGTTGAGCTTGGAATGGGTGGAGTCTCAGGGCTTAGCAGACAACCTTGCCTTCCAGTCAGCTCTGCCCTACACGACTCCAGGGTATCACGTGTCTCTCTGTAATCACTGGAGCCATCCCTGTGCTCATGCACATGGTGCCTCTAGACCACTGCCTTTCCAGCTCTCCTGTGCGTGGCACCTGTATGAGTCTGGGTCCCCAGGGTCTTGCCCAAAACTGGGGTTCAGTGGAGGTAGAAGTGGTGCAGTTGGGAGGCTTTGTCTCCTGCCCACTAGAGAAAGCCAGCAGTGCAATCAGTTTTCTGTGCGCAGTGGTGTGCATTTCCCTAGACCTCTGCCCTTTTTGCGGCTCCCCTAAATTTCCATGCACTTCTCCCTTTTCACAGTCCAAACTCCCACCATATGAGTCTCGCCTGGACCTGGGGTTCAGTGCAGTAGGATAAGGAGTTCAGTGCAGTTGGGAGCCTCCATCTGCCTCCTGTCAGAGGAAGCCAGTCAGACACACCAGCGCCTAGTCTCTCCACATGTGCGTCTTTGTTCCTCAGCTTTTTGCAGCTCCCCTGGGTCTCCGTGAGCCCCTCTCTTTCCTTCTATTTGTAGAATTTCCACTCAGCCAACTCTCCTGTGGTTCTGGATGATGTCCATTCTGTTTTTAGTTGTAGTTTTGAAATTGTGCGGGGCAGCAGTTTAGGTGTTCACCTATGCTGCCATCTTGGTTTCTCTCCAATCTGCATATTAATTTTAGAATTAGCATATTACTTTTACTAAATTATCTCATAATTTCTAACTTTTGAATTCTTATTTTAGTTTTTTTAAATTTAGAGTTATGTCACCTGCAAAGAGTGATAATTTATTCAATTTATTTATTTATCTAATTAATTGATTTATTTATTTCCTCACACAAAGATATGTTTTTATTGATTTTAGAGAGGAAGGGTGAGAGAGAGAGAAACATTGATCAGTTGTCTCCCATTCTCACCCAATTGGGGATTGAACCTTCAACCTAGGTATATACACTGACCAGTAATTGAACCCACAATCTGTTGGTGTATAGGACAATGCTCTGGCCAGGGCTATTTCTCTTATTTTAAAAATTATATTGATACTTAGCAACACTAAATAATAATTTTGATATTAAGCAAGATTTTTACTTAATGTAAATACATGTTTAAACACTAGAGGCCTGGTGCATGAAATTTGTGCATGGGGAGGGAGTATCCTTCAGTCCAGCCTGCTTCCTCTCCAATCTGGGACCCCTTGAGGGCTGTCTGACTGCCCGTTTAGGCCCAATCCAGTTAGGGCAGTCAGAGATCCCTCTCACAATCCAGGACTGCTGGCTCCCAACTGCTCACCTGCCTGCCTTCCTGATGGCCCCTAACTGCTTCTGCCTGCCAACCTGATCACCCCTAGCCACTCCCCTACCAGCCTGATTGATGCCTAACCACTCCCCTGCCATCCTGGTATCCCCCAACTACCCCCCTAAAGGCCTGGTCCCCCCTCATCTGCTCTACCCTACAGGCCTAGTCCCTCCAATTGCCCTCCCCTGCTGGCCTGGTCTCCCTCAACTGCCCTCCCCTGCTGGCCTGATCACCCCCAACTATCTTCCCCTACAGGCCCGGTCCCCCCACAACTGCCTTCTCCTGCAGGCCTGGGTACCCCTCAACTGTCCTCCACTGTAGGCCTGATCCCCCAGCAACTGCTGTCCCCTGCAGGCCTGGTCACCGCAAACTGCCCTCTCTTTTCAGCCTGGTTTCCCCTAACCTCTCCTGCCGCCTAGTTACCCCAGCTGCCCTCCCCTACTGGCCTGGTCCCCACTAACAGGCCTTTCCTGCAGGCCTGGTCTTCCTTAACTGCCCTCCTCTGCTGGTCCAGTCACACCTAACTGCCCTCTCCCACTGGCCTGATTACCTCCAACTGTCCTCCCCTGCAGGCCAGATCCCCTTCAACTGTCTCCCACTGCAGGCCTAGTCCCCCCCCCATTCCCTCCCCTGCAGGCCTTGTCCTCCCCAACCACCCTCCCCTGCAGGCCTGAGTTCCCCCCAACTGCCCTCCCTTGCTGGCCTGGTCTCCCCCAACTGCCCTCCCCTGCTGGCCATCTTGTGGTGGCCATCTTGTATCCACATGGGAGCAGCCACCTTTGACTACATGGGGGTGGCCATCTTGTGTCTTGGAGTGATGGTCAATTTGCATATTACTCTTTATTAGATAGGATTATACAAGTGCATCCTTATTGTAAAATTAGAGATTTATGTAGTAAAAAGAATTCTCTTAGTAAGAGGCATACAGCCTCACACCTTTACTAGACATAACCACTATTCACAGTTAGATATATATACTTTTGAACCTGTACTATTTAATATAGTAGCTGCTAGCTATGTGTGGCTGCTTAAAATTAATTAAAATTTAAAATTCAATTTCTTGGTCACACTAGGCACATTTCAAATTTGATGCAAAAATATTTATAATGATAGATTTTTTTGAAGATTAGTAAAAACCTTTAGTTTCTTATTTTCAAGTTGCTATTTTTTTCCTCTGTTTATCTTTAGTGCTAGAAATCAGGTATATCATAATAACTATTTTTCTATTCATGACTTAGAACAAAGGATTAAATCTGTTTGGGATCTCTGAGCATATAGATGGGGCTTATTGACTCTGAGTTTCATTGTAGGGTAATTTGGGCTTTGTTGAGAAACTCTAGATGTCAGTATCTTGTGCTAGTTAGAGAGGAATCTTTTAATCTTCTGTCTGGAAAGTAGAGACTACTGCAATCCTTTTGGAAGCCACGTGGGGTCTGTGGTGGGAGCTATCAGTCTCAGAATTTGGCATTCAATTAAGTTTATTTAATTCTCTATTTTTAGTATGGTAGCCCTACTGTTCAATTGTGCTCCCTAGTTGAGAAATTCTGCAGAGACTAAAACTCAAGATTTATTTTGAGAAGGGGATGGGACAGTCATCTAGTAGATTAGAGTGGAGGAGAACTTAGCTAGTTTTCAAAGAGTTTTCCCTCAGTCCTCCTTGCTGCTCCTTCCTTTCCATCATTAACCTTCAAGCCAATTCCAGATGGGAAACAGGTGATGGTAGTTCTTGATTTTTTTTTTTTTTGAGAATTCTGTGGTATAAATAAAATTGTCTTTCCAAAGGTTTCTCCCTAAATGACAGCAAGGAGGGCGGTAGGGTGGCCAGAAAAATCAACTGGAAAGCAGGTGGGCACTGTTTATATCTTTTTTAGGTGACTCAGGGTATCAGTTTGTCCTAGTGGCTTGCTTTTCTTTTTTAGCTTTCCACACCTCTCATTTATAGTTTGCCATCTTTTGCCTGGTAAGTGAGATACTATTAGTATTTTGTTTCTAGGTTATAACTTATTTTTATGGTCTGTTTTCTGTTCTTCCTATTTGTACCAATTTATGCGCCTTCCCAGATTTATCTCCACTTACACTCTGGGTATGACTTCATGCATGGTGTTTCAAACTCTTAGTAAGTTAAACTCAACATAGAACTTCTTACTTTGCAATTGTTTACCTACAGCTTCTATGGTACAAGTTAAATAATAATAATTACAACTAAATAAAATATTTATTATTTGTTTCAATGTTATTTCTTGTGCCCAGAAGAAGAACTTTTAAAAAGTAAGTTTTGGTGCTCTATTGAGATATTGCTGTGAATCTTTGTTTTTCCTCTAAAAGTTTTCTGTGGAAATCTAATAGATAAAACTGAAGATACACAGTAGTAAAGAGAGATAAGCAGGCATACCATGAAACCTGAGTGGTATTCAGTCCAATCTTTGTTAGTATTTGTATCACACATTAGGGGATGATTATGAAAAGTGGGAAGAAGTAATGAAAACAAGAGCACCATCCTTAGCTGGACACTTGCCAGGCTGTACAATGAAGTTGGGTATATGTTTAAGTGTATTCATGAACAAAATTTATACAGTATATGCATATGATTTCTTTTTGAGAAGGGGAATGCTTCGAGAGGAAAGGCATTTTTATTTCCACGACCCGTGAAAGCCACTTAAATATTCACAAATGCATGCTTTCCCCTACAGACATAAAAGAGGCCTTGAAAGAGCTGGATATTTTCCTCTCAACTGTCACAAATCGGTACTTTTTATTTTGACAATGAAATTGTGTTCTTCCTATATAACCTCCACTTTTGTTCAATTTCTTATGAAAACAGAATGTAGCTTTCCTTTTTCTTCAAATTAGTGAAAATGTTATTTTTCTGCTTTGCCGCTGAGTTTTCTAGTTTAGGAAATGATTTAATCTGGTGTTTTAATTTTCAAAATTGTTTGCATGCTGAATATATCTTATCGTTATAACAGTTCTCACTTTGGAATCAACAAAACATTGATATTTTGTCCACAGTCAGGCATTAGAAGGTTGACTTTCATATTGTAAGTAAAATTCTTGGTTAATGTTTTAGCACTATTTTATCAATGCTTAATAATTTAAACTAACCTGTTTATTGAAATTTACAGTCTATTTTTTATTTTAAAGAAAAAAATTAGACTGTTTTCTGGGATAGTTATGAAATGACATAAAAAATATTCAAGAAAGAAGACCTTAAGGGAATGAGATAGTGTTGGCATCAATACTGAATGAGAGTCCCTACTGTTCTGTGCTATTGGTGATTTTGTAAGTTTTATAAATTATAGCCACACTCTTTAAGGGAAGATATTTGTATACATGATGCTTCTTAACATGCCTGTTGATATTATGAGCTTCTTGGCAAACTTGGAAATTGAGAAATCCAAAAGCTAGTTTAAAAGCTGGTGATAAAGCCAGATTACCATCTTCTATCCCCAAATTCTGAACTTTGGTATCAAAATATTTTTAGGTGTGCCAGATCATAGACTTCCAAGCTGGAAGCAGTTTCAGAGACCATCTAGTTCAATTGGTTCATTTTCTAAGAAATAAAACTTAGGTTCAAAGAAAGTTTAAGTGGTTTTCCCAAGGGAGAGTTAAGAAAATACATTTCCCTGTGAACTCATGTTCTGTCTGCTGGTCCCCTGTCACTGAGATGTTCTTTTTCTTTTTTAAATAAATCTTTATTGTTCAGTTTATTACAGATGTTCCTCTTTTCCCTCCCCCCATAGCTCCCCTCGACCTGATTCCCCCCAACCCTATCCCCTTACCCCCCACCACTGTCCTCATCCATAGGTGTAAGATTTTTGTTCAATCTCTTCCTGCACCCCTCACTCCTCCTTTCCCCTGAAAATTGTTAGTCCATTCCCTTTCTATGCCCCTAATTCTATTATATTCACCAGTTTATTCTGTTCATCAGATTTTTTTGAAAGTGATCAAAGAATTTATTAACTTTATGTACAAAGATCATTTCTTTAATGATACAAGCAGAGTATTTAAAAAAGAGGGAACAATGTGGAAGAAGAGGGGTTGCCCTTGTTATGATGAGTAGGTATATTATCAAATTTCCTCCAATGTTCTTCATATTAAATATAAATTCTTCATTATTTGTTTTAGTATAGTCAGATGCCATTTTTTTTGAAAAAAAAAGTCATTTTTCTTTATCTGACTTTCACATGGAGTACAGGAGATACTGCAGACTCCCAGGACCTTTGGTTTATTGCTAATCTACATAGCACCCATGTCTTTTCTTTTCTTTTGTTTTTTTTTAAATTAAATCTTTATTATTCAGATTACATTTGTTTCTCTTTTTTCCCCTCCATAGCACCCCTCCACCCAGCTCCCACCCTTTCCTCTGCCCTTAGCTCCCTCCCATTGATCTCATCCACAGGTGTATGATTTTTGTCCAATCTCTTCCTGTATACCCCTCACCCCTTTCCCCCTGAGAATTATCAGTCCATTCCCTTTCTGTGCTCCTGATTCTATTATATTCACCAGTTTATTCTGTTGATCAAATTTTTAATTCACTTAATTTTTAGATTCACTTGTTGATAGATATGTATTTGTTGTTCATAATTTTTTGCTTTTACCTTTTTCTTCTTCCTCTTCTAAAGGAGTACCTTTCAGCATTTCATATAATACTGGTTTGGAGTTGATGAACTCCTTTAGCTTTTTCTTCTCTGTGAAGCTCTTTATCTGCCCTTCAATTCTGAATGTTAGCTTTGCTGGATAGATTATTCTTGGTTGTAGGTTCTTGCTATTCATCATGTTGAATATTTCTTGCCACTCCCATCTGGCCTGTATTGTTTCTGTTGAGAAATCAGCTGACAGTCGTATGGGTGCTCCCTTGTAGGTAATGAACTGTTTTTCTATTGCTGCTTTTAATATTCTCTCTTTGTCTTTTGCTCTTGGTATTTTAATTATGATGTGTCTTGGTGTGGTCCTCTTTGGATTCCTTTTATATGGGGTTCTGTGTGCTTCCTGGACGTGTAAGTCTATTTCTTTCACCAGATGTGGGAAGTTTTCCATCATTATTTCTTTAAATAGGTTTTCAGTATCTTGCTCTCTCTCTTCTTCTGGCACCCCCACAATTCTGATGTTGGTACGTTTGAAGCTGTCCCAGAGTCTCCTTACATTATCTTCACATTTTTGGATTCTTTTCTCTTCTTGCTTTTCCAGTTGAGTGTTTTCTGCTTCTTTATATTTCAAATTTTTGACTTGATTCTTGCCTTTCTCTAGTCTGCTGTTAGGACTCTGTATAATATTTTTTATTTCAGTCAGTGTCTCTAGTTGGTCCTTTTTCATCTCCTCTTGGGTCTCGCTAAGTTTATCCAACTTTTCTAGCATATTCTTGAAAAACCTTATAAGCATGGTTTTGAACTCTATATCCAGTCGTTTTTTTTTTTCCCTCCATTTTTTTGTTTGTGATCCCTTCCCTTCACTCAGCATTTTCACTATGCCGGGGAAACTTCTTTGTTGAATTCAGCCTTATGATAGCAGACTTGCAAAACCGAAGAAGCCTCTTTTGAGCTTGGGATGGGTGGAGTCTCAGGGCTTAACAGACACCTTGCCTTCCAGTCGGCCCCGCCCTCCACGGCCCCTGAGTCTCATGTGACTGGGTAATCGCTGGAGCTGTCCTTGTGCCCACGTGCCTGCAGTGCCTCTAACCGCTGCCTTTCCAGCTCCCCTGCACATCGGGACCACACAAGTCTAGGTCTCCAGGGTTTCGCCCAAAAGATGGGCGTAGTGGAGTCAGAAGTGGCACAGTTGGGAGGGTCTGTCTCCCGCCCACTCTTGAAAGCCAGCGGCACAATCCGCAATCTGTCCTCTGCGCAGTGCCGTGCGCGACCAGACCTCTTTTGCGACTCCCCTAAATTTCCGTGCACCTCTCCCTTTTCACAATCCAAACTCACCCCATATGAGTTTCAGCTGGATCTGGGGTTTAGTGTCATAAGATAAGGGGTTTAATGTCGTTGGGAGTCTCCCTTTCCCTCCTGCCAGAGAAAGCCAGCCAGGTACTCAGGCACCCGCTCTCTCAGCGCTCGCGTCTCTGTACCTCAGCTTTTTGCAACTCCTCTGGGTTTCTGTGAGCCCGTCTCTTTCCTTCTAGCAGTAGGACTTACACTCAGCCAGCTTCCTGTGGTTCTGGATGATGTCCGTTCTGTCTTTTAGTTGTAGTTTTGAAATTGTTGTGCGAGGCAGCAGTGTAGGTGTTTACCTATGCCGCCATCTTGGATTCTCTCCCACAGATTTTTTTTTATTCACTTGATTTTTAGATTCACTTGTTAATAAGTATGTATTTGTTATCACTTTGTTTTTCATAATTTTTATCTTTACCTTTTTATTCTTCTTCCTCTTCTTAAAGAAAACCCTTCATCATTTCATATAATCCTGGTTTGGTGGTGATGAACTCCTTTAGCTTTTTCTTGTCTGTGAAGCTCTTTATCTTTCCTTCAGTTCTGAATGATAGCTTTGCTGCGTAGAGCACTCTTGGTTGTAGGTTCTTGCTATTCATCACTTTGAATATTTCCTGCCACTCCCTTCTGGCCTGCATAGTTTCTGTTGAGAAATCAGCTGACAGTCATATGAGTACTCCCTTGTAGGTAACTGTTTTTTTCTTGCTGCTTTCAAGATTCTCTCTTTGTGTTTTACCTTTGGCATTTTAATTACAGTGTGCCTTGGAATGGTCCTCTTTGGATTCTTTTTGTTTGGTGTTTTGTTTGCTTCCTGGACTTGTAAGTCCATTTCTTTCACCAGGAAGGGAAAGTTTTCAGTCATTATTTCTTCAAATAGGTTTTCAGTATCTTGCTCTCTCTTCTGGCACCCCCATAATTCTGATGTTGGTATGCTTGAAGTTGTCCCAGAGGCTCCTTACACTATCTTCACATTTTTGGACTCTTTTTTCTTTTTGTTTTTCTGTTAGTGTTTTTTGCTTCCTCATATTTCAGATCTTTGATTTGATTCTTGGGGTCTTCTAGTCTGCTGTTGGATTTCTGTATATTATTCTTTATTTCTGACAGTAGTGCATGCTTAATTTCTGACTGGTCCTTTTCCATCTTTTTGGCATTCTTATAAAGATCTTTGAAGGTCTCACTAAGTTTCTCAGAGGTCTCATTAAGTTTCTCGGTGGTTTGTAGAAGATTCTTGAGTAATCTTATAAATGTGGTCTTGAACTCTATGTGTAGTCGTTTGCTTTCCTCCATTTCTTTCATTTGTGACATGTTTCTTGATCTCCACATTTTGGCTGCTTCCTTGTATTGATGGAGTGGCTTTGTGTGCTAGTTGTCCTTAGGGCCCAGTAGCTCCGCCTCCCCAATCACCTGAGGTGGACACTCTTGGTGCACCCCTTTGTGGGCTGGGTTCACAGTCTTGTTGTAGTTAAGCCTTGATTGCTATTGGTACACTGGGAGGAATTGACCTCCAGGCCAATTGACTATGAGGATTAGCTGTGTCTATTAATGGAAGAACTGTTATGCTGGAGACACCCCTATGGGGCAAGACTTGCTTCAGTGGGGCTTTGGTGCTCACCAAGTCTTCCTCTTGAATGTGTCACTTATGTATGTGAGGAGTTGAAATCTGGTGTTGTCTCACACTGACCTCTCGATACACTGGTTCCTGGATATCCAAGGAGGGACAAGTTAGCCAGTGTCTGAAACCACCCAGGAGTTACAGGGAGATCTGTAGATTTCTCCTCTTTGCTTGGAGTTTGGAAAATTTGGAGTTGATTTCTCCTATTTGCTTGGAGTTTGGAAATTTTGGAATTATCTGACCCAGTTGCAATTTGTTAGGTTAAGTTGCCAGAGGTCAGGCCATTCGTATGCAAAAGTCACTGCACAGCTGAGTGGGTTTGTAAATCGGGAGGGTGAGATCTCAGGGAGTCTCTAGGCTAGGGCGTGGTAAACAGCAATGGTTGCCAGTCAGCCCTCTCTGCTGTGTTCTGTTCTGTGTCGCTTGCCCCAGCACAATAAACAATGATTCCAGTGCACAACTCTGCAAGAGAGCCACCCTCCCTTTCCAACTCAATGGCAGACAGTCCAGTTTCTCCCTGTATGAGTCTGGGTCCCCAGAATCTCGCCAGAAACTGGAGTTCAGAGAGTGGGGAACTTGTAACTCCTTCCCAATTGAAAAACAACAGTGCACACCAGCCTGATTCTCGTAAGTCTCCGTACCTCTGCCTTTCTGAGCCTCTGCACATTCTACCAGGTCTGGATGCACTTTTTTCTTTCCTTCTAGTTGTAGCACTTCCACTCCACCAGCTTTCCCGTGGTTCTGGGAAAGTTGTCTTTTAGTTGTAGTTTTGGTGTGGTTTTGAGAGACAGGCACATATAGGTGTATATCTTCTGCCACCATCTTGGTTCTTCTCGAGATGTTCTGAATGAGTAGTAAAATGCATCAGGTAAAATAATCATTTGGGACAAAACTCATACATATCAGTGTGAAGTATTTATTACCCCCCCTAAAATTATTATACCCTGTTTCCAATAGAAAAAGTTCTTAAAAAAAAAAAGTCTTGGTTAAAGGAGGAAAAAGGAGGACCTATGCAATACTATTTTCTTTTCTTTTAAAAAAATTTTATTGTTTAAGGTATTACAAGTAGTAGTATATATGTCTCTTTTTATTCACCCCCCTCCACTAAACTCCCCCTGGCCTCCCCTACCCCTGGCACTTGCCCTTGTCCACCCACCCCCAGTGTCTTGAGTCCATTGCTTGTGCTTATATGCATACTTTTAACAAAAATTTTTACCAAAACAAAAGAAAAAGTCTTAAAATCCAAGTAAAGCATAGACTTCAGTTAATAATAATATATCAACATTGGTTCATTAGTTGTAACAAATGCATTCTATCTAATAAAAGACAAACATGCAAATTGATTGTACCTCTGCTATGCCCACAAGCCACGTCTACCAGCCAATCAGGAGCGAATATGCAAATTAACCCAACAAATAGGGCGGCCCGTGGCCACAGAACTGAAGAGAGCAGGAGGCTTGGGTTGCCCCCAGCAATGGAGGAAGCCAAGCTTTTTGCCCTCCCTGGCCTGCCCTGGCCTCAGCTCAAGGCTACAAAGTTTCAATTATAGAAGATAGATAAATCCCAGATACCAGGGCCTCTGCTTGAGTCACAGGGGGGCGTGGTTGGCCTGCAAACCACCACAGGCCCCTCGCCCAGGCCACCCCATGCCCCAAGAGAACACCCACTCTGATCTGGGACATCCTTCAGGGCCAACCAGCCAGCTCCCACCTGTGTACCAGGCCTCTATCCTATCTAATAAAAGAGTAATATGCAAATTGACTATCACTCCAACACACAAGATGGCTGCTCCCATGTGGACACGAGATGGCTGTCACAAGATGGCCAGCAGGAGAGGGCAGTTGGGAGGGATAAGGCCTGCAAGGGAGGGCAGTCGGGGTCAATCAAGCCTGCAGGGAAGGGCAGTTAGGGGTGATCAGGCTGGCAGAGAAAGGGAAGGTGGGGCCTACTGGGCCTTCAGGGAAGGGCAGTTTGGAGGTACCCAGGCCTTCAGGGGAGGGCAGTTAGGGGTGACCAGGCCTTCAGGGAAGGGCAGTTAGGGGTGACCAGGACCAGAGGGGAGGGAAGCTAGGGGCAATTAGGCTGGCAGGGGAGTGGTTAGGGGTGATCAGACTGGCAGGCAGAAGCGATTGGGGACAATCAGGAAGGCAGGCAGGCAAGCAGTTGGGAGCCAGCAGCCCTGGATTATGAGAGGAATGTCCCAGATTGGAGAGGGTGCAGCTAGGCTAAGGGACATTTACCCTGTACACGAATTTCATGCACTGGGCCTCTAGTCATATATAAGATCTTAATTGCAGGGAACTTGAGCACAGGGCCTAAGGGAATACCTTGCACCATCTTTGCAACATTTCAGTAAATCTAAAACTATTATAAAATCAAAAGTTTTGTTTAAAAATAAGTTTAGTTCTTGTTGAAATACTAGAGGCCTAGTGCAAAAAATTCATGCATGGGAATGGGAGGAGCCTCAGCTAAGCCTGTGCCCTTTTACAGTCTGGGAGCCCTCAGGGGATGTCTGACTACATTTTTAAAAATCACCCTGTACTTAGTTTTCTTACTAATTCCTCTTTTTAAACTCCCCTCACTTTCCCATTCTGTTTCTTCTTTTTATGGAACTATTTTCCTGGCCTCACCCCATTTTAGCATCCTTCTCTTTCCTGCTTTTGTCCCCCTCCCTTCCTTTGAACCTCCCACAGCCCTGCTCCTTCCCTCCCTCCTCTCTTCTCTCCCTTTATTTCCCATGTCTGTCTCCTTCTTACTCCTCTGCCCCTCCCCCCATTCACCTTTCCCTTGTGAGCCTGAACCCTGCTTCCCTCCCTCCTTCCCTACGACCCCGCCCCCTGCAATGTTCACTGGTTTATCTTTTAGACCTTCCCCTTTCCTCTCTGGGACCTGCTTCCAGCCCCACCTGAGCACACTTTGATATTAAAGCTTTCATTTGGGAGGTGTTAACCCCCAGCTCAGGGCCCAGCCCCAGCCAGGCCTTTGCCACACCCCCTTCCAGGGTCTCCCCACTGCCATCTTCCTCCCATTTCCTGCCCAGGATGTTCCAACTTCTAGTCAACAAAGTACACTTAATGCATGACTTTGCCCCAGCTAAGATGTGCCTTCTCTCCCAGCATAGGATGCCTGGACCAGTGAGGGTGGCCAAGGCCTGTGGTCCAGGGAGCAGGAGTGCCTCTGCCTGGAAGGCCTCAGACCAAACAATCATCTGTCCCAATGGCCTGTGCCAGGGGCCACTGCCCTCCTCCCATGTCTGGGCGGTACTCCCTGCTCCATGTTGCCTGTGCTCTACCCCTCATGGTTGCCAACCCTTCCTGTGTACAGCCCTACATTTCCTCCTCTTTCCCAATACTGCATCTTTTTCTTGTTCCCTTTCTATATTTCTGTTTCTTCTCTCGGCCTGTCTGCATGCAGGCCTCCCTTCCTCTCCCTCTCGTTTCTTATCCCCTCCTATTGTATCCTATCCTATCTACCCCGGGCCTTGCACCTGCCTGAGCAGGGGGCAGGGATGCAGCCTGCTGAATGGTCATTATGTGATGATGTCCCAGACAATTTGCATATCCCTCTATTATTAGTATAGAGTAGTGTGAAATTTTTATTTTTTCTTTCCAGGTTTTCTAAGGAAGTACTTTAGATGAGTGTGAAGAGGACCAGTAAAGGGAGGCTAAGAAGGCAAATAGCGGAAGCATTCATCTTCCTTCTCCTCTCAAAGGGTGTGTGTTCCCATGAGGCCTGGGCAACTGTGCTGGAAATGATTAAAAAGTATCAGAGCAAGAGAGAGTCTTTAAAACCTAAATTGAATTGGCATTGTGTTATAAATGGCACAATGGTGAGCATATTTTTATAGAGCTTGGGGAGATTCAAAGATATAATTCCTTTTGAGACAGTTGTTTTGCTTGAGGAGGTCATATTAATGTAGATTATGCTATTTTATTTATAGATAAGATTAATATTTTTTTTCAGGCTCTCCGCCTTAAAATTTAGAGATTCCTTCCCAGAGTTAAGATGGTTCTAGTGATGTAAGGAAGTGGTTAGAGTGACAGAAACAGTTATCCCTCTGTGAATTGTAGAGATTTGTGCTACAAATGTTCCCAGGGCATATGGTCCATTTTTAAGATCAGTTGTTGTCCCTTTATTTTCATCTCCACCCTTCCCCCCTTTTCCATAGATTTACTTTATATTACAGCTTTAAAAACATTTAAAATCATGTATTAATGTACATGTGGAATTCAAATATATCTCAAAGCAAGCACAAGGCTTTATTTGTTTTTAACTGGTTCAATTCCTTCACTCTGCCAAGTAGTACAAGCAGCACCCCTTGTTTCTTAGACGATGTTTTTAATCCATCACTCCTCAGAGCAAGCTATAGCCTTACATGGGTGTTGTTTTTCATGTAAAATCGGCTGTCAACATTGAGTCTGGAGTCAGCAGCAACTTCCCCCTTGATGTTCTGGCAAAAGAAAATGTGAGCTGAGTGGGCTTGAGCTTTCAGTCGCTTGCTCAGATGTTGAAACCATGATAACTCTTCATGCATATTATAACTTGAGAGGCTGAAAAACACAACTCAGGCTTTGTCAACATTGTCAGCTGTGTGTGTGTGTGTGTGTGTGTGTGTGTGTGTGTGTTTTCTGAGGATTCACCATCTGCCTCTCTGAATAGCTCTGAACCAAAATACCTAGCTTCCTACTTGTAGACTCAGGGGACCCTCTGGGATGGGCCTTACTTATATCAGAATAAATTTTAAACTTAGCTTTAAACCACAAGGCGATTTGCATGTCATACATATTCTGGAAGAGGTAGAATTTGTATTAAAGGAACCAAGATCTGATCTATAGACTAATTTATTTAACCATTTAAAAATATTTCTTGAGCACCTTCACCTTTCATTCTTCATGCCTGAACCTTGGGAGGTTGAACTGAATGAATGATGTGGAAGGGCTTTTTCATTTTCTGACCTTCCTGTTGCGTTGGCCACTGAAGTACAACTGCAGGACACTGGAGGGAGGGAGAAGAGTGAAGCTAAGGCATTTATTCCCCACCTTCCTCCTTGGGAGGCATCACAACTCTTGTTTTCAGCCCCCTCCACACAGATTTCCCAATGTGGAATGCATCTGGCTTAGGGATTTGGGTAACAAATGCATCCACTTCTAGCCCAGCTGAACTGCATGCTACCTCTATACCCTGACGTACTTACTGTTTTTATAGAAAGTACCCTCAAATGGCCCCTCTTTTTCTACCAGAATCTAATAAAGAGGATGATGAGGATGATGATGACTAATGACATAGTAATAATAACAATACTGAGCATATACCATGGTCCAGGAATTATGACCTTTACATATTTTATTTGATTGTTTCCAAGATGCAAATAAGGTAAGTGCTATTACCTTAATTTTGATAAAGAAACTGAATCTTGCACAGATTAGTTAATTTCTACAGGTCTATATCTATAATAATAAAAGTATAATATGCTAATTAGACCAGACATCCTTCTGGACAACCTTCTGGATGAAGCCAGGGCTGTAAGGGAAGCCCCGGTCATGGGGTCTGCTGCTGACTGGAGGGAAGCCCATGTCCCTGATGCCAGAGGGAAGCCGGTGCCTATAGCTGGAGGAAGGAAGGTCTACTCCTGCACGAACTGTGTGCATCGGGCCTCTAGTAGTGAATAAAAGGCAGAATTCAGCCCTATGACTTGCAAGTCCATGTTAAGACTGTCCTAGCTCTGTGTTGCATATCATTCTGTGTGTCACAGCTGTCCATCACTGTCACCCACACATGTCCATCACTGTCACCTGTGTTCCATTTCATATCTCAGCATCAGAAAATTTGTTGCATTTTAGTCAGTCTTGAGATATGAAAGTAAGACCGTACAGTTATTTTTGTTAATTACTATAATTTCTGCTTTTAAGCCCTGGGGACACAATTATAGAAGACACCTTAAATCATTATGATAACTTTAATTATATGACACATCATTGGCTAAACAGGCCTTTTCCCCATTAAAATCAGCAAATTAGAAGAAGAAATGACCTAGTTATAACCCTAAATATAAATCCAGTTATTAAATTGGCACATATTGAGTTGCATTTCACAGACTCAGGTGACTTTAATAATCAACATGGGGATTCTGATTTGTGTTTGTTTTGCTAGTGGGCATAGCAACCAAGGATCATCTGCTACCATAGCATATTATATTGTCACCTTCCTCAATAGAGAATTCTATAGGGTGTCAAATTCTATACTTTGATCTTTTCCAATATTCTTCTCTATATGATTTCTAGACTGATCTTGTAAATGGTTATAAGATTGTATATACATTATCCATATATAATGTCATAAGATTATTTCTACATTATATACATATAATCTACACTAATAAAAGAGAAATTTATCTCCTACACCCACAGCCAATCAAGAGTGATATGCAAATCAACTCAGCAAAGATGGTGGGTAAATTTGCATAGACAGGTGGTGCAGACAGTGCCCTATGCCACCTGCAGGACACAAGCCACAGTCCAGACTGGGCAGGTGGTGGGGGCAGTACACGATGCTGCCTGCTCAGATCCAAGCTACCCTGTGATCCCAGGGCAAAGAGGCCAGGCCGAGCTGCAAGCTGATCTGCCCCACAATCACAGAGCCAACTGGCCAGGCTGAGTATCCCCACAATCATGGGGCCAAGAGGCCAGGCCAAGCCTGGCCAAGCTGTCCTAAATCCTGGGCAAAGAAGCTGCTCCACTGACCAACCTGAGCTAGGGACCTGTTGAGGGCATGGTGTGGAATCCAGGGCCTCTAGCCTGCAGCCATGGGAAGTATCTCTCTTCCCAGAGTTAGGAGCAGCAGCCTAGGTCTACCTAGTGGCCTGGTCCTGACTGCAGGGGTGAGTTCCTACAGGCTGGAGTTTGATCCTCATGCATAGGAGACCAGTGCCTTTGTTATTGCTGTGTGTCTGGGTTTTAATTGGACAAATGCCCAGAGTCCCGGGCACCAGCTTAGCAAAATCTTTTAGGAGTAGAATTCTGTCTGGGTTTCCTCAAATTCCCTCAGCCCCTACTCACCCCTCTGTAAAGGCGCAGAACAAGTGAGGCCCCTTAAATAAAAATCAGAGGTCTCCAGCAACACTGGGCCTCTCATCACAGTCATTTGGACTCAATGGCATTTGAGTATTTATCTAGGCACCATGACAGAGAAACACAAGCTCAAGTCATGATCTCTGCCCTTAAAAATTTCACAATCTTATTAGAGCAAGTGGATGATAAAAGCATGGTAATAACATCAGAATGTAAGACAACAGTACAGAGAAGAACAGAGGCAATTGCTAGGATGATTTGCCAATAATTAGTACAAAGAATATGTGCTATGAATTAAATAAAAAAATATGTGTGAAAGTAGCTGCTTCATGAGTATGGCATCCCTTACTATTTTTTTTAATTAATTGTTTATACATATCTCCCCATTGCCCCCCCTCCCTCCCAGGCATACCCCAACCCCCCAGTGTCTATGTTCATTGGTTATGATTATATGCATAGATACAAGTCCTTTGATTGATCTCTTATCCACCTCACCTAACTTTAATCTTCCTGCTGTAATTTCACAGTCTGTTTGAAGCTTTACTGTCTCTGTATCTATCCTTTTGTTCATCAGTTTATAATGTTCTTTATTATCCCCCAATGAGTGCGATCATGTGATGCTTCTCCTTCATTGACTGGCTTATTTCGCTAAGCATAAGGCTCTCCAGTTCCAACCAGGTTGCTTCAAATGGTAAGAATTCATTCTTTTTAATGGCAGCATAGAATTCCATTGTGTAGATGTACCACAGTTTTCTGATCCACTCATCTGCTGACGGGCACCTAGGCTGTTTCCAAATTGTGGCTATTGTAAATTGTGCTGCTATGAACATAGGGGTGCATAAATCCTTTCTGATTGGTGTTTGTAATTTCTTAGGATAAATTCCTAAGAGTGGTATTACAGGGTCAAATGGGAGATCCATTTTTAGTTTTTTGAGGAAACTCCATACTGTTCTCCACAGTGGCTGCACCAGTCTGCATTCCCACCAACAGTGCACAAGGGTTCCTTTTTCTCCGCATCCTCACCAACACTTGTCATTTGTTGATTTGTTGATGATTGCCACTCTGACAGGTGTAAGATGGTATCGCATTGTCGTTTTGATTTGCATCTCTCGGATGATTAATGACTTTGAACATGTTTTCATGTGTCTCTTGGCTTTCCTTCTGTCGTCTTTTGAAAAGGTTCTATTTAGGTCCGTTGCCCATTTTTTTATTGGATCCTTCATCTTCCTTTTATTAAGTTGTATAAGTTGGTTGTAGATTTTGGAGATTAAACCTTTATCAGTGATAGCATTTGCAAATATGTTCTCCCATGCATTGATCTTTCTTGTTGTTTTGTTGATGGTTTCTTTTGCTGTGCAAAAGCTTTTTATTTTGATGTAGTCCCATTTGTTTATTTTTTCTTTAGCTTCCATTGCCTTTGGAGCAGTATCAGTGAAGAAGTTCTTTCGGCATATATCTGAGATTGTGCTGCCTGTTGGATTCCTCTAGTATTTTTATGGTTTCCCTTCTAATGTTTAAGTCCTGTATCCATTTTGAGTGTATTTTTGTATTTGGTGTAAGTTAGTGGTCCAGTTTCAAATTTTTGCATGTATCTGTCCAATTTTCCCAACACCATTTATTGAAGAGGCTATCTTGGTTCCATTGAATGTTCATGCATCCTTTGTCAAATATTAATTGAGCATAGTGGTTTGGGTGGATATCTGGGTTCTCTATTCTATTCCATTGATCTATATGTCTGTTCTTGTGCCAGTACCAGGCTGTTTTGAGAACAGTTGCTTTGTAGTATAGCTTGAAGTCTGGTATTGAGATCCCACCTACTTTATTCTTTTTTCTCAGAATTGCTGTAGCTATCCGTGGTCTTTTTTTGTTCCAGATGAATCTATGAAGAATTCTTTGTAGGTCTGTGAAATATGTCGTTGGTATTTTAATGGGTAGTGCGTTGAATCTGTAGATTGCTTTGGGTAGTATGGACATTTTAATGATGTTGATTCTCCCAATCCATGAGCATGGTATGCTCTTCCATCTGTTAACATCTTCCTCTATCTCTTTTTCAGTGTCCTGTAGTTTTCTGCATAAAGGTCTTTTACCTCTTTAGTTAGGTTTATTCCCAGGTATCTTAATTTTTTTGGTGCAATGGTAAATGGGATTGCTTTTTTAGTTTCTCTTTCTATAATTTCACTGTTAGTGTATAGAAATGCCACAGACTTTCTTAGCATTAATTTTGTATCCTGCTACATTGCTGAATTCATTAATTAAGTCAATTAGTTTTGGAATGGAATCCTTTGGGTTTTTTATGTACAATATCATGTCATCTGCAAATAAGGACAGCTTTACTTCTTCTTTTCCAATTTGGATGCCTTTTATTTCTTCTTCTTGTCTAATTGCAATGGCTAATACTTCCAGTACTATGTCGAACAGGAGAGGTGAGAGTGGGCATCCCTGTCTTGTTCCTGTTCTTACGGGAAATGGTTTTAGTTTTTGCCCATTGAGTATGATGTTAGCTGTGGGTTTATCATATATGGCTTTTATGATGTTGAGGTATGATCCTTCTATTCCCACTTTGCTAAGAGTTTTTTATCAAGAAAGGATGTTGGATTTTGTCAAATGCTTTTTCTGCATCAATTGATATGACTATGTGATTTTTATCTCTCAATTTGTTTATGTGATGTATCACATTTATTGATATGCGGATATTGAACCATCCCTGCATTCCTGGGATAAATCCTGCTTGGTCATGGTGTATGATCTTTCTGATGTACTGCTGGATCCGGTTTGCTAGAATTTTGTTGAGGATTTTGGCATCTATGTTCATGAGAGATATTGGCCTATAATTCTCTTTCATTGTGTTGTCTTTATTTGGTTTTGGTATTAGGGTGATGCTGGCTTCATAGAAGGTGTTTGGTAGTATTCCTTCTTCTTGAATGTTTTTGAATAGTCTGAGGAGGATAGGTTTTAATTCTTCCTTGAATGTTTGGTAAAACTCTCCTGTGTAGCCATCTGGACCCGGGCTTTTATTTGCTGGAAGCTTTTTGATTACTGCTTCAATTTCTTCCATAGTTATTGGACTATTGAGATGTTTGGCTTCCTCCTCATTGAGTTTTGGGAGGTTATATTTTTCTAGGAAAATGTCCATTTCTTGCAGGTTGTCCAATTTGTTGGAATAGAGTTGTTCATAGTATTTTTTAACAATCCTTTGTATTTCCACAGGGTCTGTTGTTATTTCTCCTCTTTCATTTCTGATTTTGTTTATTTGGGTCTTCTCTCTTTGCTTCTTGGTGAGCCTGGCTAGGGGTCCATCAATCTTGTTTATCCTTTCAAAGAACCAGATCTTTGTTTTGTTGATCTTTTGAATTGTTTCTTTGGTCTCCAAGTTGTTTATCTCCGCTCTGATCTTCACTATTTCCTTCCTTCTGAGTACACTGGGCTTTTCTTGTTGCTCACGTTCTAGCTCTTTGAGTTGTAGGTTTAGGTGAGTTATTACCATTATTTCCTGTTTTTTTGCAGTAGGCTTGTAGGGCTATGAACTTCCCTCTCAAGACTGCTTTCACTGTGTCCCATAAATTTTGTATTGTTGTGTTGTCATTGTCATTTGTTGCCATGATGTTTTTTATTTCTTCCTTGATCTCTCTGGTTACCCAGTCGTTGTTTAATAGCATGCTGTTTAGTCTCCATGTGTTTGATTTCTTTCTATTGTTTTTATTATAGTTGATTTCCAGTTTTATGCCACTGTGGTCTGAGAAAATGCTTGATATGATTTCTATCTTCTTGAATTTCAAGAGACTTTTCTTATGACCCAACATATGATCTATCTTTGAAAATGACCCATGTGCACTGGAGAAGAATGTATATTCTGTGGCTTTGGGGTGAAATGTTCTGAAGATGTCAATTAATTCCATCTGGTCTAGTGAGTCATTTAGGATTGATGTTTCTTTGCTGATTTTTTGTTTAGAGGATTTGTCCAATGGTGACAGTCGGGTATTAAAGTCTCCTACTATGATTGTATTGCTGTCAATCTCTCCCTTAATATCCTCCAAGAGTTTTTTTATGTATTTAGGTGCTCCTATATTGGGTGCATATATGTTTACCAGAGTTATTTCTTCTTGTTGGATTGTTCCCTTTAGTATTATGAAGTGGCCTTCTTTATCTCTTGTTATATCCTTCACTTTGAGATCTAATTTGTCAGATATAAGTATTGCAACCCCAGCTTTTTTTTCATTTCCATTTGCCTGAAGTCCCATGTTCCATCCCTTCACCCTCAATCTGTGTGCGTCTCTTTTCCTTAGGTGGGTTTCTTGCAGACAGCAGATATATGGATCATGTTTTCTTATCCAATCGGTTACCCTATGTCTTTTGATTGGAGCATTTAATCCGTTTACATTTAAAGTTATTATTGATAAGTACTTATCTGTTGCCATTTTTAATCCTTACCCCCGAGTTCCTTCTTCGCTTCCTCTTTCTTTTTATTACAGCAGACCTTTTAACATTTCTTGCATTGCTGGTTTGGTGGTAATATATTCCCTTAGTCCTTTTTTGTCTGTGAAGCTTTTGATTTCACCTTCAATTTTGATTGAGAGTCTTGCAGGGTACAGTATTCTTGGATTCAGACCCTTCCTTTGCATGACTTTGTATATTTCATTCCATTCTCTTCTGGCCTGACGAGTTTCTGTTGAGAAGTCAGTAGCTACTCTTATGGGGGTTCCTTTGTTGGTAACTTTCTGTTTCTCTCTGGCTGCTTTTAAGATTCTTACTTTGTCGTCGGTGTTTGCCAATTTAATTATAATGTGCCTCGGTGTCGGTTTGTTGGGGTTCATTTTGCTTGGGACTCAGTGAGCTTCTTGGATTTGTGTGGGTTTTTTCTTTTCTATATTGGGGAAATTTTCTGTCATTATTTCTTCAAACACGTTCTCTAATCCTTGTTCAGTTTCCACTCTTTCTGGGACCCCAATTATGCGGATGTTATTTTGTTTCATGTTATCCCAAAGTTCCCTTAGACTCTCCTCTTGCTTTTTAACTTTTTTTTCTAGAAGCTGCTGTATTTGGGTATTTTTTCCTACCGTGTCTTCTAGCTCACTGATGCGGTCCTCTGCTTCTTCTAGTCTACTTTTGATGCTTTCTATTGAGTTCTTTATAGCAGTGATGTCATTATTCATTTCTTCTTGTTTATTCTGCATCTCCTCTAGTTTCTTCTGCATTTCTTCTTGTTTATTCTGCACCTCCTCTAGTTTCTTCTGCATTTCTTCTTCATGCTTCTTCACCTCCTCTAGATTTTTATTCATTACCTCTTGGCTCTTACTCATATTGTCAAATTTGTCTTCCATTCTTTTCAACCACATTATGATAATTTCTCTGAACTCTTTCTCTGGTAGGCTTATTTGTGGTTCTATTTCGTTTACTTCCTTTTCTGGTGAAACCTGCCTTTCTGTCTTTTGTGGGCTGTTTCTTTTTCTGCCCATGGTCTTTCTTCTCTGGGTGTCTGGTTATGTAGAGCTCTCTCCTACGTTGATTGAAAGGCACAAACTACAACACGACCAGGTACAGCACACAAGGTACTGAGTAGAAATGTATTCAAGATGTTAATAATCACAAATAAGGTGACCTCCAATGAAGGACAAATTAGGGGTAAATAGAGAAAGAAGAAGAGGAAAATGAGGAAGAAAGAAAAGAAAGAAGTGCCAAAATCAAATTGGGAGAGTGAGAAAAAAAAAAGATAAATAAATGAACAATAAAATAAAATAAAATAAGAAAATAAAAGGGAGAAAAAGGAGAAGGAAAGAGGAAGAGAAAAAAGTCAGAGAGAAAATAAAGTGTATAAGAGAGAAAAGAGGAACAAAATATAGATGTCAGGAGACAACTTCAATAGAACAGTCACTAATCCCAACAAAGGTCAGCAACCAGTACCTAGAGATTGATGCAAATTGCAAATAGCAACTGGTATCGAGGGAGATGAGGGAAAAGAGAGGTAGAAAACAAAGCAAGCAAAAAGCAAAACAAAACAAGTAGAATAAACTAAAACAATCTCTCAAAAAATTTTTTTCAAAAAATCGATATAATCACTTTTCAGGTAAATAGCAACAAAAGGACACAGAGAAAAAACAACTTTTTGGCTAGTGAAGACAAGAGGGGAGAGGTTTGTGTGGACTTGTAGTAGGGGATTTGAAATTAGATATATAAATGGGGTGAAATTTTAACCAGGTAAAGAGAAAAATAGGGAGAATCTAAAGTTGGAAAAGGGAAAGAGAAACAAGACAGCAAAATGGGGAAAGTTAGGAGGAAAGTGTTGGCACAAAGGTGGAGTTGAGTTGGAGTAAAATTATGCTAAAGGGAAGATGAAAATAGAATGTAGAACTCTAATCCTGAAATAAAATAAAGAGAAAACAAAATGACACTTTTTTTCCCCAAAAACGGTAAAGTACTAGTAGTAATTAATAATACTAGTTTAAAACAAAAATGCAATAATTATATAGGTAAAATCAATTGAGGCAGAAAGAAAAAAATATTCTTTTAATTAAAATATGTGAAAATGAAAAATAAAGAATTAAAAATTAAGAAAAAGAAAAAAGAAAAAAGGAAAAACAAAATAAAAAGAAGAAAAATAGAATGGTCCTTCACTTCCACTATTATTCTGCTTGGCACTCCTGTTTCCCAGTAGGGGAGGTATTGCAGTTCCCTGTGTTCCCCTCTTGGTGTTTTAATCTCTTTATTCTCTTGTGGTTATGCGAGAGTCAATTTGTGTGTCATCCATTGGGTGGCAGTGTTTCGGAATTGATCTCTGAGACAAAGCACAGGACCTCTCTAGGCTGTGCTCAGATCCTGCTACTCTGTGGTTCCCAAAACCAGTTTGTGGGGGTTTTGCAGCCTGGACACTGCAATAACTCCCAGGTTGTCCCTCTGCCCCAGAGAAAAAGAAAAAAAAAAAGAGAGAGTCGTTTTCCAGAGCTCTCCTCTGTCAACAGCTCAGAGGGTCTGCCTTCACACTCAGGGATCACGCCCTGACCACCTCTGCGGACCTCTCCAGAGGCAGCTTTCCCACAGCCTGGCTCCCACAGTGTGCGCGTCTCTGCCCTGCGGGGGTAGGAGACCGCACCCTGGCCCAGGCTAAGTCTGACCCTTCCCCGTGCGCGCCCTGTGGATCTCTGAATCCTCAGTCTGCGTGTCTGTGCCGCCTGGGAAGCCACGCTCTGGGTCCTGGCTGCTCTGTGGGTGCTTCCGTCAGCCGCAGCTTTCAGACCTCGGCAGACATCCACCTCCCCCTTAAGTCAGGCGCAATCTGACCTTTCCGTGTGCTCTGTGGATCTCTGATTCCGCCGCGTGTCTGCGCCGATTGGAGAGCGGAGTTCTGGGTCCCCGGGTCCCTGGCTGCTCGATGGGTGCCCAGCCGAAGGCTTCAGAGCGCCGCAGATATCCACCTCCCACTGCAAGATGGCTCGGGCTCCGCATTCGCACTGGTGGCTCCGGTGGACAAAAACCCCGTGGCAGTGGGGCTGCCTGGCCGGGAGAGCCCCCTCCAGCAGTTCCCCGCCTTCCCCTGGAGGACAACTGACTCCTAGCTTGCCAACAAACACTCCCAATGCAACCCTCAGCCGCTCTCTCTCCCTCTGCCCAGCGACAAAGCTCCAGACGCGTCCGTCTACTCCGCCGCCATTTTCTCCTCCTCTCCCTTACTATTTTAAAGGAAACTGAGTTCCACGTGAACTGTGTACTATGCTATGATATCTGAGGCACAGGACAAGGGAGGCCATAAGTGTACTATGCTTTGATATTTGAGTCATTCTTTATTGTTCAATGTGATTTATTTCTGTATGCCTCAGTTGTGTAATAGTTAAATTACTAGAATAATACATTTTGCTATAAAATATTACTAGAAGATCAAATGATCAGGTGATATTTATTGTTATTTTCTATAAATGAACACAATCTCTGATATGCTAAAGTGATAGGTATTATAGAAATATTCAGGTAGAGAGACCTACAGGCTTGATTACAAGTGAGGCTTACTATCACAACCCAAATTTATTGCTTAAAAAAAAAAGCAGGGAACCAAATATAAGCCCTTGAAGGGCAAATGTAAATTGGATAAGCTTTGCTATTACAAGAGCAAGAAGAAAAATTTCAGATGCAAGAATAAAAACCACATTGCATCCACTCTAAGTAGCTGCTAAAGAAAAAGAATGGTATACTATGAAAATACTTAATAAGATTGTATTTGTTTAAAGAGGATTTCCTAGAATAGGTGATATTTCAGTTAATTTTTTTAAATGTGAAGAGGTTAACTAGATAAGAAAAAGATGTAGGGGTCCCAAATTGCAGAGGGTGCAGGGGGGGGGGGCTGAGGGAACACCCCCTCTCTGCACAAATTTCGTGCACCAGGCCTCTAGTCTCTCTCTCTCTATATAATAGGCTAATATGTCAAATGTCTGACCATTTGACTGTTTCACCTGTAGCTATGATGTGCACTGACCACCAGGGGACAGACGCTCAACACACAGGCATAGAAACATAGAACAGATGATGAATCTCAGAGGGAAGATGGAAGGGTGGGAAGAGATTAACCAAAGATCTTATATGCATACTAGAGGTCTGGTGCACAAATTCATGCAACAGTGGGGCCCCTTGCCTGGCTTGTACCCTCTCACAATTTGGGACCCCTTGAGGGATGTCAGACTGCCAGCTTTGGCCTGATCCCTGCAGGCTAGAGACCTCACCAGTACATGAATCTGTGTACCAGGCCTCTAGTATAAATATAATCTTATATTTGTACAAAATCATCTCCTTGTAGAAATACACACTAGGAAACTAAACAAAGGTGATTTGTCACATTTTGGTGAAGCTTTGGCTCTTATTAGAACTCTAGAGGCCTGATGTACAAAATTCGTGCACCCTCAGACCAGTCTGTGACCTCTCCAAGTTGGACATCCTTAGTCTTGCTATGGAGGTGGGAATGGCTCCCACCACCACTGCTGTGCACACCAGCCATGACCCTGGCTTCTGGCTGAGTGGTGTTCCCGCTGTGGGAGTGCACTGACCACCAGGGGGAAGCTCCTGCATTGAGTGTCTGCTCCCTTGTGGTCAGTGCACACCATAATG
Source organism: Lasiurus cinereus (assembly GCA_011751065.1). Lineage (NCBI taxonomy): Eukaryota > Metazoa > Chordata > Mammalia > Chiroptera > Vespertilionidae > Lasiurus > Lasiurus cinereus. Next base: position 19,093,034 of record JAAGEH010000311.1, on the reverse strand, counting down.
ACTGGTCATTCTGGGATTTGGTTAATTTGCGTATTACCCTTTTATTTTATAAGATTCACAGAGTTAAAATATTTTACTATCTTTGATAGAGACTTGGGCTCATGTAACCACTTGTACCTTTAATTTTTACTTTTGTGAATGTGCATTCAAGATTTTTTCCCTTTTTCTTCTCCTTTTCTCCTTTTCTGTGCTTCAGTTCTAAGGCTGAAGCCTCCCAGGAAATCTCTTCATCATATTTCAGGAGTCTGGGTGTGGGAGCTCAGGTATTTTGTTTTCAACATCTTTTATGTTTTTTAATGCACCAGTTAATCTTGTTTATTATTTTTAAATTGATTTCAGAGAGGAAAAGAGTGTGAGAAATGAAAACATCAGTGATGAGAAAGAATCATTGATCCGCTGCCTCCTGCACACCTCACACTGGGGATCGAGCTCACAACCCAGGCATGTGCCCTGACCAGGAATCGAACTGTGACCTTCTGGTTCATATGTCAACCCTCAACCACTGAACCACACTGGCTGGGCTCACCAGTTGTCTTTTGACTATACTGCAGGCATATGTGGACATAGAAAGCAAAAAGATAAAAAAATCAGAATTCTGACACTAAAAACTGATTGCACCAACAGGACTATGGGTGATGTTCATTTAAAATAAATGCTCTCTGGTTAGCTGGGAAATCTGTCAACCCTGCATATTTTCTTAACTTTTTTAAAATGCTGATATCTCCTATGGCATTGATGCCAATGGAAATTTTAGGCAATGAGTTTGGTAGGAAAAGTGTTTGGGAAGATGAGTTATTCACAGAAAAGGTGGGAAAAGCTCTTCCTCCCTTTACAGAGTTCACTTTAATCTTTCTTCTTTAAAAGATAATGATAAACAAACTTATAGATACAGAGAAAATGTTGATGGTTGCTAGATGAAAAAGGGGAAGGACTAAGATGTACAAATTGCCAGTTGTAATCATTATGTGTGGTACCAGATGGGCACTAGATTCATTGGGAGGATCACTTTGTGAGTTATATAAATGTCTCATCACTAAGTTGTAGATATGAAACTAATATAATATTGAATGTTAACTGTAATTAAAAAATTTAAAATTTTTTTGAAAAAATAATGGTAATAATCAAAGGTGCTTTCTTTCTCTGATTAAGAGCCCTTCTCCAGGATCTGATCTTCTCCCTGTTTCATCTCCTCACTTCTGTCCATACGTTTCTCCATGTGCCTGATTAATAACTTAGCTTTCCCTCTTCATGCTGTAATTGAGCATGAATGGGAGAAAAAAGTACTACAGGGGCTAGCTATCTTCGACTTCTTTTTACTCTCTTTTCCCTTCTTGCTTTTACAATTTGGTGCTTTGGAGTGCTCCAGTCCCCAAGTTTACACACCCAAGTCACAGTAGGAGGTAATTTCTAAATAAAATCAACACTAGACCTTTGGCTTTCCAGTAAGTTATTTTCCATGTTCCCTGGTGCTTTTCGCTTTGCCTGTGCTGTCTTCATGTACAGTGTAGGTTTGATTTCTAAGGTTCACATTGGAAGTTACTTCTTTGGTTTTTTTCCTTGGCATTTTCAAAGGAAGGAAAGAATTTCTCACCTCTGGAGTTCTACTCTGCTGCAGGTAAAGAATTTAGCAGCTATGGGGGTGATAATTAGAGCCAGTAATAATTTGACTGACCTACTCTAGGTACTAAATTGTACAGTAGATCCCTCTTCCATGGTGTTAGATGGTTATTTAACTCTCTACACATGTGGTTGAAGAGCTCTATCTTGCCTCATAGTCATTGATAAGGTAATTTAGCCCAGGGCATGCAGGTATATATTATCATATAGATTTAGGTAGGCAAGCTTTCAAAATTATTTTGAAAAAAATTAAAAATATTTTCTCTGTTAAATATTGGGAGGAAAGGGCCATTCAGCACTTGGTGACATGTTTTGGCTTGAATGTTCCAGGAGGAGTGGGGACCCTTGGGCTCAGAGAGGTGGGCCAGCAGTATTCATCAAAAAGAAGCCAGGGAGAATATGGCACCGGGTTCCCCCAGTCCAAATCAGTGCCGTAGGATCTTCCTTGGTTCCTCCCTTTTCTCCTACTCTGAGATTCAGTGTCATCTCCTCTTTCACTTCTATAGCATTACTTTAATATAGGTCTCATCATCTTCTACTTGGATTATTTACTACAGAGGCATCCTGACTGTCCAACCTACCTTTTCCTATCCCATGGAACTAAAATATTTTTTCTAAAATACAAATCTGGCTATGTATCCAACTCTGCCAGAACACCCACGTGTTGGTATGCACATACACATATCTTGAGTTCTTATGTTGCTCACCTCCCTCTGATAGTGCACAGAGCCCCCACTGCAATATTTCTCCACCTGCTTCTCTGCTCAGACACTCCTGAGGGAAGTGGCATGCTTTGTACTGATGGCTGAGAGGGGAGAGAGAGAGAGAAAGAGAGAGGGGGGAGGGGAAGGGTGCAGTAAAACTCCTACGCTGTGTAAAAACCCATCATGCAATTTTGATGCACCTCCTACTGGGAGAGAAGGAAAAGACACACTTCACTCCCCACCCGCTCTGAGAATATTGGCTCTAAGATACCAAAAAGAGAGAACACCCCAAATCCATTCACCAAAGTTCTGAGTCACACCAGACAAAAATTCTTGCAACAACACCTTTCTAAGTGCTATGGAGGAAAGAAAAATGCTTTAACCCTTACTGGGCCTTTGGTGAGCTGGCCCTGGCTTACTTGTCCAGTCTCACACTCACATTCTCTCTCCAGCTACAAGGAACTTCAGCAGTGTTTCAAGTACCCTGCCTTCTTCTGTCCTAGTGCTCCTTGCTTTCACACATACTTTCCTGCAGCTGGAATGCTCTTCCCCTTTTCTGATTTAATTCCCACACAGCCCTCCAGTTTGGGTGGGGTATCCTTCCTATAAACTTGTACTTCCCCATACCTTGGCACTTACCCCAGGACTGTAATTGCCTCACAGCTTGCCTGTCTCAGCCTCTAGGGACACTTGAGGGACCACACCTGTCTCACTTATTGTGGATTCCCAGGCACTCAGCCCACTGCCTCATAAATGCTGGGTGCTCAATACCTGCTAATTATCTAAAAGAATGGGGAGAACAACCAGGAAGTAAACAAGGGTGATACAAGAAGCATGGTATATTATCTAAGGGGTATGTTTTGGATCCTCTCCTAGCTTCTCTTCTCACAAAAGTCCCTGGCTCTGACTCAGTGTGCGTCTCCTCTTCGTTTGTCACATTCCAGACTCCGATGGGCTGGTCCGATTCTGAAGGCCGATTATGTTTCATTCCTAGTTCTCCACTTACTTCTATGTGGGAGGCACTGTTTTATTGCTCTAATATTTGGGAATGAATCTCCTAGATATTTTGCTTCTTTTATGATAGGGAGCTTCTTATTTTTCTTATGAGGTTTGGCTTTCCATCTCACATTCCTGGGATCTGTTACAGGAAGAGCATGCTCCTTGTACTATTGCCTTTTAAGTCTGAAGCTCAAAATGAAGATGTATGGAACAGACCAGAATACAACCACAGCCTGAATCAGAGCCACCCAAATGACTGGCAGACCTATGAAGAGCAAAAGAGATGTCTTTTGTTATAGGCTACAGAGATATTTGGTGTTGTTTGTTACCTGGCATTCTTGTGATAACAGATTACTAGCATACCTTCTATAACATGGTGAGTGATGGGCACTCATTGATCTCAAAGAAAAATATATTCATAGGAACATAAAAAGTATGGATGGCCTTACTCATCATCTGTTATAACCTTATTCTAGTATTAGGCTGGGAAAGCTTTAAGTTACATTATTCAGATTCTCTTGCAGCTAAGGTTTCACATGTAGTTTAGGTTCCATCAATCAGATAAAATTGTGTGATACTTGAATTTAGAATTGAGGTGAGCAAAGAATCCCCTGTTGTTGATTCAGATCATGGTAGCTCATGGTAGAAAATGTTTGGACTTTGTGACTATTTGAATAGTCAGCGGCAGCATTGCTCACTATGGCAGAGGCTTTGTGGTTCTGAAACCGAGAGTTTTCCCTGGATCCTTAACCCTTCCAATGACTTTGTGAACTACCTGACACTGTAGCATAAATTCATTTCTACTTAAATTAGAGTAGTTTCTGTTTCAGCTACCATAATCGAAAGGATACAAATCATAAAGTCAACATTTCAAACTAGGACTTCTTAAAAACTATATCGTACATATTTCAAACTAAAAATTGGAGGCAGACCCATCACAGGCTCTCAGACACCTATGGAATAAAGTTCAAGCTTAGTCTGATACACAAATTCTTTCATGATTTTGCCTCCACCTACTCTTCTAAACTACTTTTTTTTTCTTATATTCTTTCTCAAGTGTCATTAGGCACAAGTCATACAGAGCTGATGGACTTTCCAAAGTACAGCGTGCCTTTTCTGTGCCTTGGACGTGCTGTTCTCTCTATCTGCTTACTTCTTAACTCATTGGTTCATTTATTCATCTGTGTATTGACCATCTACAATATGCCAGGCGCTATGCTAGGCATTGAAAGGTCAAAGATACGTAAATAAGGCCCTTGTATACAAGGACCTCGTGGGCTAGTCTAAGAAACTAACACCTGATAAACAACTGTAACGAATCCCGTTAAGTGCTGGAACATGAGTATGAAAAAAGTTCTGTGACAATGGAGAAGGACTTGTTTACCTCAAGACTCAATGAAAGTTGACCAGAGAAGGTGATCTGTAGCTAAGTTTTATAATGTGAGTAATGTGGAATATTGACCATGAAGAGCATATTCTAAGAAAAAATGATAAGGAGCAACTGAGTCATCTAGAATAGAGGAGTAAAACAAAACAAGAAAGGATTCCAACTTCAAGTTACTTCTTGAAGCATTACATACATACTATGGATTCTGGTAAGCAACTGAGAGTCCACGGAGGCTTTGCTATAAGAAAGTAATGTGATTAAATTGCACTGTCAGGCTAACTCTGGTAGTATATGGAACATGGACCAGAGTGGAGAGACTGATGACTAGGACACAACTTAGGAAGTGGTTGCAATCCAATGAGACATTGAACTAATTCAGTAGCTGCAGGAGGTGGAGACAAAAGGGGTCAGTTGTCAGAGACGTATGTTTCTGGGAGAGAATGCACAGGACCAGGTGAACAGTTAGTTGCTTCTAGGGAGGATTTGGGATGTCTAAAATTTCTAGCTTTATTGGCTAGATGAGTGCAAGGACTTGGTAGTACTCAATAGATATTTGTTGATAAAATGACAGCAATTGGTTCCACTCACCAAGGCAGAGACAGATAATATAAAGGAAGGATCAAGGAGGATTTTGTGATTCGTGTGTGTGTGTGTGTGTGTGTGTGTGTGTGTGTGTGTGTGATTTTGGGGAGAAAAAAGTGACATTTTGAAATGTTTTCATAGATAGAGCTCTGGGGAGAGATCAGAGCTAGATTTATGGGTAATATTTGGGTATTGTCAGCATATGAGAATTGGAAAGATTGCCCAGGAATAGTTTGTAGACTAAGAAAAGTGGCTGGGAATAAATGTTGGAGAATACCAACAGATAGAAAAAGGATGGAGCAAGAGGAGTCAGAGGAGACAGGAAAGAGTCAAGGGAGAAACTGTTGCAAGAAGGAGGCATCTATGAGACTGACTCCAGCAGGGTAATTACTGTAACATGTCCAGTGGATTGAAAATTAGGATAGCTTCCCCCTTGGCAAGAACAGCTTCACTGTAGTTTTGTGGTAGAGGAGTGAATAAGATATGAGAGTTAAAGAGAAAGGAAACATACTTTTATTCTTGGGCCTGGATAGAAATAAGAGGACAGATGGGGTAGCTCTAAGGAGGCTAAGGGCAAAGGAAGGACTTTTTCTAGGAGAGAATGAAGAGAAGGGAAACAACAAAACTATTACCACTACTATCATCTCTGCTAAAAATCACCATTTAATGAAGATAAAGATTCATTTCCTTCCTAATACTAGTCATACTTTGATGTAATAAGCATTGTGTTAGAAGCTATACAACTTGTACACATCAGCCAAGGAAGTTGGGTATATTGATTTCCGTTTTCAATGGGAAGAAAATGTTGCCCCAAGGTCATTCAATGAAGAGATGATGAACCTAAAATTTGAAATTGGCTAACTAACCCCCAAAATAATGATCCCAGTGCCCATGTTCTTTCTAAAATACCATTGTGTGTCTTATTTCAAATGGGAGAGGTTAGTAATACAAAAAAGAGGAAGGATTACTGACAGAACATACCAGTAGTCCTGAAGGAGATAAGGCTAATAATATCTAATGCTTATTAAGCATTTACTGTATGGAAAACAATACAGAATTCATTAAATTACCACAACACCACTCTGTAATATTACGGTTTCCATTTTATTTATTTATTTTTTTTACTTAATAAATCTTTATTGTTCAGATTATTACAATTGTTCCTCTTTTTGTCCCTCCCCCATAGCTCCCCTCCACCCAGCTCCCACCCCTCCCTCTGCCCTTACCTCTCTCCCATTGTCCTCATCCATAGGTGTATGATTTTTGTCCAGTCTCTCCCTGCAACCCTCTAACCCTTTCCCCCTGAGAATTATCAGTCTACTCCCTTTCTATGCCCCTGATTCTATTATATTCACCAGTTTATTCTGTTTATTAGATTTTTATTTCACTTGATTTTTAGATTCATTTATTGATAGATATGTATTTGTTGTTCATAATTTTTATCTTTACCTTTCTCTTCTTTTTTCTCTTCTTAAAGAGTACCTTTCAGCATTTCATATAATACTGGTTTAAATTCATTTAGTTTTTTCTTATCTGTGAAGCTCCTTATCTGACCTTCAATTCTGAATGATAGCTTTGCTGGGTAAAGTAATCTTGGTTGTAGGTTCTTGCTATTCATCACTTTTTTTTGTTTGTTTTTTATTCTTTTTTTTCCATTTTTTTTATTGTGTTACATGTATACATATCTCCCCATTGCCCCTGCTCCCTCCCAGGCATACCCCAACCCCCCAGTGTCTATGTTCATTGGTTATGCTTATATGCATAGATACAAGTCCTTTGATTGATCTCTTATCTACCCCACCTCTCCTTAATCTTCCTGCTATAATTTCACAGTCTGTTTGATGCTTTACTGCCTCTGTATCTATCCTTTTGTTCATCAGTTTACAATGTTCTTTATTATCCACAAATGAGTGAGATCATGTGGTGCTTCTCCTTCATTGACTGGCTTAAGCATAAGGCTCTCCAGTTCCATCCAGGTTGCTGCAAATGGTAAGAGTTCCTTCTTTTTAATGGCAGCATAGAATTCCATTGTGTAGATGTACCACAGTTTTCTGATCCACTCATCTGCTGATGGGCACCTAGGCTGTTTCGAAATTGTTGCTATTGTGAATTGTGCCACTATGAACATGGGGCTGCATAAATCCTTTCTGATTGGTGTTTGTAATTTCTTAGGATAAATTCTTAAGAATGGGATTGCTAGGTCAAATGGGAGATCCATTTTTAGTTTTTTAAGAAAACTCCATACTGTTCTCCACAGTGGCTGCACTAGTCTGAATTCCCACCAACAGTGCACAAGGGTTCCTTTTTCTCCGCATCCTCGCCAACACTTGTCGTTTGTTGATTCGTTGATGATTGCCACTCTGACAGGTGTAAGATGGTATCGCATTGTCGTTTTGATTTGCATCTCTCAGATAATTAGTGACTTTGAACATGTTTTCATGTGTCTCTTGGCCTTCCTTCTGTCTTCTTTCGAAAAGGTTCTATTTAGGTCCATTGCCCATTTTTTTATTGGATCGTTTATCTTCCTTTTATTAAATTGTATAAGTTGGCTATAGATGTTGGAGATTAAACCCTCATCAGTGATAACATTTGCAAATATGTTCTCCCATACAGTGGTCTTTCTTGTTGTTTTGTTGGCTATTCAACACTTTGAATATTTCTTGCCACTCCTGTCTGGCCTGCATAGTTTCTGTTGAGAAATCAGCTGTCAGTTGAATGGGTGCTCCCCTGTAGGTAATTAACTGTTTTTCTCCTGCTTCTTTTAATATTCTTTGTCTTTTGCTCTTGGTATTTTAATTATGATGTGTCTTGGTGTGGTTCTCTTTAGATTCCTTTTGTTTGGGGTTCTGTGCTTCCTGGACTTGTAAGTCTATTTCTTTCACCAGGTGGGGGAAGTTTTCAGTCATTATTTATTCAAATAGGTTTTCACTATCTTGCTCTCTCTCTTTTTCTGGAACCCCCATAATTCTGATATTGGTATGCTTGAAGATGCCCCAGAGGCTCCTTACACTATCTTCCAATTTTTGGATTCTTTTTTCTCTGTTTTTTTCAGTTGAGTGTTTTCTGCTTCTTTGTATTTCAAATCTTTGACTTGATTGTTGCATTCCTCTAGTCTGCTGTTAGGTCTCTATATAATATTCTTTATTTCAGTCAGTGTATGTTTAATTTTTGGTTGGTCCCTTTTTATCTCTAGTTGGTCTTTTATTTCATCTCCTCTTGGGTCTTGCTAAATTTATCCATCTTTTCTAGGAAATTCTTAAAAAAATCTTATAATCATGGTTTTGAAATCTATATCCAGTCATTTGTTTTCCTCCATTTCTTTCATTTGTGATCTGTTCCTTTGTCTCCACATTTTTGCCTCTTCCCTGAGTTAGTAGAGTAGCTTTGTGTGCTAGATGTCCTATATTGCCCAGTAGCTCTGGCTCCCCAGTTACCTGAGGTGGACTCTCTTGGTGCACCCCTTTGTGGACTGTGTGTACAGCCTTGTTGTAGTTAAGTCTTGATTGCTGTTGGTATCACTGTAGTAATTGACCTCCAAGCCAATTGGTTGTGAGGATCAGCTGTGTCTATGCCAGGAAAACTTCTGTGCTGGAGTCAGCCTTATGATATAAGACTTGCAAAATTGCAAAAGCCTTTGTGTTTAGCTTGGATGGGGCGGAGTCTCAGGGCTGAGTAGACAGCCTTGGCTTCCTGTCAGCCCTCCCCTATGAAGGTCCTGGGTCTCAGTGTCCCTCAGTAGCCCTCTCTGCACATTTGTGCTCATGCACCTCCAGACCTCTACCTTTCTGGCTCCCCTGAGTTTCCATGCACTCTGTGGACCCATATGAGTCTGGGTTCCCAGGTTCTTGCCCAAAATGGGGTTCAGTGCAGTCAGAAGTGGATTTCAGCACAGTTGGGAGGTTCTGTCTCCTTCCTGCTAGAGAAAACCAGTGGCACAATCAGCAGTCAGCCCTCTGTGTATGCACTTGTGCTTGCGTGCCTCCAGACCTCTGTCTTTTATGGCTCCCTTAAGTTTCTGTGCACTCCTCCCTTCTCATGACAGTCCGGACTCCCCTCATATGAGTCTCACCCAGAACTTGGGGTTCAGTGCAGTCATATTTGGGGTTCAGTGTAGTCGAGAGTTTTTGTCTCCCTCCCATAAGAGGAAGCCAGCTAGGCCCTCCGTCCCCTGTCCTCTCCACATGTGTCTTTGTACCACAGCTTTTTGCAGCTCCTCTGCGTCTCTGTGAATCCCCCTCTTTCCATCTAGTTGTAGAATTTCCACTCAACCAGCTTTCCTGTGGTTCTGGATGATATCTGTTCTGTCCTTTAGTTATAGATTTGAAATTGTTGTGCGAGGCAGCAATTTAGGTGTTCACCTATGCCACCATCTTGGTTTCTCCCCTGTTTCCATTTTACAGATGATAAAATTCAGGTTACAGATGCTAAGAAACTCACCCAAGGTTCTATAAGCCATGAGGCAGAGTGAAGGTTCACTCAGCATTCTGACTCTGGAGCTCCTGTTCTTAACTTTGTTCACTGGCCTCCCAGGTGGAGGATTATCTTTGAACTGGAAAAAGGACCCATTGTTCTCTGAGAAGGAAGAGAGAGTTAAGGAAGATGTAGATGTAATTGTACATGAGTGTGATGATGGTCAGGGTAAGTGAAGTAGACTTCAATTTTCTTCATAAGCCAGGAAACAAAATTACTTGGGGAGAGGAAGAAGTTTTGGTGCAGGGAGAGTGAGCTTGGTGATGAAGCAGATTGGCAATATTTGGTTTGGCCACGGTAGGAAATAGAAATCAAGTCAGTACAAAATGCAACAGGTGGTATTAGAGACTTTATGGAGGTGAGAGACCATCTGTTTGCATAGGTGCAGGTCATATGGTTCTGCATATTTCTCTAGGGCACATCAGTCTATTGGTAAGTCTTGTCAGTTTTACCTCCTGACTATCTCTTAACTCACTCTTCTCCATCTTTACCATCATTACCTAGTCCAAGGTCCAATCATCTCTTCCCTGGACTACTGTGTTAGCCTGCTAATTAATTTTACTCAACCCCTTCATCCTTCCATTTCATTCTTCACACAGCAGCCAGAGTGAGTTGTTCCAATGTTAATGTGGTCCCATTATATACTTTAAGTTCATTCAATGACTCCTCACTACCTTAACTTAGCATGGGAATCCTGCATAATAGCTTCATTCAGGGCTCATCACCTAGGTGTTTTTTTTTTCATACCCATCACATGGATCTTTATATGATATATAAATCACATTATAGAGAGGAAAAAAAATGGTGGTGGAATATATGGACGTGTCCTGAGCCTTGTCCTGGAGCAGACAGAGGGAACAGCTGAGGGTCCCATGGGGAGTGTTTGTTGGTGAGTTGAGGAACAGTTGAGGAGAAGGTAGGGGACTGCTGGATGGGACTCTCCTGACCAAGCAGCTCCTACTGCTGCTGGGTTCCCTCCCAGAGCTGCCAGCTTGGACACGGAGACTGCACCACCTTAAAGGGGAGGGTGGATATTATTGGAAGCCTGAAAATCTACCAATGCCATCCACTGAACAGCTGTGAACCCCAGAACAGCGGACCCCAAATAGCGCAGGCATGCGGATTCAGAGGAGCTCTACACTCCACCATGGAAAGGTTAGATTTCATCTGGGATGAGATGAGATCTTTGGTCCCGCAGGACAGAGAAGCATGCACACTGCGGGAACTGGAGGACCAGGGGAAGTCTGTGCTTGAAGAGATCCGTGGCTATTGGGGCTGGTGTGATCTGTGAATGTGGAAGGGGTTCCTCAGAGCTACTAACAGAGGGGTGTCTAGAAAGCAACCCATTTTAATCTGATGCAGAGGGACAGCATAGGAGTTTTAAAAGTGTGCCAGCTGCTTGGACATGAGGGGGAAGGGGCGTTCACACACTTGTACTCTTTCCTCTTCAGATCCTTGCTTCTGATTGCTGAGCCCAATACATAGGATCACCCAGTTGGGGGCACCCTAGGAGACTGCAGGGGAAAGTTGTTTTTCTGGAACCTGGGGATCAGAGTGGGGAGTGACCGTTGGAGAACCAGCTCTGGGACAGCCCACTCCCACAAACTGGTATTGAGTGCCACAGGGAAAGCAGAATCTAAGCACAGGCTAGAGAGGACCTATAGTCTCACAGGTCAATCCAGAAACACTGCCACCCAGGGGCTGAATCACAAATTGACTCTTGTGTAATCACAAATATAGGAATAAAGTAATTAAGACACATGGCTTACTTAAAAATCAGGACGGCTTACAACACTGAGGAGCAGTGGAATGCAGGGAACTACAATACTGCCAAACAACAATAGAGGAAGTGAATGACCTTCACTACTGCACATTCTATTTTTTTATTTTATTTTTTCATTTTTACTTAAGAAACTATTTTTTTCTTTTTTCCTCACTTGATTTTACCTTTTAAGTTATTACACTTTTATTTTTAATAAGTATTATTACTACCACTATTTTACCTTTTTGTTAAAAAAACTTGTCATTTTATTTTCTCTATTTTACTTTGGGATTAGTGTTCTACATCCTATTTTCATCTTTCCTTTAGCATCATTTTACTCTATCTGAACTCTACCTTTATGCCTTCACTCTCTTCCTAACTTTCCCTCTTTTGTTGCCCTGTTTCTCTTATCCATTTCCTATTTTAGATTTTCCCTATTCTTTCTTTTTACTCCCTGTTAAATTTCACCCTATCTAATTTCTAATCCTCTGCTCCAAGTCCATATACACCTTTCTCTTCTCTGTCTTCACTATCCAAAAATTGTTTTTCTCTCTGTCCTTTTGTTGTTTGTTTGAATGTTGATTATATCGATTTTTCAAAATATACTTTATTGATTTTTTACAGAGAGGAAGGGAGAGGGATAGAGAGTTAGAAACATCGATGAGAGAGAGAGACATTGATCAGCTGCCTCTTGCATGCCCCCCACTTGGGGTGTGCCCACAACCAAGGTACATGCCCTTGACTGGAATCGAACCTGGGACCCTTCAGTCCGCAGACGATGCTCTATCCACTGAGCCAAACTGGCTTTGGCGATTATATCGATTTTTATGCTTGCTTGAGAGATTGTTTTGCTTATTCTTTTTTTTTGTTTTTTTTTTGTTTGCATTGTTTTTATTTGTTTATTGCTTCTGTTTTCCCTTGCCTTGCTTGATATTAGTTGTTTTTTGTAGTTTGTATTAATCTCCAGGTACTTGTTGCTGGCATTTGTTGGGATTAGTGGCTGTTCTATTGGAGTTTTATCAATATGCATACATATATATATATGTATGTGTGTATACACACACACACACACATTACATACATACATACATACTTTATTCCCCTTCTCTTTATTATTCTCTTTCTTTTCTCTCTTACTTTTTTCCATCCCAATTTCATTTTGGAAATTCTTTCTTTTTTATCATTTTCTTTTCTCTCTTCTTCTTTTTCTCTTATCCCCTAATTTGTCTCTCTCTGGTGGTCACCTTTATTTGTGGTTATTAATATCATGAATACATTTCTGTTCAGTGCCTTGTGCATTGTACCTGGTTTTGTTGTATTTTGTGCCATTAAATCAATACAGGAGAGAGAGAACTACATAACCGGACACCCAGAGAAGAGAGAACATGTGGAGAGAAAGAAAGAGCTCATATATGAAAGAAAAGCAGGCATCACCAGAAAAAAGAAGTAAATGAAATGGAGGCAAGCACCTGCCAGAGAAAGAATTCAGAGAAATGGTCATAAGGTGGCTGAAAAGAATGAAAGACAAATTCAACAATATGACTAAGAACCAAGAGGAAATGATGAAGAATCAAAAATAAATGAAAAATGACATTGCTGCTGTAAAGAACTCAATAGGAATCCTCAAGAGTAGGCTAGAAGAAGCAGAGGACTGCATAAGTGCACTAGAAGACAAGGTAGGAAAAAATACCCAAGTAGAGCCGCTTCTAGAAAAAAAAAAGCAGGAGGAGAGCCTAAGAGAAATTTGAGACAACACGAAACAAAACAACATCCACATAATTAGAGTTCCAGAAGGAGAGGAAACTGAGCAAGGAATAGAAAACCTGTTTGAAGAAATAATGACAGAAAACTTCCTTGATATAGGGAAGAAAAAACCCACACAAATCCAAGAAGTTCACAGAGTCCCAAGCAAAATGAACCTCAAAAGACTGATGACAAGGCACATTATAATTAAATTTGCAAACACCTACGACAAAGTAAGAATCTTTAAAGCAGCCAGAGAGAGACAAAAAGTTATCTGCAAAGGAATCCCCATCAGACTAGTGACTGATTTCTCAACAAAAACTCATCAGGCCAGAAGGGAATGAAATGAAATATACAAAGTCATGCAAAGGAAGGGTCTGACTCCAAGAATACTGTACCCAGCAAGGCTATCAATCAAAATTGAAGGTGAAATCAAATCACCAGCTTCAGAGACAAAAAAGGACTAAGGGAATTTATTACCACCAAATCAGCAATGCCAGAAATGTTAAAGTGTCTGCCATAAACAAACAAACAAACAAACCAACAAACAGAAAACAGAACTAGGAAGCAAAGAAGGAACATGGGGAGTAAAGAATAAAAATGGCAACAAATAAGTACCTATCAATAATAACTTTAAATGTAAATGAATTAAATGCTCCAATCAAAAGACATAGGGTAACGTATTGGATAAGAAAACAGGACCCATATATCTGCTGTCTACAAGAAACTCACTTTAGAAAAAAAGATGCACACAGACTGAAGGTGAAGGAATGGAAAAAATTTTTCAGGCGAATGGGAATGAAAAAAAAGCTAGGGTAGCAATACTTATATCTGACAAATTAGATTTCAAAGTGAAGGACATAACAAGAGATAAGGAATGCCACTTTATAATACTAAAGTGAACAATTCAATAAGAAGAAATAACTCTGGTAAACATATACACACTCAATACAGGAGCATCCAAATACATAAAAAAAACTTCTGGAGGATATCAAGGGAGAGATTGACAGCAATGCAATCATAGTAGGAGACTTTAATAATCCAATATCACCATTAGGCAAATCCTCTAAACAAAAAATTAGCAAAGAAACATCAATCTTAAATGATTCAGTAGACCAGATAGAATTAATTGACATCTTTAGAACACTTCACCCTAAAACCACAGAATATACATTCTTCTCAAGTGCACATGGGTCATTTTCAAAGAAAGACCATATGTTGGGTCATAGGCAAAGTCTCTTCAAATTCAAGAATATAGAAATCATATCAAGCATTTTCTCAGATCACAGTGACATAAAAATGGAAATCAACTACAATAAAAACAATGCAAAGAAATCAAACACATGGAGACTAAACAGCATGCTGTTAAACAATGACTGGGTTACTAGAGGGATCAAGGAAAAAATAAAAAGTATCATGGCCACAAATGACAATGATAACACAACAATCCAGAATCTATGGGACACAGTAAAAGCAGTCTTGAGAGGGAAGTTCATAGCTCTACAAGTCTACTGCAAAACAAACAAACAAACAAACAAAAACAAAAAAAAATCCAATGGTAATAAATTACCTAACCCTACACTCAAAGAGCTAGAAAGAAAGCAACAAAAAACGCCCAGTGTAAGCCGAAGGAAGGGAATAATAAAGATCATACCAGAGATAAATGACACAGAAACCAAATAACAATACAAAAGATCAAAAAACCAAGAGCTGGTTCTTTGAAAGGATAAACAAGATTGATGAACCTCTAGCCAGGCTCACCAAGAAGCAAAGAGAGAGGATCCAAATAAACAAAATCAGAAATGAAAGAGGTGAAATAACAACAAATCCCTCTGAAATACAAAGGATTGTTAAAAAAATACTATGAACAACTCTGTTCCAACAAAACTGGACAACCTGCAGGAAATGGACATATTCCTAGAAAAATATAACCTTCCAAAACTCAATCAGGAAGAATCTAAATATCTCAATAGGCCAATAACTATGGAATAAATTGAAGCAGTCATCAAAAAGCTTCCAGCAAACAAAATCCTGGACCCAGTTGGCTACACAGGGGAGTTTTACCAAACATTCAAGCTAGAATTAAAACCTATCCTCCTATTCCAAAAAGTTCAAGAAGAAGAACACTTCCTAGCTCCTTCTATAAAGCCAGCATCACCCTAATACCAAAACCAGATAAAGACAACATAATGAAAGAGAATTACAGAATATCCATCATGAACATAGATGCCAAAATCCTCAACAAAATTCTAGCAAATCAGGTCCAGCAGTACATCAGAAAGATCATACACCATGACCAAATAGGATTTATCCTGGAATGCAAGGATGGTACAATATCTGCAAATTAAAAAAGGTGATACATCACATAAACAAATTGAGAGATAAAAATCACATCATCATATTAATTGATGCAGAGAAAGCATTTGACAAAATCCAATATTGTTTCTTGATAAAAACTCTCAACAAGGTAGGAATAGAAGGATCATACCTCAACATAATAAAAGGTATATATGATAAACCGACAACTAACATCATACTCAATTGGGCAAAAACTAAAACCATTTCCCCTAAGAACAGGAACAAGACAGGGATGCCCTCTCACCACTTCTGTTCAATATAGTACTGGAAGTAATAGCCATTGCAATTAGAACAAGAAATAAAAGGCATCCAAAATGGAAAAGAAGAAGTAAAGATGTCCTTATTTGCAGATGACATGATATTGTATATAAAAAATCTGAAGGACTCCATCAAAAAACTAATGGACTTTAATAAATGAATTTGGCAATATAGCAGGATACAAAATTAACACCAAGAAAGCTATGGCATTTCTATATACCAATAGTGGCCTTACAGAAAGATTAAAAAGGAAATCCCATTTACCATTGCCTCCCCGCCCAAATTAAGATACTAGGAATAAACTTAATTAAGGAGGTAAAAGACCTATGCGTAGAAAACTACAGGATGCTGAAAAAAAAAAGATAAAGGAAGATGTAAACAGATGGAAGAACATACCATGTTCATGGATTGGGAGAATTAACATCATTAAAATGTCCATACTACCCAAAGCAATCCATAGATTCAATGCACTACCCATTAAAATACCAGCAACATATTTTGCAGACCTAGAAAGAGCTCTTCAAACACTCATCTGGAATAAAAAAAGACCCTGAAGAGCCACAGCAATCCTGAGGAAGAAGAATAAAGTAGGTGGGATCTCAATACCAGATTTCAAGGTGTATTACAAAGCCACTGTTCTCAAAACAGCCTGGTACTGGCACAAGAACAGACATATAGACCAATGGAATAGAATAGAGAATTCAGATATCAACTGAAACCACTATGCTCAATTAATATTTGACAAAGGAGGCATGAACATACAATGAAGCCAAGATAGCCTCTTCAATAAATGGTGTTGGGAAAATTGGACAGATAACATGCAAAAAAATGAAACTATACCACCAACTTACACCATACACAAAAATAAGCTCAAAATGGATATAGGACTTAAACGTAAGATGGGAAACCATGAAAATACTAGAGGAATCCACAGGCAGCACAATCTCAGACATATGCCGAAGGAACTTCTTCACTGATATTGCTCCCAGGGCAATGGAAACTAAAGAGAAAATAAACAAATGGGACTACATCAAAACAAAAGCTTTTGCACAGCAAAAGAAACCATCAACAAAACAATAAGAAAGCCCACTGTATGGGAGAACATATTTGCAAATGTTATCACTGATAAAAGGTTTAATCTCCAACACCTATGGGCATCTTATACAACTTAATAAAAGGAAGATAAATCATCCAATAAAAAATGGGCAACGGACCTAAATAGAATCTTTTCTAAAGAAGACAGAAGGAAGGCCAAGAGACACATGAAAACATGCTCAAAGTCACTAATCATCTGAGAGATGCAAATAAAAACGACAATGTGATACCATCTCACACCTATTAGAATGGCAATCATCAACAAATCAACAAACGGTAAGTGTTGGTGAGGATGCAGGGAGAAAGGAACCCTCGTGCACTGCTGGTGGGAATGCAGATTGGTGCAGCCACTGTGGAGAACATTATGGAGTTTCCTCACAAAAACTAAAAATGGAACTTCCATTTGACCCAGTAATCCCACTTCTAGGAATGTATCCTAAGAAACTAGAAACACCAATCAGAGAGGATATATGCACTCCTATATTCATAGTAGCACAATTTACAATAGCTAAGATTTGGAAACAGCCTATGTGCCCGTCAGCCGATGAATGAATCAGAAAACCCTGGTACATCTACACAATGGAATACTATGCTTCTAGAAAAAAAGAGATTCTTACCATTTGCAGCAACCTGGATGGAACTGGAAAGCATTATGCTAAGTGAAATAAGCCAGGCAATGAAAGAAAAATACCACATGATCTCACTTATTTATGGATAATAAAGAACATTATAAACTGATGAACAAAAAGATAGATACAGAGGCAGTAAAGCATAAAAACAGACTGCAAATGATAGCGGGAAGGTTAGGGAGACGTGGGATAGATAAGAGATCAACCAAAGGACTTGTATGCATGCATTATAAGCATAACCAATGGCCGCAAGTCACTTGGGGGATAAGGACATGTATGGGAGTGGGGTTGGGGAGGCAATGGGAAGATATGTACTCATGTAATACATTACTAAAAAATAAATCACATTATAGCTTTAATCCTCAATTTTAAAAAAGACCATGATACAATCATTTTCACTGGTATCCTACCTTTATTAGAATCAGAATATTCCCACCCTTTGGCTTTGCTGGAGCTCCTTTCCTATAATAGCATGTACAATGTTCTGTGGGAAGACCAGTGCCTTTCCTAAGGTTCCTGAGGATGCCCGAGGCAGGTGCTTGGGGAATGGGACACAGGTTTTCACCTCTTATAGATTGAGTGGCTCTTCACCCCTGCACTGTGTGAACACTCAGCCCCTGCTCATGGATTTGCCTCTATGACTTCTCTTCTCTGCTGATACAGCTTTGCCTCCAGCCCCTTCCCTGTCATCTCCTAAAGCACAGCCCAGAAAAAGCTGCTAACAATTGGGGAACAAAGAGGGGGATCACAGTAAAGCAGTTGTGGGATGGCTTTTCCTTAAGCCTCATTGTCTCCATCACAGTCATGCACACTTCCTTAATCGGGATCATATCCTCAACCCCCAATCCCCTTATTTGCTCTGTGGTCCCCACGGTTCTCATCCACACTCCCAGAGGCACCATCCGTAAACTCCAAGTGTCTTTACTATACAGTAGGGAGATGTTTAACACTGGCCCTGTTCCTCAGTTCTAGAAAATTTTATGTATCTAAAAATGCCATTAATAGCTCCTCTAAAGACAAACACATAGAATCAGTAGATTTGAGAACATTTTTGGCAGTATTGCTCTAACATAGGTCAAATCTAATTCATATGCAGGGCTACCCATATCTATTGCATACCCTCTCCTTCCTGCTCTTGCCAAGAATTCCTCCAAGTAGGGATCCTGGTTAATTTTTTCTTTTACATTAAAATGAAATTGCCTGTGCTGTTATTATGGTGTTATCAGTAACTTGAAAAATATAAAATCTTGTGTGATACTGATTTCAAAGATTGAAATTAAAAATAGAATTTTTCTAACAACATGATTTCTGCCCCATCCTGAATCTGAAAGCCTCTGTTTAAGTGTATGGTACTCTTGCCACATGCCAACAGGAATTTTCAAATCTTTTTGGTATTATATCTCTTTTTTATTTATAAACAAAAATTTGAAATATTTAAAACTATAAACCATGAGCATGGAAATAGGAATGAAATACACTATAACATGCACTAACTCATAGGACACTGAATGGAAGAGGAGAGAGAATGAATGCTAAAGCATTTTCTTTAGCCTTTAAGGGAGAAATCTAGGTGAGGAACATTAGGGAGAAAGAGTGTATTTGACAGGCCACATATTTGGAATAAGAAATATTTGAGTTCCAATATCAATTCTCTCTCTAATTAGCTGGGCAAGTAACAGTGGACAACCCTCTATGTACCTTAGTTTCTTCATTTATGAAATAGAGACTATAATATCTCTCCCCAAGAGTTATAGGGTAGATTAATATACTGAGAATGTACATGATGAGGGTCCCATAAACACCACTCTTTCTCTTCTCTCTCTTTCTTCCTTCTG
Organism: Lasiurus cinereus; assembly: GCA_011751065.1. Taxonomy (NCBI): domain Eukaryota; kingdom Metazoa; phylum Chordata; class Mammalia; order Chiroptera; family Vespertilionidae; genus Lasiurus; species Lasiurus cinereus. The sequence continues at coordinate 19,073,595 of JAAGEH010000311.1, read as the reverse complement.
GTGACACGGCAGTACATGGATATGAAATTCTGTAACTTAAAAATTCTTGTAATTAGGATGAGTAAAATCCTATATAATAAAAGGCTAATATGCAAATTGACCAAACAGTGGAATGACTGGTCGCTATGACATGCACTGATCACCAGGTGGCAGACGCTCAACGCAGGAACTGTCCCCTGGTGGTTAGTGTGTTCCCACTGAGGGAGCGCTGCTCAGTCAGAAGCTGAGCTCATAGCTGACCAGCATAGTGCTGGTGTGTGTATGTGGGGGGGAGGGGGCGGCGGGGGCGGGGAGCTCTCCTGCTTCCACAATAGCGCTAAGGATGTCTGACTGTCAGCTTAGGACATCACAAAACCGGTAGTCAGACATTCCCTGAAGGCTCCTGGACTGCGAGAGGGTGCAGGCCAGCTAAGGGTCCACCCCTCATACCCTGAGCGCACAAATTTTCATGCACTGGGCCTCTAGTTTTTAATAAAAACAATGGGTATGCACAGACATACATTATCAAACATTGAGAGGATTAACTAATTATTTTTTATTTATAAGAAGTGGGAGAGAATCAGTGAATATAGTGATATACCCTTATTTATTTGACTTTAAAACTGCAAAAATAGAGGAGAAAATCCAAGATGGTGGCATAGGTAAACACCTATACTGCTGCCTCGCACAATTTCAAAACTACAACTAAAAGACAGAACGGACATCATCCAGAACCACAGGAAAGCTGGCTGAGTGGAAATTCTACAACTAGAGGGAAAGAGAGGGGCTCACAGAAACCCAGAGGAGCTGCAAAAAGCTGAGGTACGGAGATGCACACGCGGAGAGAGCGGGTGCCGGAGTACCTGGCTGGTTTTCTCTGGCGGGAGGGAGACGGAGGCTCTCAAAGGCATTGAACCCCTTGTCCTGCGACACTAAACCCCAGATCCAGCCAGACTCATATGGGAGGAGTTTGGACTGTGAAAAGGGAGAAGTGCACGGAAATTTAGGGGAGTTGCAAAGGATCGGAGGTCTGGTTGCGCACGGCACCACGCGGAGGACAGATTGCTGATTGTGCCCTGGCTTTCACGAGTGGGCGGGAAACAGACCCTCCCAACTGTGCCACTTCTGCGTCCACTGAGCCCCTGTTTTGGGCGAAATTCTGGAGACCTAGACTTGTGTGGTCCTGGTGCGCAGGGGAGCCGGAAAGGCAGCGGTTAGAGGCACTGCAGGCACGCGCGCACAAGGACTGCTCCAGCCATTACTCAGTCACGTGAGACTCAGGGGCCGTGGAGGGTGGGGCCGACTGGAAAGCAAGGCGGTCCCTTAAGCCCTGAGACTCCACCCCTCCCAAGCTCAACAGAGGCTTCTGCGGCTGAATCCAGCACAGAAGTTTCCCCAGCATAGTGAAAATGCTGAGACAAGGGAAGGGATTACAAGCAAAAGAAATGGAGGAAAAAAACCGACTGGATATAGAGTTCAAAACCACGCTTATAAGGTTTTTCAAGAATATGCTAGAAAAGATGGATAAATTTAGTGAGACCCAAGAGGAGATGAAAAATACACTGACTGAAATAAAAACTATTATACAGAGTCCTAACAGCAGACTAGAGAAAGGCAAGGATCAAGTAAAAAATTTGAAATATAAAGAAGCAGAAAACATTCAACTGGAAAAGCAAGAAGAGAAAAGAATCCAAAAATGTGAAGATAATGTAAGGAGCCTCTGGGACAGCTTCAAGCGTACCAACATCAGAATTGTGGGGGTGCCAGAAAAAGAGAGAGAGCAAGATACTGAAAACCTACTTAAGGAAATAATGACTGAAAACTTCTCACATCTGGTAAAAGAAATAGACTTACAAGTCCAGGAAGCACACAGAACCCCAAATAAAAGGAATCCAAAGAGGACCACACCAAGACACATCATAATTAAAATACCAAGAGCAAAAGACAAAGAGAGAATATTAAAAGCAGCAAGAGAAAAACAGTTCATTACCTTTAAGGGAGCACCCATATGACTGTCAGCTGATTTCTCAACAGAAACGATGCAGGCCTGACGGGAGTGGCAAGAAATATTCAACGTGATGAACAGCAAGAACCTACAACCAAGAATAATCTATCCAGCAAAGCTATCATTCAGAATTGAAGAGCAGATAAAGACCTTCACAGAGAAGAAAAAGCTAAAGGAGTTCATCAACTCCAAACCAGTATTATATGAAATGCTGAAAGGTACTCTTTTAGAGAAGAGGAAGAAGAAAAAGGTAAAAGTCAAAAAATTATGAACAACAAATACACATCTATCAACAAGTGAATCTAAAAATTAAGTGAATTAAAAATCTGATCAACAGAATAAACTGGTGAATATAATAGAATCAGGAGCACATAAAGAGAGTAGACTGATAATTCTCAGGAGGACAAAAATCATAAAGAATCAAACAGACTGAAATTACAGCAGAAAGATTAAAGTTAGGCGAGGTAAATAAGTCATCAATCAAAGGACTTGTATGCATGCTTATAAACATAACCAATGATCACAGACACTGGGGGGTCGGGGTATGCCTGGGAGGGAGGGGGGGCAATGGGGAGATATGTATAAAAATTAATTAAAAAAATAAAAAATAAAAAAAATTAAAACAAAAACAAAAACAAATAAAAACAAACAAAAACAAAAACCCTTCAAAAATAGCCCAGCCAGATGGCTCAGGTGCTTGGAATACCATCCTGTATACCAAAATGATTGCAAGTTTGATCCCCAGTTGGGGCACATATGGGAAGAATTGTTTCTCTCTCACAGTGATGTTCTTTCTCTCTTTTTCTCTCTGTCTTCTTCTCTCTCAAGCCAATTAAAAAAAAACATATCCTTGAATGAGAATTAAAAAATCATAAAACTGTAAAAATATTTTACATAATTGTAAGGCAAAATTAAAACTTAACAATCTCTAAATAGTAAAGAGTAAATGAAACAAAATCATCCTTACTGTGTATTCAGTTGTTGGCAGAAAGGAACTATATTAAGTGAGTTTCAACCCATTAATTGGACAAATACATCCCTAGTGGGATATACCCTTAGCATAAGGGAGAACAAAAACCTTTTTATAAATAGTTTTCAAAAGTCACATTGCTCACCTGCGACAGTTATACGTATATTGTGGAACAAAGCAAATGGATAATTCTATGCCATTCTAAATTAAACTCCAGGATTCTAATCTTGGGAGATATAAGAGGATAAATAAAAATACTCTGGTTTTGAATTAGAGGTATTCATTGAATTCATGAGGAATTTTAAAAGACTTTCCTAGTTTTGTCTACTTGAAGACTTGAATACCCTTAGTACCCAGATTGTGGATTTGATAGAGTAGGAAGTTAGGCATGAGTAGAGCAGAAAAATTAGGCCAGGTATGAAATGTCACCAGGGCAGAACGTCCTGGGTGTCTAGCAATGGGCAACTCTAGAAGAAACAACTATTATAGTGTAGGACCTGCCCCCAGGGTGACCTCTCATCCCCTAGCATGTCGCTAATCATGTGGTTTAAATCTCCTGACCTTTCATATTGCTGGTCATGTGGTTCAGACCCCCTTAGAGTAGGAACAAGGGGCCTGAAGCATAGCCTCATAAGACTCCCATACAAGCCCTTGCATGACCACAGCCTTAAGCATTAATCCTTCATGGCAATGAGATTTGACCTGCATCAACTATTCTTAGGAACAAAGCCTTGGGTTCTTTTGCCACAGAGACAGAGTTTTGGTTAAACATATCCTTGAAAGAGGATTAAAAAAAAAGCATAAAACTGTGCAAATATAAAACTGTGATAACATATAGTCCTTAGTTGTGTTTCAGCTCCAAACCCAGAAAAATAGCAAAACCAGACAAAGTGATGCCATGGCTGGCATCAGGACCAGATGTAAAGACTAATGACTCCAAGCATAGTACCCACCAATTAGAGACCAAGACCCCAAAAGGACACACCTGAAAAAGCTAATGAATATTCTATTGAAGCCCTTGCCTGAGACCTTCCCTAAAGATCCTGCCTTTAAAAAACAGATAAAAACCCTTAAGAAGAGGTACCCAGTGTGTTCTCTCTCTCACTTTCTCTAGAGCATGCTTTCCCCCCTATCCTTCCCTCAGGTGCATTTTCTTTGCTTTCTTTCTCCTAAGCTCCAAGGCCCCTTTGCCTCCTGGGTTGTTTCCTGAGTCCATGCTGCCCAAGCAGGCTCACCTCTCTGACTTTTTAAATAAACTTGTTGCATTAGAGTTCTTGGCTCTGAATTCTTTCTTAGCCAAACTCAAGAAGCAAGGTCTAACTCCACTGCTAACCTCTCTTAAATATCACTAACCACTAAAAAGAACCTTGGTCCCTTGTAGAAATATCTAAATCAAGTCTGGGGTAGGTAATGTACAAAAAAAAAAAACTTATCAGAAAAAAAGGAAGGAAGCTATGTATATCAGAAAGAAAGGAAGGAAACGATGGTATATTAAAAATATTACATTTGATCTTTGTCCCCAGTTCCTGGCACAGAACTCCCAAAACCTTTGTAATTTCCTGAGTGAGCAATTTTCTTTCAGCCTCCCCTCCTTCCAACCTCCAGGGTGAGGAAGGTGGCTAGAGATTAAGTTATTCATCAATGGTTAATGATTTAATCATGCCCATGTAATGAAACTTACATAAAAATTATACAGGAACTTCTGAGTTGGGAGGATGGAAGATTGGTATAAGCAGTGACCGCCATGCCTGCAGTTCCTCTCATGGTCTGGTTGTTCATTTGTATCTTTCATGCTTTTATGACACGAACAGAAATTTGAAAGCTCTTGCTGGTTTGAGTCTCTGGAAAATAGACTCTGAGACAAAAGTAACGGTGCAGCACATTTACTGGAAAGTGGTCCTGAGATCAGCACCTGTGGGGGAAGGGGAAGCAGCAGGATTGGACAATGGGAAGAGCTAGGCTTAGAAGTAGTTACTGTGAGAGCTCCCATAGTACTCCCAATTTGGGGTGAGGGATGTGGGCTTAGAACCCGGCATTCACCAATCGCTGACTGTGATTACTCCAGGGAAAGGTGTATAACCTTGAGGGGAAAGGCTACAGAGCTGAGAGCTGGCAGCTAACGCAACAAAACTTTTTTTTTTTTTAATACAGTGGTACCTTGAGATACGAGTGCCCTAACATACGAGATTTTTGAGATACGAGCCACGATTTTTGCTTTGAAATACGAGCAACAGTTAAGATATGAGTAATCACGCGGATCGACCAGCTGCACACGACCCATCAGTTTACCGTGACTCGAGTGTCTCATAGTTTCCCATGCCTCAAGGTTACGGAATGAATTAAACTCGTATCTCGAGGTACCACTGTATATTTTATTGACAGAGAGGAAGGGAGAGTGATAGAAAGTCAGAAACATCGATGAGAAAGAGACATTGACCAGCTGCCTCCTGCACGCCCCACACTGGAGATGTGGCCGCAAGCAAGGTACATGCCGCTGACCAGAATCAAACCTGGCACCTTTCAGTTCGCAGGCCGATGCTCTATCCACTGAGCCAAACCGGTCTCGGCAATGCAACAAGACTTTTAGTCCTGAAGGGAGAACTGGGCAGCGCAGCACAGTATCCATGGCAAATGCTGGCCAGAGGTTTATAAAATTAGAAAGTTACTTTTAATTTTTCTTTATATGTGATGACTTACTTATGGTTATGTTTTAAAAAAAATGGATCCCTATGTTTTAGAAATAGAGGCTGAAATACTTACTCTTGAAATGATAAAACAGAATTTATTTCAAATTATTGGGGGAGAGGGAAGTATAAATGAAACATGAATTGATAATCACCGAAGTTGGGTGATGGATATATGAGCTTCATGATACTATTCTCTCTACTTTTGTGTATTTTGACTTTTTCCAAAATTATAAAATGTAAGAAAAATGATGATATAATTAAACAGTCATTTTTAGCCCTGGCCAGCATGGCTCAGTTGGTTGCCCCATCCACTGAAAGGTTGCTGGTTCAATTCCAAGTCAGGGCTCAGTCTCTGGTATGGGGCATGCAGGAGGTAGCCTATCCATGTTATGCTCTAACGTCCATGTTTCTTTCTATCTCTCTCCCTTTCTCCTCCCTTCCTCTCTCTCTAAAAACCAATTTTAAAAATAAAAAAAGTTATCATTTAGTAGTATAGCTCTGGTTGGGCAGCTCAGTTGGTTGAAGCTTTGTTCTGTACATCAAAAATGCTGCCAGTTCAATGTCTGGTCAGGGTGCATACCAGGGTTGTGGGTTCAATCCCCAATTGGGGAACATACAGAAAGTAACCAATCGATGTTTCTCTCTCACATCCATGTTTCTCTCCCACTCTTCCTCCCTTCTTCCCTCTTTCTAAAATCAATAAACATATCTTTGGGTGAAGATTAAAAAAAGTCACAACACAAATGTGCCCATTAATATGAGCATAATGATGACATTTCTCTGAACAGGATTAATGCTCATCTTAATACAATTCCTTTCTATATAAAGTGTTAATATGATGGAGATCATATTATGTTTTGATTTCACAGAACTGATAATAAGAAAACATAATAAGACAGGGATGAATTTAGGTTCAAATGAAGGACAGTGAAAGTCTGAAATGCCCAAGGAAGTAAAATGTTATTAAATATCAGATTACCAGAAAAGAGTATTGTTGGCATCATAAGAGTAGAACAGACACGTCCTTCTGAGACGCCTTGCTTGAAGACTAAAGGCAAACAGGGGATTGTAGCCCTCTGACTTTCGAGTTGTAGAATGTAGCTGTGTGATCCCCCTCCTTTTCAATACATGGTACTTATTTCTCCCCATCAAAGTGAAAAAAATGGCTCTTATGTGTGCCATGAACAAAAGGTAATTTTTGTTCTTGTAATGAAATTATTTGTACATCCAGTTTAAGAGCCCGTGATAAATAAACCCAGGTTAAAAATAGAAGAGCATTAACACTCAAATGTTACTTTTTTTTTAAAGTGAAAATTCTTACATATTGCATATTTCCGGATTGTGCTGAATTTCACTTCTGTTTTAGTTCCTGTAATCATTGTTAGGAGGAAAAGTAACTCACACTAGCTGCCGATAATGTTACCTTGAGCTCTATTCTATTATTATGATTCAGCAGGAAGCCCCCCCCTCTGCCCCCTGTGTGTAAGACACTAAAAAGCATGTGGAAAAAAAACCTTAAATAAGCTTATTGTACACAAAACTTTGTTAATGGCATGATAAGGTGGATTTGTGGATATCTTGTGCATCATTAATAATCTGGAAATATACCACATCGCCCATATTTCATGCCATTCTGGGTGGGGCACTTGTATTTACACTAAAAGGATAAAAGAACATCTGTTCCCTGGCAGCTTGGGTCTCCCTGGGGTCTAATTTGGTCCTCTCTGTTTGACCAGATTCCCACCAAAATGGGATGTGGGTCTTGCATCCTCTAATTTATCTTGCTGTATTGCTTGCTCTTTTCATGGCTATTTTTCTTCTAATCTTCACTTTGGGCCCTTGTCTCAGATGTTATGCCAAGATAAGTGGAGAGAACCTATTGGTAGGCCAGGAGAAAATCCAATGGTCTCCTGGGTTTTTTGAGATATTAAGGTTGAGACAGTGTTAAGTAGAGGAAAGCAGAATATTAATGCTAATGCTCTACAACTCTCTACTGAGCTAAGCACTAATAATAATTCACTGCCATTATTATGAATAACTGGGTCATTCATTAGTGGGGAGGTTTGTTCTCTTTGTGGCATGAATATGAAAGGCTCAATCCTACCACACGAGGCTACAGTAAGTGAGTTTCAACCCAATAATTGGACAAATACAGAAATGGGCTAGAGGCACTGTGTGAGCAGGCATGTTTGGTTCTTGGTGGTGCTCATACCATTGTGAAGCTTCTTTTCCTACTTCAGTTCTCTGCTCTTCTATCTGCCATTTTTCTCTCTTTCACTTTCCTTCCTTGACCACTGTCTCTTGTCACCTTGTGCTTTTTCCCCTCATGTTTCACTCATCTACAAGGCTGCCCAAAGTGGGTGTAAAGTCAGAGGATTTGTCTTGGATCCACTTTTTTTCTTCTTTATTCAATACCTCTCCTTACGGTCAGAAATGCTTTTCCACCTCCTTCCTACATCACAGCTTCTTGGCTGCTGCTGGATTCATGGGAACACTGAGATGTAAATAACAATGCTCAGTGATATTTGTATTTAAATAATTGACCCAGTTCCCCATTTTTACACTTCACCCACCTCTTCTTACCCATCCTTCTTACTTTTTCTTTTGGCTGATTTTGTGTTACTTTTTCTCCCAACTCTTCTTACTAAGTAACTGCCTCAGTACTTTCTTCCCTAGTTGGCCCACAACATGCTCCTAGCTCTTGTTTTCTTGCAATTCCACCACTGCTGGAGAGTAGGGTAGTCCATCGCCTCTTGAAAGTGTCTTTCTTTGGCCTCCATGGGATCTTAATATCCATCAGCTTTAAAAAAATTTGCACTTGACCGAAAGGAAGAGGAGTCTTTATTTCCTTGTAACTTGTTTACACACTTATAGCTCCAAATCCACAACAGCGGTAGCAACAATCTGATGTGCCTGCAGTAGAGGTATGTGAGCACAGGTCCTTAGAGAACACAGCAATCTAAGGAAGAGAACAAGACATGCCTCAATTAGGGTCTTCAGTTGTGAGAAAAAGAGACACACATATAAAATAGGGGGAAAGGAACTTATTGAGAGGATCTGGAGTAGTTCAAAGAGAAATCAAAATAAAGGAGTTGTGAAAAGAGCAAGAATAAGGGCAACTCGGGAGTCTAGGCATCAGGAACCAAAGCCAGGCTTCTTGAGGCACTGAGAATGCAGTCAGCCATTTCTCCTAGTCCTTGGTTCACTCTGCTCAAGATACAAATGCCAAAGACAATATGATGAGCCAAGCTTGGGTCACATGCCTATCCTTCCACTGGTGAGAAATGAGAGAGTGGCCAGAAGGGCATATCTAGCCCCCTGATGGAAGCCCATGCAGCAGGTATTCAGAAGCAGAGGGACATTCTCTAAAGCCAGATCATGGTTCTGGGATCAAAAGAAGAGGCACTGGGTGCTGAGTGGGCAAACCCCACAAGTGGCCACCAGATTTGAGAAATAAATAAATTCATATGAGAACAAATAGATTTAATTGTTTTTTTTTTTTTTACAAATCATTTTGCTGCAGTCTCTTAAGAATAGTGCCACCCTCACAATTTTTTTGAAACACAGAAAGCCAAGCTTCGAGAGTTGATGTTCAAGTTCAGGCTGCCAAGATCCATCAATTAAGAATAGCAAACATGATATGTAACCCTGTGAATCAGTTTAAGTGCTTTTCATATATTGACTAATTTAATGCCAACAACAACCCAAAGAAGTAGGTTCATCCATGCTGTTGCAACCTCATTTTACAGAGGAGGAAACTGAGGCCCAGGGAAGTTAAGTAATTTACCCAAGATTATACACAGCAGAGGAAGGCTTCAAATCCAGGTAGTATGGGTCAGTTCCTACTCTTATTCAGCATGCTGTCTACCTCCAAATATCTGTATGACAAAATATTTAAAGAAAATGGGAGGCAGGGGAGGGGAGAGGGTGAGACTCTGATAAACTCTATGCTGGAAAGCAGGAACAACAGGAACAGAGACTTTTTTTTATTGCCTAAAGTTTTACATATGTCTCCTTTTCCCCTGATTTATCCCCTGCCTCCAGGCATTCCCACCCTGGGCAAGTGCACACCACCCCAGTGTCTGTGTCCATTGGTTATGCTAATATGCATGCATATAAGTCCTTTGGTTGCTCTCTAACCACTCCCCCCAACCTGCCGTGCCATTTGTCTCTGGATCTATTTTTGTTCATCAAATTATGTTGATCATTATGTCCCACATAAGAGTGAGATCATCTGATATTGATCTTTCTCCAACTGGCTTATTTTGCCTAGCATAATGCTTTCCAGTTTCATCCATGCTGTTGCAAATGGTAAAAGTTCCTTCTTTTTTATAGCGGCATAGTATTCCATTGTGTAGATGTATCACAGTTTTTTAATCCACTCATCTGCTGATGGGCACTTAGGTTGTTTCCAAATTTTAGCTATTATAAATTGTGCTACTATGAACATAGGGGTGCATATATCCTTTCTGATTGGTGTATCTGGTTTCTTGGGATTTAGTCCTAGAAGTGGGATTAATGGGTCAAATGGGAGTTCCATTTTTAACTTTTTGAGGAATCTTTATACTGTTCTCCATAGTGGCTGCACCAGTCTGCATTCCCACAGTGCAGTGCAGGAGGGTTCCTTTTTCTCTGCATCCTCCCCAGCACTTGTCATTTGCTGGTTTGTTTATGATTGCCATTCTTACAGGTGTGAGATGGTACCTAATTGTCATTTTAATTTGTATCTCTTGGATGATTAGTGACTTTGAGCATGTTTTCATATGTCTTTTGGCCTTTTCTATGTCTCTTGCAAAAAATGTCTAAATTAGATCCATTGCCCATTTTTTTCTTTTTAAATATATCTTTATTGTTCAGATTATTACCATTCCTCTTTTTCCCCCATAGCTTCCCTCCACCTGATTCCCCTCCCCACCCCATACCCTTGCCCCCCACCACTTCCTGATCCATAGGTGTAAGATTTTTGTCCAATCTCTTCCTGTACCCTCATACCCTCTTCCCCCCAAAGAATTGTCAATCCGTTCTCTTTCTATGCCCCTGATTCCATTATATTCACCAGTTTATTCTGTTCATCAGATATTTAATTGACTTGATTTTTAGATTCACTTGTTGATAGATATGTATTTGTTGTCATGTTGTTCATAATTTTTATCTTTAATTTTTCTTTTTCTTCCTCTTCTTAAAGAATACCCTTCAGCATTTCATATAATCCTAGTTTGGTGGTAATGAACTCCTTTAGCTTTTTCTTGTCTGTGAAGCTCTTTATCTGATCTTCAATTCTAAATGATAGCTTTGCTGGGTAGAGTAATCTTGGTTGTAGGTTCTTGCTGTTCATCATTTTAAATATTTCTTGCCACTCCTTTTTGGCCTGCATAGTTTCTGTTGAGAAATCAGCTGAGAGTCATATGGGAACTTCCTTGTAGGTAACTAACTGTTTTTCTCTTGCTGCTTTCAAGATTCTCTCTTTGTCTTTTGCCCTTGGCATTTTAATTATGGTGTGCCTTGGTGTGGTCTTCTTTGGATTCCTTTTGTTTGGGGTTCTCGTGTTTCCTGGACTTGAAAGTCTATTTCTTTCACCAGGTAGGGAAAGTTTTCAGTCATTATTTCTTCTAATAGGTTTTCACTGTTTTGCTCTCTCTCTTCTCTGAAAACCCCATAATTTGGATGTTGGTAAACTTTAAGTTGTCCCAGGGGCTCTTTATACTATCTTCATGTATTTGGATTCTTTTTTCTTTTTGTTTTTCTGGTTGGGTGTTTTTTGTTTCCTCATATTTCAAATCTATAGTTTGATTTTTGGGATCCTCTAGTCTATTGTTGGATTTCTGTATATTATTCTTTATTTCAGACAGTGTATGCTTAATTTATGACTGGTCCTTTTCCAATTTTTTTTGGCATTCTCATTAAGATCCTTGAATGTCTCATTAAGTTCCTCAGAGGTCTCACTAATTTTATGGATGGTTTCTAGTAGATTCTTGAGTGATCTTAGAACTGTGGTTTTGAACTCTCTATCCAGTAATTTGTTTTCCTCCATTTCTTTCATTCATGACATGTTTCTTTGTCTCTGCATTTTGGCTGCTTCCCTGTGTTGATAGATGGCTTTGTGTGGTAGATAACCTATAGGGACTAGTGGCTCAGCCTCCCCAGTTACCTGAGGTGGACACCCTTGGTGCACCCTTTTGTGGGCTGAGTGTACAGTCTTGTTGTAGTTAAGCCTTGATTGTTATTGGTACACTGGGAGGAATTTACCTCCAGATCAATTGGCTGTGAGGATCAGCTGTGTCTATAATGGAAGAACTACTGTGCTGGAGATACCCTTATGGGGTAGGACTTGCTTCAGTAGGGCTTTGTAGCTCACTGAGTCTGCCTCTTGAGTGTGTCACTTATGTATATGAGGAGTTGAAATCTGGTGTCATCTCACACTGTCTTCTAGGTACACTGGTTCCTGGATCTCCAAGGAGGGGCAAGTCAGCTACTGTCTGAGGCCACCCAGCAGGAGCTACAGGGAGATCTGTAGATTTCTCCTCTTTTCTTGGGGTTTGGAAGTTTTGGAGTTGTCTGACCCAGCTGCAATTTGTTAGGTTAAGCTGTGATAGGGCAGACCATTCATATGCAAAAGCCACTGTGCACAGCTCAGGCGGGTTTGTAAATTGGGTAGGGCAGGGTCTCAGAGAATCACTAGAGTTTGTCAAATAGTGATGGCTACCAGTCAGCTGTCTCTGCGTCTCCATGTATCCATGTCCTGCTTTCTGTCTCCCAGTGCAGTAAACAATGATTCCTGCAAGCACCTCTGTGAGAATGCCACACTCACTTTCAGACCTGATGCCAGACAGTCCAGTTTATCCCTGTATGAATCTGGTTCCCCAGAGTCTAACCGAAACTGAAGTTCAGAACAGTTGGGATCTTGAAACTCCCTCCCAAGTGAAAAAAACAGCATACACAGTTGCCAGCCAGATTTGCACGTGCCTCTGTACCTCTGCTTTTCCAAGCCTCTGCACTTCCTACACAGTCTCATTGACCGTATTTCTTTCCTTTTGGTTGTAGAACTTCTACTCTGCCAGCTTTCCCATGGTTCTAGGTGATTATAGTTTTGTCTTTTAGTTGTAGTTTTGGTGTGGCTGTGAGAAGCAGCACGTACAGGTGTATGTATACCGTATGCCACCATCTTGGTTTCTCTGCTAATTTTTTTAAATTGGATTGTTTATCTTCCTTTTGTTAAGTTGTATGAGTTTTCTGTAAATTTTGGGGATTAAACCCTTATCTGAAATAGCATTGGCAAATATAGTGTCCCATGCAGAGGGCTTTCTTCTTCTTTTGTTAATGGTTTCTTTTGCTGTGCAGAAGCTTTTAATTTTGATGTACAGTCGTCCCATTTTTTTTTATTTTCTCCTTAGTCTCCATTGCCCTAGGAACTGTGTCAGTAAAGATATTGCTACAATATATGTCTGCTTACTTTTGTCTGCTACTTTGCTGCCTATAGAGTCTTGTAAGATTTTTATGGTTTCCAGTCTTTCATTTAAGTCCTTTATTCATTTTGAATTTGTTTTTTGTGTATGATGTAAGTTGGTGATGTAGTTTCATTTTTTTGCAGGTATCTGACCAAATTTCCCAGCACTATTTATTGAAGAGACTCTTGACTCCACTCCTCTTGTCTCCTTCATCAAATATTAATGGAGCTTAATGGCTTGGGTTGATTTCTGGGTCTTCTGTTCTGGAACAGAGACATTTTAAGTGATGGTTAATGATCCTTCCCATGTGGACCCAACATGGGGATTTTATCAATAAACACCTGTTCCCATGCAAATGTCACACAGCGAAACAAAAGTCGCTGGTGTGTGAAGACATACTCATATCCTAGGAAGCTAGCTACATGGTTTCATTTCCTAAGGGCAGTTATTCGAAAGTACGGGTTGTTTTATTTTTAGTTTCCTTCAGATTATACCCCAGAGCACATCCCTTCACTGTCTCTCCCAGACACTCCTCTGCTTTTCAAAAGGAGAAACACTGAACCTTCTCTCCTCCACACTAAAAGGCCTTTGTCCGAAACCACACATGTCGATTTTAAACAGAAAATAATATTAAAGCACAGTGCTTCCTTTATGTGCCTCCTGCAGCTTTCTGAGTTCCTGTGTCCCTGGATTTATGATGTGCTCTACACTTTCCACATTCTCAGTGCTGTTTTCCCACATTTGAAGGAGAAATGATCTAGAGATTTGTGCTGGAGTAAATTTATTCTGTCTTGAGCTGGGTGAAGGTTCCAACTTCACCACAGCATGGAAAATATAAATGCTGTAAGCATCGTGCTTCCTTCCCAGACGCTGCTGACGGGCAAACACGAGGCCTAGAGCAGAAATGAACATTGCATTCTTGTAATCACTCTTCTGCTGGGAGTCATTTGGCTTTTCTGAATTGAGCGAGGGAAACCTGATCAGATTGCATGACCCTAGTGCTTGGCTTCACATTGGGGACAAAAATCTCCTGTGGCTTTTTTACTTCTCTACTCTCCGGCAGTGAGAGAACTATGAATGTTGAGGGACTAAATACCAAGCAGTGTCTCAGGACAGGACATTGGAGTGAGCGAGAAAAGAATATGCAAGGTAGAATTTCATCTTCACTTTTTGAGAAATTAAATGTTGACTTTCAGTCATAGTCTCAGCACTATATGTCATTCTATTTGAGAATGAGGAGTTGAGACAAGGGGAGCAGATGCTTAGAAATAATGGTTTGATGAGTGGAATTCCATCCCAGTGTGTTGGGATGCCTCAGTCTTACTTCCTGTTTACTCTCATGTGGAGAGTAACTGTGCACCTGCTGCTATCCTTTCAGAGCCTTCTTTAGTCAGTGGACTGTGCCTCCCAAAGACCATATGAAGACAATCATAGGGTTATGTGTATAAAGGGACAGATCAACATTCAGAGTTGGGAAAGGCTACCAGCCACCTTGTTAATGTCTTGAGTTAGGCAATGCCCATCATAAAGCATCTTTACTCTATGAATTTGGTTAGCTCAGAGCATCCCAGTGTTTAAGCCCTTCATGCTGTGATTCTTTATTTATTGCCCCTTTAGTATAAAAAAATCACTCATTTCATCATTTCTTTTAGTGTCCTAACTGATAAGACATCCTTGCAAGGGCAGGTAATACTCAGCCTTCTGGTGATCCTTTGGGAAAGGCCAAGGATACCTTTGATCTCAAACTAGAGATGAATGAAAACAAAACAACAAAACAAAACAAAACAAAACCAGAAACAAGTGGAGAGTAGCATTAAAAATTAATGGAGGAGGGAGGGAGAATCCAAGATGGCGGCATAGGTAAACGGCTACACTGCTGCCTCGCACAACAATTTCAAAACTACAACTAAAAGACAGAACGGACATCATCCAGAACCACAGGGAAGCTGGCTGAGTGGAAATTCTACAACTAGAAGTAAAGAGAGGGGGGTCACAGAGACCCAGAGGAGCTGCAAAAAGCTGAGGTACTGAGAGGTGCACGTGGAGAGAGTGGGTGCCAGAGTACCTGGCTGGCTTTCTCTTGCGGGAGGGAGACGGAGACTCTCAAAGGCATTGAACCCCTTATCCTATGACACTAAACCCCAGATCCAGCTGAAACTCATACGGGGGGAGTTTGGACTGTGAAAAGGGAGAGGTGCACGGAAATTTAGGGGAGTCGCAGAAGATCAGAGGCCTAGTGGCACGCACAGCACTGCGCAGAGGACAGACTGCTGATTGTGCCGCTAGCTTTCACGAGTGGGTGGGAGACAGACTCTCCCAACTGTGCCACTTCTGACTCCACTAAGCCCCTGTTTCGGGTGAAACCCTGGGGACCTAAACTCATGTGGTCCTGGAGCGTGGTCCTGGAGTGCAGGGCAGCTGGAAAGGCAGTGGTCTAGAGGCACTGTGCACGTGCACAAGGACTGCTCCAGCAATTACCCAGTCACGTGAGACTCAGGGACCGTGGCGGGCGGGGCTGACTGGAAGGCAAGGCAGTCCCTTAAGCCCTGAGACTCCACCCATACCAAGCTTAACAGAGAGGCTTCTGCGGTTTTGCAAGTCTGGTATCATAAGGCTGAATCCAACACAGAAGTTTTCCCAGCATAGTGAAAATGCCAAGACAAGGGAAGGGATCACAAACAAAAAAAATGGAGGAAAACCAACGACTGGATATAGAGTTCAAAACCACGCTTATAAGGTTTTTCAAGAATATGCTAGAAAAGTTGGATAAAGTTAGCGAGAGCCAAGAGGAGATGAAAAAGGACCAACTAGAGATGCAAAAGAGCCAACTAGAGATGGAAAAGGTCCAAATAGAGATGAAAATGGACCAAATAGAAATTAAACATACACGGACTGAAATAAAAAATATTATACAGAGTCCTAACAGCAGACTAGAGAAAGGCAGGAATCAAGTCAAAAATTTGAAATATAAAGAAGCAGAAAACACTCAACTGGAAAAGCAAAAAGAGAAAAGAATCCAAAAATGTGAAGATAATGTAAGGAGCCTCTGGGACAGCTTCAAGCGTACCAACATCAGAATTGTGGGGATGCCAGAAGAAGAGAGAGAGCAAGATACTGAAAACCTATTTAAAGAAATAATGACTGAAAACTTCCCACATCTGGTAAAAGAAATAGACTTACAAGTCCAAGAAGCACACAGAACCCCATATACAAGGAATCCAAAGAGGACCACACCAAGACACATCATAATTAAAATACCAAGAGCAAAAGACAAAGAGAGAATATTAAAAGCAGCAAGAGAAAAACAGTTCATTTCCTACAAGGAAGCACCCATACGACTGTCAGCTGATTTCTCAACAGAAATAATGCAGGCCAGGCAGGAGTGGCAAGAAATATTCAACATGATGAATAGCAAGAACCTACAACCAAGAATAATCTATCCAGCAAAGCTATCATTCAGAATTGAAGGGCAGATAAAGAGTTTCACAGAGAAGAAAAAGCTAAAGGAGTTCATCAACTCCAAACCAGTATTATATGAAATGCTGAAAGGTACTCTTTTAGAAGAGGAAGAAGAAACAGGTAAAAGACAAAAAATTATGAACAGCAAATACATATCTATCAAGTGAATCTAAAAATTTAAGTGAATTAAAATTTTGATCAACAGAATAAACTGGTGAATATAATAGAATCAGGAGCACAGAAAGGGAGTGGACTGATAATTCTCAGGGGGGTAAGGGGGAGAGGATACAGGGAGAGACTGGACAAAAATCATACACCTATGGATGAGGTCAATTGGAGGGAGGTAAGGGCAGAGGGAAGGGTGGGAGTTGGATGGAGGGGAGCTATGGAGGGGAAAAAAGAGAAACAAATGTAATAATCTGAATAATAAAGATATAATTTAAAAAAATTAATGGAGGAGGTATAAAGTAATCAATACAGGAAGCTGAAACTATTGGTCATCCTTGTGGAAAAATATAACAAAGACCTTTGCTTATTACCATACTGAAACCTCAGTTTGAGGCTTACTTGATATTTAAATGAGAAAAGTCAAATCTTCAATGCTTTTGAAACAAATATAAAATTCTGTTCAGAAGACTTTCTTTAAAAGGACACAAAAATTGCATACCAAAATGAAAACCTTGATGAATTTGACTATATTAAATTTAAAATTTCTGTAAAACAAAGATACATAAACTAATTGGGAAGATAAGCTATAGGCTGGAAAAGATATTTGCCACACATACACACACACACAAGAAGAGGACTTTTATTGCCTTTCTGACCTTGGTCCTATGTCTCTCCCATTTTCTTGTCTCCAGCCAGGCTGGCCTCCTTACTATTTCTAGAACTCACTAATAGTCTTTGCTCTAGCTGTTCCCACTACCTGGAATGCTCTTGCTGAGCCTATTCTTTTGGGTAATATCCTCACTGTCTTCAAGTCTTTGCTCACCTTCTCAGTAAGGCCCACCCTGAAAGTTCTATTCAACTCCATAAACCATCTGTCCTCACTCCTGTGCACCCTGCTTCTTTATTCCATGAAACTTACCATTTTTCACAGCTATAGCACCCACTTACTCATTATGCTTAATACATGTTTATTATGTTTCTCTCCATTAGAATCAAAGCTCCTGGAGCACAGGGGTCTTTTTCTTTTTGGTTCACTGGTGTGTATCCCAAGTTTCTGGAATAGTGACTAGCACAACCACTCAGAATATATGTAGGATCTCAAAAATAGTTGAATGAGTGAATGATCAATCATTATTGGAAGTCAGAACTTACCGATCAGTGTGTCATAGACCTCTGATGTGCCACCAATGGGTTACAGATGTGCTGAGATACTAATCCCCTTAGCCTTTGAGGCAGCTGATCAGAATATGGGTAGTAGAAAACCTAGACAATGATATTTTGCTGCAAGTAGCCTTCTCCATTCACTTTAGTGTTTCTTACAATAGTGCCACTTTTTAGGTACACCAGGTCTTTGCAACACAATAAATAAGCTGTGTCTTGTCTTGTGAAAACAGATATACTGTGCATTTTCACTTTGTTAGGTGGTATGCCTGTGTCCCTCCCTGGGAGGGTCCCTGTACCTCAACATCAGGATCCCTCAATCTCAATTGAGTCTTGATTCAATAACATTTCTGTTATTAATCAATGAAAACTTTTAAACAAATTACTTTATGCCATAAATTGTATATTTTTATTTATGTATTTTTATTTTAAAAAAATATATTTTACTGATTTTTCACAGAGAGGAAGGGAGAGAGATAGAGAACTAGAAACATCGATGAGAGAGAAACATCAATCAGCTGCCTCCTGCACACTCCCTACTGGGATGTGCCCGCAACAAGATACATGCCCTTGACCAGAATCAAATCTGGGACCTTTTAGTCTGTAGGCTGATGCTCAATCCATTGAGCCAAACAGGTTTCAGCCATAAATTGTATATTTTTAGATATAGAGAATGCATGATAAATAAAGAAATCAATGACTATGTAACAATAGAGCTGGAGAATTATTTAAAATGTTAAACTTATTCATGTTTTTTTGTGGAGAGTAGTGGTAAGAAAATTGGGAAGTCTGAAAGATGGTACTAATAAAGTTAGTCCTAAATGTTTTTGCCTAGTTGATTTAAATAAGTTCCTTAATAGGGAGGAAGTAGGGGAATGATTGAAGGCTTTTCTTATAAAGAATTCAAAGTCTGCTCCCCAAAATATTCCTCTTAAGCCCCCACCCTTTTTTTTAAATCACAAAGAAAACTCTTAACATCACTGCTAAATTAATCCCATTCTGGATATAATAAGGAGGGGCATGATGCTAGATCTCTTTGCAGTAGGTTTCTTTAAAAAGTCACTTAGGGGCATATGCAAGGTCTCCATTACTGGGAAAGTGGGTATTCAACCAGAGTTGTAAAGAATTGAGAGGCAATGGGCCAGAGATTGAGATTCAAGACCAGAAGAGCCAGGGAAAGCTTGGGAGGAAAGCTCAGGGCCAGACATGGTGGTTGGCTGGACTTGGGAGTGCCTTGAATCTGGCAAACATAATAGAACTTGGAGCCAGGGGTTAGGCAGAAGCCAGGAAACTCTGGGTTCATGAGGTGAAGGCTAAATGGGGGACAGAGAGAGAGTCAGGAACAAGACAGCAGGAACCAACAGCGGGGTTGTCTTAAAACCAAGGCAGCTACCTCTGCCAAGAAATCTCAGATAATGCCTCTTGCTAAGGGAAAATGCAGTATCTGGAACAGTGGACCCAGGCTGGCAGCTAGGAGCAGGGTGAGGAGGCCAATGAGGCTTAATGGCCAGCATTAGCTGCAGGTCCTGGCATTCAGCCTCTTTCTGAGAAGGCAACCTTGCCTTTCCTCTCTTTGTAGATCTTAGATAGCATTGAAGGATGAAAGTTGTATGCATTGTGATGACTTGTTAGACATTTTTAGGACAGTCATTCATTTGAAGAATTCTGTCTCCTAACAGAGGTGGTTCCTATTTTTGTTTCTCTTGTGGCATGTCTCATGGTCACCGTAGTCACTTTGAGCTCCACTTTTGTTGCAGAAATTCTGGGACAGAGACTAGGAAGGCAAAAATGAGGAGGCATGATCTCTGAGGTCTTTTCACATGTGGGGTCATAATGGCCATCTCAAGGGGAAATGTTGGTAATGTCAGAATGAGGGAGGAACAGAATAGGGCACACCCGGGTTCTGACCATCACACAGAGGGTTGCAGTTCTATATTTGTGATTTTAAGATTTACCGCTCATCAATTAATATAATGGATATGGTTTATTCCTTCATTTGCCCAATGAATATGTATTGAGTACCTGCTGTATGCCAGGCCTGTGTTGTTCCTTACCAGCATTAACCCAACTCTCCTGGACAACCCTGGATATGTTCACTCTGTCGTTGAGCTCCCTTTTCCCTTTACCTGGCACTTTGCTCTCTGAATGGAGTTGCTATAACTTTACATATGTTAATCTTACAGCTGCATGTTTATGCCGGTATCTGAATTTGCAACTATGCTGAAGGCATTTAGATGAAGATGACTGTTAGGCTTCTGCATGTACTGAGCACTTATGAAATGTTAGACACTGTAACTAGCACAGCAATATTTTCTCATTGACTGTAATATATAAGGTAAGAATTATACCCACTTTAGAACTAAGGATGCTAAGACTTAGGGAAGTTAAATGAATTACTGAGGTTCAAATAATTCATAAGACAGATCTTTAAGGCCAGGTAAGTAAGAAAAGGAGAAACAAATTAACATTTATGGAATTCTTACTCTGTACTAGGAACTTTACTAGATGCATTAAGTATTAAGTTGTTGAATCATAATAATAGTCCTGAGGGATAGGCACCACTCTCCCATTTTACACAAGGAAATTGCAATTTTCTCAAGGTTGTATAGATGCCTATACATAGGCTCAGGATCCCATCCTAGATCTGGCTATCCCCAAAGCTTGAGTTTTTCATCTTGAAAGGAGGGAGGGAAGTTAGGGCTCTGGGTTTTGCCCACCACAAAGATGAAGTTTGAGTCTTTAAAAATATAGTTAATCTTAGCAATGAAGAACAGATTTTGACTATGGTTTAACACTAATGAATATTTTGAGATCCATATCTCCTCTAATGGTTTGCATTGCTTCCATGCTCAGGCACCTCAGCTGTGTTCCAGTAAAAACAGGAGTTAGCTAGTCTCATTCCTAGGGATTCAATTCTATGGTCCTGGTCATTTAGATAATCAGTCTCCCTAGTTTGTGCAGTCTATGCAAATATATCTCTCTATACCTGGACACAAGACTGAGCTTTAAGAACGGCAAAGAAAACCCCCATTTTGTTTTAAGGAACTGAGAATACCATCTTTTAGACAAAAATCAGCCCCAAAAGGAAAGGGAACCCAGCCGGTATGGTTCAGTGGTTGAGCATTAATCCATAAACCAAGAGGTCACTAGTTTGATTCCCAGTCAGGGCACATATCCAGGGTTTTGGGCTCAGTTGGCAGTAGGGAGCATGTAGGAGGCAGCAAATCAATGATTCTCTCCCATAATTGATGCTTCTATCTCTCTCTTTTTCTTCCTCTCTCTCTCAAATAAATAAATAAACAAACAAACAAACAAATAATGTAAAGGGAGGGATACTCAAGTTAGATGAGGCCATGTCTATTCCCAGGATGGTTCAATCCTGATTCAGAATCTTAGGTCTAGGATGTATTTATAAATCCAGAGATAGGACTGTTAAGGAAAGCAGAGTGAGGAGCATGGAAGACAAGAACTTTTGGAAAGTCTCCTAATTTCCTTTTATGCCCTTCACAATGACAGAAGTAGGCTCATTGATAAGTCAGAGGAAAAGGGTCTTACACCCCAGCCTTAGATTGGGAATTTTATTTTTATTTACTCAACATTCAATAAATAGTTATTGAATACGTTTTTATTATGTGCAGGATAGGCCACAGCAGTGAGTAATCAAAGTCACTATCCACCTGGGGCTTATATTCTAATGAAGAAGCATGTTCATATAACTAAGAAAACTAAATAAGTAACATAACAGTATTTTGAAAGATAATTTTCATGGAAAAAACTAAAGTAAAAAAAATAATAAATAAAACATGGGAATTGGGAGAGCTATCACAAGTACTCCAAGAAGAAGGTATTCTTGGTATACAGATTTTTCAGATGTGGAAAGTGAACTTAATAAAAGTTCATTGAAAATTTTAAAAATTCTTCAATTACAGTTGTCATACAGTATTATATTGGTTTCAGGTGTACAATATAGTGAGTAGACATTTATATGACTTATGAAGTGAACACTGATAAAACTGGTATCCATCTGACATTCTACATAGTTATTACAATACTATTGACTATATTCCCTACTTGAGGTCACACAGCTGAGTGGTAGTGTTCCATTTGTAAACTGTGTCTGTGAAAATGGAGCTTATTCCATTCCCCTCCTCCTCCCCCTTCTCCCTCTCCTCTTTCTTTTTCTCCTTCTTCTCCTCTTCTTCCTCCTCCTCCTCTTCCTCCTCTCCTCCTTTTCTTCTTCCTCTTCCTCCTCCTTCTCCTCCTCTTTCTCCTCTCCCTCCTCCTCTTCTTTCTCCTCCTCTTCTTCCTCCTCTACCTCCTCCTTCTCCTCCTCTCCCTCTCCCTTTCCTTCTCCTTCTCTTTCACCCTCTCCCTCTCCCTCTCCTGTTCCCTCTCCTTCTCCTCCTTCTTCTTCTCCTACTTCTTCTCTTCTTCCCTTCTTCTTTTGAGATCAATTTTATTAGAGTAAAACACATTAAAAAACCTAACAATCATCTGTTATCACTATCATTCTATAAAATAAATTCCTAAAACATTTAACTCTTTATTGCCCATTCCTTTTCTTGCCATCTGCTTTTGCTGTATGTTAAAACAAAGTAAGACTGGATAGTGCAATCAATCTCTTACTTAGTAGCTTTTTCGAAATACCTAGTAGGCACTTAGGGTTCTTTAGCATATGATAATGGAGTTCAGTTAAGAAATGCTACAGTCTAGTTAAGAAATGCTCTTTTCTCTGCTAGCAGCAAAAATGTTTTGAAGTCAGCATTTCAGCTTTACAGCTGAAGATGAGCTAGAATGAAAATTAAAAACATTTTTTTAAGAAGGTAATTTGTTTCCAGTGTGCAAATGCACTGGAGAGCTTGCATGAAGTTCTGAACTTTGCTGTTGACAAGCATTGTTCCCAATCAGCAGCAGTCCATTTCCAGCATCGTGGTAATCATTTGATCTTTTATTAAAGAAAATTCTTCCAAAAATATTAATTTAAAAATTAATGTCAACACTTTCTGACATTCCATCCCTGAATGCCGAAGAAGAAAAAAGTTTTAGAGTTTTTTAATAATCTTGGTAAATATTATTTGAACTTTGCTTCAAGCCAAAACAAGTTTCATGGGGGGAAAAAATCCTTTCTTCAGCCATGGGTAATAAATTTGGCCAGGGAGGCCTGGAAGCAGGGAACTGAGCTTGCTAAATACTAAGTGGGCATTCATACCCTTGGACACCATGATTTTCATAGACATTGATTCTACTGCCCTAAAAATAAGAAATGTTTTAAAGAAAATCTCAATTCTTGTACATCATCTTTTTATCTCATGAGTGGGTGTGTGGTTATATGTTTTTTTTTTAATTTTAAAAACTACTTTTATTGATTTCAGAGAGGAAGGGAGAGGGAGAGAGTGATAGAAACATCAATGATGAGAGAGAATCATTGATTGGCTGCTTCTTGTATGCCTCCTACTGGGGTTCAAGCTTGCAACTTGGGTATATGACCTGACCAGGAATTGAACAGTGACCTCCTGATTCATTGGTCCATGCTCAACCCATTGAGCCAGACTGGTCAGGCCCCATGGCCTTTTTATTTTTTATTTTTTTAAATTTAATAAATCATTATTCAGATTATTACAATTGTTCCTCTTTCTTCCCCCATAGCTCCCCTCTACCTGGTTCCCACCCCACCCTCTGCCCTTAACCCCCCTCCCCACTGTCCTCATCCAGAGGTGTATGATTTTTGTTCAGTCTCTTCTGCACCCCCACACCCATTTCCCCCCAAAAATTGTCAGTCCACTCCCTTTCTATGCTCCTGATTCTATTATATTCACCAGTTCATTCTGTTCATCAGATTTTTTTTATTCATTTGATTTTTAGATTCATTTATTGATAGATATGCATTTGTTGTTCATAATTTTTATCTTTACCTTTCTCTCCTTAAAGAATACCTTTCAACATTTCATATAATCCTGGTTTGGTGGTGATGAACTCCTTTAACTTTTTCTTATCTTTGAAGTTCTTTATCTGCCCTTCAATTCTGAATGATAGCTTTGCTGGGTAGAGTATTCTTGGTTGTAGGTTCTTGCTGTTCATCACTTTGAAAATTTCTTACCACTCCCGTCTGGCCTGCATAGTTTCTGTTGAGAAATCAGTTGACAAATGTATGGGTGCTCCCTTGTAGGTAACTGTTTTTCTCTTGCTGCTTTTAATATTCTCTCTTTGTCTTTTACTCTTGGCATTTTAATTATGATATGTCTTGGTGTGGCCCTCTTTGGATTCCTTTTGTTTGGGGTTCTGTGTGCTTCCTAGACTTGTAAGTCTATTTCTTTCACCAGATGAGGGAATTTTTCAGTCATTATTTCTTCAAATAGGTTTTCAGCATCTTGCTCTCTCTCTTCTTCTGGCACCTCCATAATTCTAATGTTGGTACACTTGAAGTTGTTCCAGAGGCTCCTTACACTGACTTCATATTTTTGGATTCTTTTTTCTTTTCTGGTTGAGTGTTTTTTGCTCCTTTATATTTCAAATCTTTGTTTTGATTCTTGCAATCCTCTAGTATGCTGTTAGGTCTCTGTATAATATTTTTTATTTCAGTCAGTATATGTTTAATTTCTAGTTGGACAGTTTTGGTGTACCTACTTGTGGACTATGTTTACAGTCTTATTGTAGTTAAGTCTTGTTTGTTGTTGGTATCACTGGGAGAAATTGATCTCCAGGCCAATTGGCTGTGAGGATCAGCTGTGTCTACACTGGGAGAATTTCTGTGCTGGAGATACCCTTATGAGACAAGACTTGCAAAAGCCTCTGTGCTCAACTTGGATGGGTGGAGTCTCAGGGCACAGGAGACAGCATTGGTTTTCCATCAGCCCTTCCCTAATAGGTACCTGTGTCTCAGTGTCCCATGGTAATCACTGCAGCCCTCTCTGTGTGCACTTGTTTGTGTGCCTCAAGACCTCTGCCTTTAGTGGCTCCCCTCAGTTTCCATGCATTCCAGGATTCTGTATGAGTCTGGGTTCTCAGAGTCTCTCCTGAAACTAGGGTTCAGTGCAGTTGGAACTGGAGTTCAGCCCAGTCAGAAAATTTTGTCTTCCTCTGGCTAGAGAAAGCCAGTGGCACATTCAGCAGTTAGCCCTCTTTGCATGCACTCATGTGCATGCCTCCAGACCTCTGCCTCTTGTGGCTCCCCTTCCATGCACTCCTTCCTTTTTCCAACAGTCCACTTGTATGAGTCTCGCCTGGAAGTGGGGTTCAGTGCAGTCCAAACTGCAGTTCAGTGCAGTTGGGAGTTTCTGTCTCTCTCCTGCTAGGGGAAGCCAGCCAGGCACTCTGCCACTGGTCCTCTCCACGTGTGTGTCTCTGTACCTCAGCTTTTTGCAGCTCCTCTAAGTCTCCATGAGCCCCTCTCTTTCCTTCTAGTTGTAGAATTTCTACTCTGCCAGCTTTCCTGTGGTTCTGGATGATGTCCATTATGCCTTTTAGCTGTAGTTTTGAAATTCTTGTGCAAGGCAGCAGTTTAGCTATTCACCTATGCTGCCATCTTTAGTTGGTCCTTTTTCATATCCTTGAGTGTTTCCTTATTGGCCTTTTCTAGAAAATTCTTGAAAAACCTTATAACTGTGGTTTTGAACTCTATATTCAGTCATTTGCTTTCCTCCATTTCTTTTATTTGTGATCTCTTTCTTTGTCTCCACATTTTGACTGCTTCCCTGAATTTATAGAGTGTCTTTGTATGCTAGGTGTCCTATAGGGCCCATTGACTCAGCCTCTCCAGTTACCTGAGGTAGAGACACTTGGTGTACCCCTTTGTGGGCTGTATGCACAGTTGTGTTGTAGTTAAGCCTTGATTGTTGTTGGTATCACTGGGAGGAATTCCTCCAGGTCAATTGGCTGTGAGCATCAGCTGTGTCTACACTGGGAGAATTTCTGTGCTGGAGACAGCCTTATGCACAAGACTTGTAAAAGCTCTGTGCTCAACTTGGATGGGTGGAGTCTCAGGGCACAGCAGACAGCATTGGTTTTCCATCAGCCCTTCCCTAATAGGTACCTATGTCCAGTGTCCCATGGTAATCGCTGCCAGCACCTCTGATAAAAAGCCACCCTTGAGTTTTGCCCACTGCCAAATAGTTGTTTTTCCCCAAATGAGTTTGGGTCCCCAGAGTCTCACCCGGAACTGGAGTTCAGTGCAGTCAGGAGTTTTTGTCTCCCTCCCACTTGAGAAAGCCAGCTGCACACTCAGTTGCCAGTGTTCTGTGTGTGTGCATCTCAGTACCTCTGTCTCCTGCAGCTCCTTTGAGTCTCAATGTGCTTTTTTCTTTCTTTCTAGTTGTAAAATTTCCACTCAGCCAGCCTTCCTGTGGTTCTGGATGATGTCCATTTTGTCTTTTAGTTGTAGTTTTGAAATTGTTATGTGAGGCAGCAGTTTAAGTGTTCACCTATGCCACCATCTTGGTTTTTCCCCATGGGCTTTTTAAAGTTAATGTCCAGCAGTTAATAAAAAAGTCACTGACTGGACACATTATCCAATATTCCTCATGTTTTGGTGGAAAGAAGAATTAGGAGGCTAATGATTCACTCAAAAACCAAACATATCTCTCCAAAATCAATATATATATATATATATGTATATTTAGGAGGTTGTGTGTGTGTGTGAAGGGGTGGGGGAAGCTGTTTGTCTGTGTGCGAGTACCTGTGTAGAGATCTGGTGTGTTAACTAAACAATCCCTCCTATCCTGTAAATGGAGCTTTTACCTTTCACTGTTGCTTATTAGGAAGACATCTCAAGAACTTGAAGCAGGAGACTGGATTCCAAATGGTTTTTTCCCACCAAGAGAGCCTGTTTCCTATTTCTGTTGAGTCACTGCTTGAGTCAGTGGAAGAGATGGGAAAATAGAGAAACAAAATAAAGAAATGGGATAGGGGAGAGAGAGAGTGAAAGGATGAAAGGAAAAGTGGAGGGGCTCCTGAGGGCTCTGGATGGCTCAGAGGGGAGAAGAATGAAAAGTGCATACAGAACTGGACAGAAATACCTGGCTGGTGTGGCTCAGTGGTTGAGCATTGACCTATGAACCAGGAGGTCACAGTTTGATTCCAAGTTAGGGCACATGTCCAATTATAGACTCCATCCCCATTAGGAGTTGGGCAGGAGGCAGCTGATCAATGATTCTCATCATTGATTTTTCTCTCTCTCTCCCTTTTCTTTTCTCTTTGAAATAATTAAAAATGTATTTAAAAAAAAGAAAAAAGAAAAAAAGGAACTGGAGAGTAATTCTCTCAACCCAAAGCTCCAGATAAACATGATCCAAGAAAATAAGGTATAGATGGTGAAATGAATTTAGCCCAGCGATATTACTTGGTGAAGAAAAAAACAAGCAATTTTTGTTTTGTCACATAAATAGGTTAAGTTTATTCACTGAAAAGCATGGATGAAAAATTATTCAACCTAGGCACCCATCCTACTCTGCCATTCCCCAACTGGGGGACTTGGCCAAGCTATTTGAAATCTTTCAATTACAACATACTGACAGTAATATTACTTTTCATTCCTAAGTCATAGATAGGGTTGCCTAGAGGATCAAATGAAATGCTTTATTATATGTCCATTTGTTCATTTAACAAGATTTACTATATTAAGTACCTACTAGGAAAAAAATGGACAAACTCCTGTCTCACGAAGCTTATATTCTTACTAGTGACCCGGTGCACAAAATTTGTATGCATTAAAAGGGAATTAATTAGAGGAAATATTTTAATATTGCTATTTGCCCTTTCTGTATAATAGAAGTATCAGAGATGAAAGTAAATTAGTAAAAAGTATATGAAAATCTTCCTCCTGTCAGAGTCTGGGGCATACCATGGGAACCAAAGTCAAGTCCTCACCCATCCATGTGTGCCTTGAAGTCACATGAGACCCACATCCACACCCACACCCAGACCTGTCTGGCCCCACCCCCACTGGGCTAGATCCAGTCCTGGCTAGCCCCACCCCTGTCAAGCCCTGCATGGCACGGATCATGGCCTGAGGTCTTGTGGCCTGGCACCAGAGCAGGGGCACCATTTGAGGTCCTCTGTCAAGAAGTCCCACCAGGCAGAGGGCATGGCCACAGATCCCCCATCCTGGTACTGGGGTGAGGGTGCAGCCTGAGGTCCCCTGTCAAGCCCTGCCAGGTGAGGAGTATGAGGTTCCCCAGCCTGGCATTGGGAAGGGAGGTGTGGCCTTAGGTCCCCTATCAAGCCTCATCAGGTGGGGGATGCAGTTTCAGGTCCCCTGCCCCAGCGCAGCACCATGCAGTCTCAGGTCCCTGCTGATTGCTCGTTAAAGCTCGTTATGAGAACTTGGCCTCCACTGTGGGTGCAGCCATCTTGTTACAATGTGATGGTCAATTTGCATATTCCCTCTTTATTAAATAGGATGAAGTAGAATACTCTAGGTATATTGAAGTCTATATTGTGAAGTAGATATTATAAGTTTGTATGTATAAAGTATGTATTATAACATATGAAAAATATATACATCTATATTCAGTATGTATTATAATGTGCAAAACTTATTTTACTTTTTCTGTAAAAATAGTTATCTTACTCTCACCTCTGGATCACATACTACATATATATGTGTGTGAATTAAAAGTTTAATTGATCAGCATTTGTGGAAGGTTGACAATTAGCTGAATTCAGCTTATCTACTATATTCATGTAGGTTTTCCAACACACAACTGGTGTTGCCAGAAAAAGAGCATCATGAGAAGAGTGGGAACATTTGCAGGTATCCCAAACAGAAGACATGAACTGCTTAAGTCGGTTTGAACAGAACATTAACACAGGGATACGTTCACTGCTCTGAGACTCACTGAATGGGGTGATGTAGACTGATTTTCTTTAGGTGAGTCAATATGTTACCTTCTTCAAAGATGAAAAAGTCACTCCTGCTATTGTTACTATATGAATAAAATGTACTTAGAATTTGCTCTTGCTTGAAAGTTATTGCAGGTTTTCTAGAAAAATATTAAGATTCCCTTTTAGTCTTTCAGCACCCCATCTTTCCCTATTCCAGTTTTGTTCAGATAATTTGCCATGAGGTAGGGTTAGTAAAGGTCAGGGTCAATTGAAGTTTACTGCTAGAACAGCCACCCTGGTCCCCAACTGTTCCCAGCTGTTGAGAGGGATGAGATAGAAGATGGGAGAAATGATAGTGCTAAGGGTGGAGATTTGTCAGATGGAAAACAGGCCTGTAATTTATTTTTACAGAAAGGAGAATGACAGTTGAAGATATTAACTAAGTGATTGTTTATGAGAGATGTTCTTACAATCATGCTTTTCTTTTGCCACTTCCTATTTCTGGAAGTTGTGTGGCCCCATGGTGATTGTCACATGACTCATAGGTTTGCTCTCTGAAAGCACCTTTCTACCCATCCTGTTTCTACTTTCACATCTGTCATGGACATCAAAGAGAGAAAATCAGCATGTAAAGTTGTAGGAATGGAACGAATGAAATGAAGTATAGCATTGATTTTATTTCATTCTGTTCAATCCCATATGCATTATTGCTACTAATTGTGATATCCACAATGTGCCAGACATTTGTTCATTACTTTACAGCATTATTTAAATTAGTTGCTCCAACAGCCCCAGGAGGTAGATTTGAGTATTATTCCCATTTTACATTTAAGTGGACAAACGTAAAGAATTGAGTAGCTTGTCCAACTTACTGAGTTGGAGTATGTCGATGCCAGAATTCAAAATCATGATTTAAATCCATGTCTTAATCACTCACCCATTCTGCCTGGCCTTAAATGTTCTCTTTATGTTCTTAACTGGAACCTCATTTTTTTCCTTTCTTTCTTTCTTTCTTTCTTTCTTTCTTTCTTTCTTTCTTTCTT
>JAAGEH010000311.1:19001030-19034539 GCA_011751065.1 Lasiurus cinereus | reverse complement strand
TTTTTTTTATTAAGTTGGCAAATTCAATATTTTTTTTTGGCCAATTTGTTATTTTGCAATAAGGAAAGTTGTTAAAGTAGGTGACCAGGTGGTCCTCAGGAACCAAAAATGGTATATTCTGAGAGTTAAAAAAATATAATACTTTAATGTAAGAAAATCGGTGGTGCTTGCTGATTAATAAATTTTAAATAAATAAATATGGCATAACAAAATCTTTTATCCCATAATTTAAAACTATTTTGTAAGTAATGTAAATTAACTTTTTCTCAGAAGAAAAAATAGAACACACACCTCAATCAGTGTAAGATATTTTAAAATCTTATCTTATACATCTGTGGTTTGTCCAATTTCTTTTTTTTCCTGTTTATTAATTGTAAAAGCTATGCAGCAAAATTTTCTACTTCTTAAGTTCCCAAATTATATCTCAATTTATGAATGAATCTGTATTTTATAAGAAAAAAATAAGACAGAGGGGCTTTGGACTCATATTGCCTGCTTCCAGTGATAGCCATGACCATTCTAGGCCCATGTTTATTGGGTCAATGAGTCTAACAAAATGGAATAAAACACCCATCAGATTATAGAGCTTTTAAAATATTAAAAAAATATTGTATACAAGACATTATAGGACCTGGTATATAAGAAATGCTCAAATAATCATAGCTAACATTATTACAAATGAAGAGAATCTATGCTAATGAAATAGGTTCACCAAGTCAGTGGTGTGATTTCTTTAAATCTTGTGCATGTCTATATAAATGATTGACATCTACCTCCAAAAACTTTTATGTAGCTGTTATTTTGAAGAAATGATGAACATCTATGGACATCAGAGTCTGTTCTTCCTTAGATATTCACTCCTGAACAGTGTACATAATTGAAATAAGAAAATGATCTTGATCCAGAGTAAGACTTTCTACAAAGTCTAAATTAAAAAGATATGTTTAACTCAAATATTACATAAAGTTTATTCCTACTCCAAAATATTTTAAACCACTTCTTGCATATCACTGATTGTTAACGAAAGCTTTAACAGCTCTTGAAGTAAACATTTTTTGGTTAAAAATTTAAAATCCTTTCAATAAACAAGCCTTGTAAATATCACGTATGGTTTCTTAAAGCTTGTTGCCCACCATGTTGTTAAACTTGGAAATAGAACTGCTGAAGAATCCTTTATGATGTGATGTTCCAGAAGTACAAATACATATGGTACAAATTAAGTACAAAAAGCAGGGGATTGCAGAGAGTACAGCTCAAAGTCAGGAGTAGAGTGAGGAAGTCATCTCTAGAATGTTCTGGAAGGTGATATGTTGGTGAACTTCTGGATTGTTGGAGAGTCATGGACTCTATGGACTGAGTCAGACTCTGACCCCAGAGTCAGACTTGTCAGAATAGGCTTGATGGTCAGCAAAGTCAGTGTCTCAACTGGACCCTGAGAAACAGGGGTTGAGTGGTTAAGGCATGCAACCAGGGGAGATGGAATGGGCAAAAATGCAAAATCTTAAATACAGCTGGTGTGGTTCAGCCAAAGAAATGGGATTTGGGTGGTGCCCCTGCTAACCATAGGAGCCAATCCAAGTGTTCTGACCTATACTCAATGTTCCTAAAGTCAGTGGGGGCACTGCTTAGGGAGAGAGAGCTGCTGTGTTCCACTCATTTAGTTGACACATGTTTATTTAGCTCATTATGTAGCAGAAGCCATTCTACACACTAAGGAACATCTTATAATCCTTGCCTGAAGGAGCTTTGTGGGTGATCGCTATATGAACTTGAAACTATGGAACAGTGTGATAGGTGCTGGATAGGCAATATAGCAGAATGCCAAGATCAAGGGTTTTGGCATTTTCTGGATCCTGGTACTTACTGTGTAATTATGGGCAAATTGCTTTTATCTTTCTAAACCTCAGATTCCTCATCCATAAAATAGCAAAACCTATTTTATTTAAGTTGTTTTGTGATTTACGTGACATGCCAGTTCAATTCTTAGCAATAATATTAGCTACTGGAAGAAGAAACACAGAGGTATGGGGTATATGAGAAACAGTCCAGTTGTGGGAAAGATGTGATGGAAGATGCAACATAAGACCTAATGAGGTTAGCCTGATAAAAGTAGGGTCACAGGGAGTAGGGGAGAAGTGGCAATTCTGGAGAAGAACTCTGGAGGTGAGCAGATAAAAGGCAGGTTGAAGGAACTAAAAATATTAGATATGGAGTCTGTAATGATCAACAGGGCTTTGGTTATATGAGTTCATAAATGTTATAAAGTTCTGCAAACTTGCCAAGCACACCTGCCTCATGGGCATTACTGGATGTTTCCTCTGCTTGGAATGCTATTCCTTCAGACACCCACACACCTCTCCCCACTACTTCCCCAAGTCAGATAAGTCTTCATTGATTTCCCTGTATAAAATAGGATTTATGTAGCACAGGGCATGGGTAAGATTCAGGAGTCAGACTGCTGTGACTGGCATCCCAATTCTTCCCTTTCCCTGTAGCAAGTTACTTAACCTTTTTATGCTTTGGTTTCCACATGTGTAAAATCCTATATAATAAAAGGCTAATATGCAAATTGAACAAACAGCAGAACAACCAGTTGCTATGATGTGCACTGACCACCAGGGGTCAGACACTCGATGCAGGAGCTGCTCCCTGATGGTCAGTGTGCTCCCACAGGGGGAGCACTGCTCAGCTAGAAGCCGGGCTCATAGCTGGTGAGCACAGCCGTGGTGGTAGCTGGAAACTTTCCTGCTTCCGCAGCAGTGCTAAGGATGTCCAACTGCTGGCTTAGACCTGGCCATCCCTCAAAGGCTCCTGGACTGCAAGAGGGTTGCAGGCTGGGCTGAGGGACCCCCTCACCAGCCCCCCCCAAGTGCACAGATTTTATGCACAGGACCTTTAGTGTAAATAATAATAGTCCTGATGTAGAGGGTGTTATAAGGATTAAATGAATTAATAGGAGAGCCCTGAAAAGAATGATTGGCACCCAGTAAGTACTCAATAAGTACCTGCTACTTTTATTGTTACTGTTAATTTTATTTTGTTCCAAATAACAATCGAGATACACAGTAGAGGCCACCCCACAGTTGAAGTCAGCACCACTTTCACTCAGCTCACTGCTTTGGAGAAGCTGCTGGAACCTACAGTTCCATAAGGGAGATGGTTTTATGTGCATGTGTGTGTGAGTGTGTGTGTGTGTGCGCGCGCGCCTGTGCACGCATGTGACTTGGAAATAAATCAAGCATATTAAAAAGTACATAGAATTATATGATTAATACCTGTATACTCACCACCCAACTTAAGAACTAAAATGTCACAAATGTAATTGAAGTATCTTAAGATGTTTGGTTCCTTATTTCTGTTATTGTCCCATATCAGGTTCTTCCAAGTGAGCCACTTAGAAGCTGCTTCTGTGGATGTTATGTGGGAAAATGTTGGGGATTTAGGTTCAAAGTAGTTTAGGAAGTACTGGGATTTAGTAAAATAAGAATTGTTTTTTGCAGGATTGTTTAAAGCCTCCCAAATTGAACACCCCGGCCCACTTTTTATGCCATGGCTTTTGGGACTATGTTTCATGCAAAACATTTTTGAAAATACTAATCTTTGTTATACTATAGCATCAACTCCAAAAAGCGCTGGTAACTTGATCCTTTTCACATTACTCAAAGAGGAAGGATTCATTTTAAATACTGAGCAAAAAGTAGGACTTAATGATTAACAATCTCAGTGCCAAGATCAGAGCTAAATGAGCAGTTCAACTTTAATAACCAGGGAGGACTCTATGGCCTGGTAATTTACATTTCAGTTTTCTCCATAATCTTGGTATTTTATTCCATCCACATTTTACCCGATCTTGATATTTTGTTATATTTAATTGTCATTATATGCCATGTGTTATTATAATCTCTCTCAAACCCCTTGTGGAACAAGGCATGGTATACATTCATTAAACTCAAAGTATACCTAATTGTCTTCAACCCCAAATGCTAAATGTTACAATGCTGATTTAATGACTATTGAACATTACTTTTGGTTCTTTACGAATTTAACATTGATTAATACTGAGATTAGGCCATTAGTATTGACGTAAGCTAAAAGTTGGACTATAGCCACCCCATCTTTATAAATTCAGTCACTTCAAGGTTATGTTGTGGTAGAAGTTGGGGTCAGTGATGAGCTGGTGGATTGGAAGATGGGTGGGAAAAAAAGCTCTTGGAGCTATTGGTCCTTGAGCTGTGATTTAAAGAGGAGAAACTTGTGGTTTGGTTGTTGTTCCATAGAAATGAGAAGAAATGAGCAAAGGCTCACAGCCAGGAGAGGAAGAACTAGTGGAAGGAACCACATGACAATAAATTTAGTTGATCCGGAAGGTGAAGGCGAGGTTAGCATAGAAGATGAAAACAGAGAAGGCAGGTCAGGCTGAGAGAGCCTTTGAAAGAAATACTCGGAAATTTGTGTTTGATTCAAAGTGTAATAGGAAATCAACATAAAGCTACAATTCATTAGATTATATGGTCAAAATGATGACCAAGGGAAATGAAAAGAGAAAAATAATGACTTTAGAAACTGTAGCCCAATAAACATAATTTATATTATAAAGTCTATTCAAAAACTAGTAAATTGTATTTGTTCATTGATAAGTGAACAAATGGGTATGCCAGTAGGAGTGGGTAATTTAGCTTCTAGAACTTGAGTAATAAGGCAATTACTAATCAGGAGGGTGGTTTGCCAGAAACTTACTGTGGAAAAGTCAAAAGAAATAATAATCTCTCTCTCTCTCTCTCTCTCTCTCTCTCTCTCTCTCTCTCTCTCTCTCTCTCTCTCTCTCCACACACACACACACACACACACACACACACACACACACACATTTATACAAGCAGATTTTTATGTGTCAGGCACAGCTCTGACAAGTCTATAGTAAAAGATATGAGGTAGCCAAAACAGGTTTGGCTCAGTGGATAGAGCATTGGCCTGTGGACTGAAAGGTCCCAGGTTCAATTCTGGTCAAGGGCATGTACCTTGGTTGTGGGCACATCTCTGGTGTGGGGTGTGCAGGAGGCAGCTGATCGATGTCTCTCTTTCATCGATATTTCTAACTCTCTATCCTCTTCCCTTCTTCTCTATAAAAAATCAATAAAATATATTAAAAAAAGATATGAACTAAATAAATTTTTTTCCTTTAGGGAACTTAAAATCTAGAGGTAACACATTTATATTCATTCAACAAATTCTTATAGAACACGTAATACTGACCAGGCTGTGCCATGTGCTAGTGGTGGAATAAGAGATTCAGTTCTCATGGAGTTGTCAGTCTATCAGGATATAGAGAAGGTGGGCAATTAAAGAGCAGAATAAAAGAAATGTCTAGCTCTGGGTGTCTGTATTTTCCCTATGTTAAAACCTCACTGAATGTGTACAGAATGGAGCAAGTTGTGTTTCCAAAACTTGGGGGAGTATGACTGTGATTGAAGGACCATTTTTAATTGATTTTAAAGAGAGAGGAAGGGAAAGGGATAGAGAGATAGAAACATTGATGAGAGAGGACCATGCATCTGCTGCCTCCTACATGCCCTCTACTGGGGATTGAGCCCACAACACAGGCATGTACCCTGACTGGGAATTGAACCTGTGTCCTCTTGTTTTCTGGTTTGATACTCAACCAACCACTGAGCAACACCAGCCTGGCTGAAGGACTATTTTGATAAGCATCTTAGGGTGGCATAGGTGAGCCCTCCAAGGGACATGTACTACTAATAATAATGTATCAGTAAATTGCATTCTAAGTAGGCCGAGGATGGTTATCTTCAGAGTTTTTCTTTTGTTGAACTGAGAATCCCAGTCTGATGCTACAGTGGAACTGTTCATAGGCAACAAAAGAGAAGCTAATCGCTGGACACCTCAATAGATTTTTCCTCTCTACTCTCCCCCCGCATAGCATATGGCCCCTCCTCTATATAGATATTTGAAAACTTATTTATTTGAACAGAGGCACCCCATTGTTGGCTAATTTTTCTTGGTCTTTATTCCATTCAGTATTGAGCTACAGGAGCATATGAGCAAGGCACTGTGATGGTTAATTTGAAGTGTCAACTTGACTGGGATACAGGGTGCCCATATATTGATTAAACATTATTCCGAATGTGTCTGGGAGAGTGTTTCTGGATGAGATGAATATTTGAATTGGTAGATTGAGTAAAGCAGATTGCCCTCCTCAATGTGGGTGGGCCTCGCTCAATCTGTTGAAGGCCTGAATAGAATAAAAGTATAAGAAAGTTTTTCCCTCTGCTTGACTGTCTTGGAGCTCGGATATTGGTCTTTTCCTATTTTTAGAGTTTTACTGGAACTTACACCATTAGCTCTCCTTGTTCTCAGGCCTTTGATCTCAGTTGGACCTGCACAATCATTTCTCTTGGATCTTGATGACTATAGATCTTAGATTTAGCCTCCATAATCATGTGAGCCCATTCCACCTATTAAATCAATCTCTCTCTCTCTCTCTCTCTCTCTCTCTCTCTCACCAATTAGATTCTCAAAGGCAGGCTTGTTGTTCTGGAACCTTTTAGATCCAAGTGATAAAAACTAATCAAACTGGTTTAAGAAATAGGAAATTGTTCCTTCTCTACTTCCATCTACTTCTGCCTTCCCTCACATAACTAAAAACTTTAGGAAGGGTGAATTTAGGCCAAAAGCATGATATCAAGGTTCTTTTTCTTCTCTTATCTCTGCTGTTCTTTGTAAGTTGATTTCTTTAAAAAAATTATATTTATTTATTTTAATTTAAGTTCTTTATTGTTTAAAGTATTACATTAGTCTCCTTCCTCCCCAATCCCATTGACCTCTCCTTGGTCACCCCAGCCCATACCCTCACCTCCCCCATCTTGTTTGTGTCCATTGGTTATACTCATATGCATGCATATAAGTTCTTTGGTTGATCTCTTTCCCTTCACTCCCTGCCTTCCCTCATGGGTTGTACAGTCTGTTCGATGCTTCTGTGATTCTGATTCTATTGTTGTTCATCAGATTATGTTGTTCATTATATTCCACAAATGAGTGAGACGTGATATTTATCTTTCTCTGACTGGCTTATTTTGCTTAGCACAATGCTCTCCAGTTCTATCCATGCTGTTGCAAATGGTAAGAATCAGTAAGTTGGCTTCTTTACCTCCTGGACTGCACAGCTTTCATCATGCAGCTGGGGGAGATGATAAACACAGGAAAAGCATAGACATTTTTCTTACAACTCAAGATCACAAAGGAAGCAAGAATATCATTCCCATGCTGCTCAGCAGAAAAGTCCAGGGAGAAATCTGATTGGCCATTTTGTTCACATGCCCATTTCTAAACCAATTACTATGTTCAGGGATAATGTATTTTGCAATTTGACCAAATCTGGGTCATTTGAAGGTTGTATTAATCCTCTTGTCCCCCCAAAACACATGGAATGGAGAAAGGGTAACCCCCTCCAGTGGAAGGTACTGGTGTTACCAGATTATTTTTGAAAAAATTATAACTCTGGTACAGGTACATAAATAAACATGTGTTAAAAGTTTATTCTACTCACTAGTCAGGAAGGGGACCAGACAAATTTTATATTAAAAAAATGAAACTCATCAGGGATATTGAAATAAATGTGCAAATGGAGGCAACATTATTTTTCTTCCAAAGAGTGGAACAGAAGTTGATTAAGCCTCTACCAGACAGGACAAAATTATAGGTAAGAATTATTTTTGCATTGCTATCAGTTGCCTACAATTCACAGAATTATAAAACTCCCACAGAATCAGAATCTGATAACCCAGGGGAGTTGCCTCAAAATCTAGTTGCACAGTTTTCAACGGGAAGCACAAATATTTTCCCTCCAGTGGGCAGACAAACAACATGTGTTCACTAGACAAGGGTTGCAGTATTTGAAGGAGAAATATTTCTCCTTCTAATTCCAGGTGGTACCAGCAGAAAGCTTACCTAAGTTCAATTGCGGTAGGTAACCTATTGATTCCTTGAAATATAGACTATGCCTTAGTTGTCTCTGTGTCCTCTGAACTTAACACATGAGAAATGTTTATTAAGTGTGTGGAATGAATGTCGAATAGGGCACCTGCTCTCTGGACTTTCTGTAGGACAATAGAAAAGCATCCTTGGTAACCTAGAACTGTTTCTTAGTTCTCAGCTAGCAGAGAAGCCTTGTAATTTTATTACTACAAAATATATTGCATGTACTTAAAACATTAGAAGTTTGCATTTTTATTATTGATTACCCAAGGCTGAATTTGGCTCCACATAGAAATTATTTCTGTTGTAGTTGGCTACAGTAACATATACAAGCAGGAAGGATTATTATTTTTGCTGCCATTATAACTACAGTAAAAGATGATAGAAACTACCTGGAATTTTCATTAAGCTATAGTCTATGTTGAATAGAAGGAAATGCAAACTTTCAACTCCTATGAAGGACCCAGTCACTCCCAACTAACAAGATATGTATTTATAAGCCAATAGGCTGCCGCTAGGCTAACCCTCAAAGAAAACATACTCAATAGGAAATGATGACTAAAACATAGAATAAGAAAAGATAAAATTAGCTACTGTAGATTGAACCTGCGGCCCAGAAAGACCGAGTAGTATACTAACTGCAGACCCACCGATACAATCAGCTTAACACAGTCTATTGACATGGGAAGCTAATTTACTCTTGAATGTGTCAGACAGTCAGACAACCAGCATAATAGTTAATGGGGAAGAGGATAGAGCTTAATCTGCCTTTAGTTTCACAGGACAGCCTTCATGGCTTGAGCATATGAACCTATGTGATTCTTGGAAAATGTGGGACAAGGAGAACTGTGATGAGAACTATGGCCAATTGGAGGGACATGGTCTAATAGTCTAGCATAGTAAAAGGTAAAAATATCTTTTTTCCCTTATTTGGTGAGTCAGTTAAGTGTGTACAGCCATTAACCTAAGACTTATGTGTTCCTTTGGGCAATAAAATATATATTTAGTTATGTCCTAAGGAAGGACAGCACTGAGCAAGACGGGACTCTTCCTAATTAAATCGGAAGCTATAAACATGGAAGAATGTATAACTGACTGAAAAAGCTAGGAGTTTCAGGCTCTTCAAGGGAAATGGAGGAAGAATTCAAGAGGCTTCTGCAGCGGGTGCTTTGGACACCAAGTCAGGCCTGCACCTCCAAGAGCTGGTGTGTTCTCTTTACCTTCATCCCAGGGGCTGCAACTGACACCTGGCCTGGCTCATTCTCCCCACAGCGCCCTCCTGTGATGAAGGGCTTTCTTCTTCCCCAAATCAAGTGGATCTCAATGAAAACCTTTTCTTTATTTCTGCGTAACTTAAAAATAAATAAAAAGCAATCAAGAAGCAACCAGAGGTGAAAAACCCGTGGAAAAGAAACGACGATGGCACACTCATTGTTTGCGCCTGTGTGGGCAGCATGTAGAGGTGCCCGCAGAGTGGGCACACACATCTGTGAGCTGGGGAAATAATTAACTGCTGAAATTATTTCTGACTGCTAAATGAAGGAGTGAAACTGCTCTGCTGTGGGCCAAGTGTTCACACAGAAAATCAGCATTCTCCAGGGAAGGGGGGAAGGAGAAGGAGACTTGGAAAAACTGAATATTGGAGTTTTGGAGCAGGTTGAGAGGTAACAGGAGGGAAAAGATTTCATCTCTGAGGTGGTCCCATTTTAAATATGTTTTAGCCTTCTTACAGAAAGTGGCTCTCTGTATACGTTTACACACCCGCCTGCCAGCCAGCACTCCCTCGCCCCCCTCTGCCACCCTCTTTTAAAGCAACAGCTGCTCATTCATGGCACTGTGCAAACACCTGGGAGTCTTGGCTGTGTGTGTGTGTGTGTGTGTGTGTGTGTGTGTGTGTGAGAGAGAGAGAGAGAGAGAGAAAGAGAGAGAGAGAGAGAGCGAGAGAGAGAGAGAGAGAGAGAGAGAAATGGGGAACACTTTATGAGCTCTGTGGAATATAAAGCTCTACTCAGTCTTCGAAGATGCCTTGAAGAACAGAAGCTGGTAAAATGATGTTGTAATAGGAAAGTAGAGAGTGGAGTAAAATAGGATTGTCTCAGACCTATGATTTCACCAAATTCACTGAAAGCAAGGCATACTAGTTTGTTTCAAAGACGTTTATTCTGAACCAAATTTGACTTCAAAAATTGCTGCTGCGGCCCATAGAGTACAGACTTAGGGGGCAGACGAGGCTTCCTTTGAGTCCTCTCTCTCCTGGTTGACCAATTGTGGGATCTTGGGCAAGTTGTCTAATCTGCCTCTGGCAAAACCACATCATCTATAAAATGGAGACAAATCCTGTCAACCTCATGGATGCTTGCAAGGAGTAAATGAGATAGGATGCAAATTAGGTTAGCACCACATGTGTCTAATAAGCTGATAGGAAAAATAAGTACTAACACTATTATATGCTGGCTTGGTGTTATGTTCATTTATTCTTTCTGAATATTAGTTGCTATAATGTTATAAAATGTTGTTCTGAAAGAATATTTCCACTTCTCGAGGAAGAGAGCAATTAAGAATCCCTCACTCTGTCATCAGAAGAGAAAAACTTCTCCTTGAGAAAACACGCCTGCTCTCTCTAGTTGCCTTTACCTACAGAGAGCCATGACATGCCTCTTCAGTCTATTGTTTGTATTCTACAGTGACTCAAGGGTTCTGCTAAAACTCATGATGAATGAAAGAGTAATGTGAATATAGCATTGCTAAGTCCAATGTGGCAGGGTTTGTTATTGTTTTGCATTTATTTTGTAGAACATGAAACTCAACAGAGCCACTTCCCAGCAGTTTTTCAATGACAACCTAGTGAGCTTGGACCATCAGTTGCCTTGTTCAAATGGGAGATGGATGCGCGATTTTGCTTTTCAGACCCCAAAGCAATGCAGATTTGGCAAGGAGTAGGAGTCACCATGAAAACAAACCCATTTTTCAGGGGTGACACATTTTGTATTTATTCCAATTTGTAAATGTCTTCCAGTTTGGAGGAAAATGTAAGGAAATTCCCTAGGAGGTGTTTTGAAATTTAATTAAAAAGCAGTTTGAAGACATATCCCTTGTGCTTTGCACTTGTAAATATGAGAATATTAGGAAGTTATACAGAGATGTGAATGTTCTCATCCCGATGTTGGGGAACTCTGGTTGGGAACTGTGTATATTAATCTTCTGACAAAATAGCAGTGTGCCTCTTTTGCACCACTGGGCCCTGTGGGTAACTTCTGTGCGGTGTATTCATAGGAAGAAAACCTGATATTTTAAATTCTCCTCCCTTCCTTTGGGAGGCTGCTGCATATTCAACACAAACCCTTGCTTCTTGTACTTACAGGGCTGGAAACATGCCCATTAGCGCAGGGGCCCAAACACAAAGGGCCCTCTGGTGATGGTTTAGATAACTTGGAGCGGTCGTTCTTGTTATTGGACGAAGAGAATGGCCTGGCATGGGAGTCTGAAATACTCAACACCTCTGGCAGACTTTTTGTTCAACTCTGCTTTTCAATGCATTCATCAGAAACAGAGAGCCTTTAAATTCTGTTCAATGGTATTTAGTGAGCACCTGCTATGTATTAATGCTGTTATCTAATGCTGGATGGTACATCCTACATAAGAAAAGGCTAATCTGCAAATCAACCTAATGGCTGAATGGTCGCTATGATGAGCACTGACCACCAGGGAACAGATGCACAAAGCAGGAGCTGCCCCCTGATGGTCAAAGTGTGCTCCCACAGGGGGAGTGCCGCTCAGCCAGAAGCTGGGCTCACAGCTCATGAGTGCAGTCCCGCCTCTGCTGCAGACAGGCAGTAAGGAGTGAGGGGTCCTGGACTACGAGAGGGATGTCTGAGTGCTGACCTAGGCCCTAACACAGCAGGCGGACATCCCCAAATGTGCCCCGGACTGTGAGAGAGTGCAGGCCAGAATGAGGAACCCACCAAGTGCATAAATTTTGTGCATTGGCCTCTAGTATTAAATAAGACAAGGTTCCTGCTCTCAAGTAGTTCACAATTAGGTAAATAAAATTGGCAACTTGGAAGGAATAGTACTATTCTTAAGGAGTTAACCCCAGGACACACAATAATATAATTAATTAAATAATACCTTTAGACTTTGGAATCTTAGTAACTATCTGAAATGTTCCATAGAGAGTCCTTAGGAGTAACTTACCACATGGCAGTGTTTTGCTACCTATATAATGGAATCTTTGATAAGAGTCTTGTTCTTAACACCTTCTGGGTTATTAAGTAAAGGGAAGTGCTTTGAATGTTTTTGACCCTTAATTGGGAATGATCGCTATGCTGGAAACATTCTAGGGACACTTAGAACTCTCAATAAAAGTATATCCTGTTAGCCCTGGCCCATGTGGTTCAGTAGGTTGGGCATCATCTCATACACCAAAAGGTTGCCGGTTAGATTCCTGGTCAGAGCACATACTCAGGTTTCAGACTCCATCCCAATAGCGGGTATGTAGGAGGCATGATTGATATTTCTCTCCCTTCCTGTGTCTCTAAAAGAACAATAAAATATCTTTTTAAAAAGTATACCATGTTAAAAAATAAAGTACATTATGTTTATGGAAGATAAACCCTCTGAGATTCAACATATTGTTTCTGTCAACAGCTGGTTCTGTTCTTCCATGGAGTTTGTGGCCATAGGGAAAAATATCAGTTAAACTGTAAGATACTCAAAAATTAAACTTTAGATTATTCTAAAGTTAATACCTTGTGATAATGTTTCAGAATTTCTTACAAAACTCATTGACTATGTTTAAGCACATAAAAATTATTTAACCATATTTCATTTAATGAATTGACTGTAAGATAAAATTGAAGTAATACTTGACTTTGTTCTCTTTGGGGTTCAGTATATAGTGTATCAGAAAGAGCTTTTTGATTTTATAAAGACTGATTCTCTTGGTACTTGTACAGTAGATACAGAAAGTTTAATAGCTAATTTGTTCAACTGGTACTCAGAATAGTTAATGGAAAATTAAAACTGAGTGCTTAACCATCAAAGTATACGTTTATGCTTTCTGCCAAGAAAAGCTTCAGTTTCTCCACATTTCTCTGTTGCTGCCTGCATTCCAACCTGTCGGGACCCACAGGTTGAGAACTGCTAGCAGGGTTGCCTAAGACTATCGGAATACACAGATATTTACACTACGTTTCATAACAGTAGCAAAATTACAGTTATGAAGTAGCAACGAAAATAATTTTATGGTCACAACATGAGGAACTGTATTAAAGGGTCGCAGCATTAGAAAGGTTGAGAACCACTGACTTAGAATGTGATTTGTTAGTTTAGTTACATTTAAACACTCATCTTAAATCATGTATTTTCGTTTTTCTTTCATAGTAAAGGACAAGGTCATAAAAAATGACCATTTTTGTTTCAAACTCTTTTTTCTTCCTTCATCTTTTCACTCCATCCCTCATCCTATGATTTTAGTGCTTATCATTGCTAGAGACTTAGAGTGTGATTAAAGGCAATAATTGTATTAATAATGCTTTGGTGAGAATTGGTAACTATAAGTCCCTACGTTTCCTCTTCCCCCTTTTTTTCAGGATATGAACTATTTGTGAAAGAAAACCTTAGAAAATGACTTGAATCTGATGCTTCCTTGATTTAATGTCTAAGTATTTACCAACCTAGAGTTTAAAAAAACATATTTTTCATGTGACCAACTTATAAGGATTTGGTGCAATCTTAAGATTTAGAATTTCAGGTGGGATTTGGTAAAACATGGTTATATCTGTTTTTAAGACACTCCAGACCAGTTGCTTTATATGGGTTTGGCCTTAAACTTCTGAATATTCCTTAGGTATAAAAACCATCTCCAACAAATTCATATGTAAAGCTAAGATCAAATTCTTATATTTCTTGCTAACATAGGTTCAAAATTTTTACCAAGAAATAGTAAGATGGGTCCTGTTTTGAAGGCTATGGGACTCAAACAAAAATATGTGTAAGTTCAATGTTAGAATACTCCTTCCCAAAACATTATCCTTCTCACATCCAGCTCAGACTAATCTCCCCATTATTTTTTCCTTTTTAAAATGTTCATAGATTTTTGTATCATTTCAATAGTTTCTTCTTTAGTTGTTTCATGTATATGAATCTGTAAACTGCTCACTGGAATGAGAGAGTATTGAGGGCAGTTGTATTATTTGACTTATTGTGCCTCCCCAAACATCTTACAAATATCTACCAGGATTTTCGGCATAAACAGAATGCTTCCTGAACATGTGCTTGCTGGATACCTAGGCTTTTTGTTTTGTTGTGTTCTGTTTTTCTGATGTGTTCTAAGTTGTATACCAGGGATGGGGAACCTTTTTTTTTTTTTTTTCTGTCAAGGGCCACGTAGATATTTACATCATTTGCAGGCCATACAAAATTATCAACTTAAAAATTAGTTTGCCTTATTTGGTTGAACATTTAATTAACTCACCCCTAATGTCTTGGCAGGGTCAGACCAAATGATTTTGCGGCCTTATATGGCCTGCGGACCTGTCTACCCCTGCTGTAGATAGTACAGGAAAAAAAAAATTCTGTACTAGGAAAGATGTTTATGTTTTCAACTGAACATAGGGGTAGGAACAAGTAGGATGATACTCAGAATGGAAAAGGAATTGCATG
Source organism: Lasiurus cinereus (assembly GCA_011751065.1). Taxonomy (NCBI): domain Eukaryota; kingdom Metazoa; phylum Chordata; class Mammalia; order Chiroptera; family Vespertilionidae; genus Lasiurus; species Lasiurus cinereus. The sequence goes on along the minus strand of JAAGEH010000311.1, from coordinate 19,019,887 downwards.
TGATGTTCCGCCCATGTAGTTTACAACTATGGTGGAACAGGAAAGCAGTCTTCACAGTGAAGGCCTTTTGAGTTGTCACATATCTCTCAAACATAAATCTCTCTCCTTTCTCTGGTTAGAAACATTAATAGGTAGAATGCTCCAATAGCTCTCTTACGCTTGTAATTGTTACCAATAAGAACAAGCTCTCATAAATCAAACTTTACATTGGTTAAAATTACCCCTGTCCTTAAGGTTCCTGATCTGTTTCTCTCCTCCGGCCCCCTTTTTTTTCCAGTTCTGGCTGACTCTCTGGATTATGTGTCATTAATCTTTTCTCCTGACTTCTCTCTGTTTTTTTTTTTTTCCCTCTTCCGTCTTCACTTCAAATTGGATGTACTTCATGAAATGACGTCAAGGTAGTTCAGCTATTCTATTGAATTGAACTTAAATTTTGGATGAACTACATTTTAAGTGATTTTAAACTTAAAGCTAATGTGAAAATGTTGGACCATGTACCAATATAAATATATTAAACTTAAGGCCATATCAAACATAGTGTAAAAATTACATTGTGTTCCTTCTATTAGAAATCTTGCAGGATATAATTCACCTTCTGAGTCGTGATGTAATTTAGATTATATTTTATTAGACATTCTTTACAAATTTAAAATACTGCCATTTTTACATGCACAGAGGAAAATCAGTTTGGGTAATTATATTTAGGAATTCATGAAAATCAACCACAAAATAGAGACACTTTATTGTGTCATTTATCAACATACTTGATATGTATATCTAAAGTGCATTATGTTACAAAAAATATAGAAATTCAGCAGCACCAAGATACATTTACAAAATAAATACATCAGTTGACAAAATAAATTATGGTAAATGTGATAATAATAATTGGATTAGCCTTGGAAAAAATATTCACAATGACCATGTGCAGTTTCATAGAGCAATGAGGGAGACAGTTTTATTCCAATGCATTTACAGTATTTACAGACAATAAATATTTCTAATACTTTCCATACGTTCATTATTACAGAATGCTGCAATTTGTCTTCTGAAGGTCTTTGCAAAAATTTCAATGCCTCCTGAAAAGAGAAGGAAGGGAAAAAAAAATAAGGGAAATAAGTTAATTATCCTTACAAATGAAGAGACAAACTAAATAGTATAAATTAAGGAACATAGAATCACAGAGAAATAGCTATAGGCACTGGCGATCCATCTGACTCTCTAAAACCTCTGCCACAGTCACTAATCCATCCAAATGGTCAATGCAATGCAGGAGAGAAAGGCTTGCGTTTCTAAGTATACTCTGTCAGAAAAAGGAGGCCCTGTGAAATTTTCCAAGGCTAACAACTGGTAAGTTTGGGAAGGGAAGGCACATACTTGGGAATCTGGAAATAAGGCTAGGTTGTGCAATCCATCATACTTAGAAGTTAATTCTGCAGTGATACCTGATGTTGGTGATCACTGGTGTCGTATTTTTTCAGGTTCTCACTTGGCCAATCTCTTGCTAAGATAAAGGGGCTGTCATGAGGGTAATCAACAGTGCGTGACGGGGGTATATGTTGGAGGGATGCATAATTAAACAGAGTATGTTTGGTTAATGATTTGATGACATCTGTCTTTTTCTTAACTGTCCTTAAATACTAACGAATGAAACTGTCATTGGATTTTAATTTTTGAAGCCAAATTAAAATAGATTTGTTTATAATTTTGCCGTGTTTTTTTTAATGGATCTGGCATTGAAAATTTGGAAAGCCTATTTTAAATTAGCTAATAAGAATCAATTGATTTAAATGTATAAAATAGCACAAGCAAGGATGGAATGAATAGCATTTTGAACAATTATTTTCTTAGAAATAAAGAAAAAGTGAGCAAATTTAAGGGCTGAAGGAAAGATCATTTAATATATTTTATACTGCCCAGTTTACTTGTTGTCCTTCCTTTTGATTTCCCTTTAGTAAAAACATGTATTAGAAGCCAAGAAAAACAAAAAAACATGACTTAGAAATTTATATGTATGTTTATTATACATGTGTGATGCTTTAGAGTCCTTGCTCTTTTGAATACTGAAAGCTTTTATATTATTTCAAAATCTATATATACCAAGGCAAAATATATATTCTCAATGAAATGAGTCCTACTGAATCTGGACATCTCATTTGCAACATCAAAATATCTTAAGTTTAAAGCTATATATTTCCCATGGAGTGGTCCATGAAGATAAGCCAAACAGTTTTAGCTCAGCAATTTCTATTAAGAACTAAGATAGGTATAATAAAGTTCATTGCATTTCAGACCTCTCAGATCATCATATAATAATGCAGAGACTAAAGAGAGGATAATAACAAACACTTAGTTGCTTATAAAACTTAAAAGAAGTTATTCTGAAAAAGATTCTATTTGTACTACACAATTTACATGGCCCCAGATGTTCTCATCAATACACTGCTAAATCTCCCCACTCTTCCCTGCACCTCTGTTGGGTTGTATTGGGAGAGTGCCAACATCTGGCTGCCAAACAAACAGTGCTTTCCATGAACGTTCCTCACAACCAGGGAGTAGAAAGGAGAAGCAGAAACATTCTATTTCTTTCAGTCCTAAGTCTGGATTTAATTAGGCCACTGCCTAATTTTTACTAGCACTACTTTAACATAAGGATAACTTTGGAATAAGAATTGAAGAGTGCTGATTTTCATTAATTCTCTGGATACTTAAGAGCATTGCAAGTTGTAAATGTGTAAAATCCATAAAAAGTATGTATACTTATCTTTTTAAAACACACACACACACATAGAGTAAGATAATGGATAAAAATAGGTTCTGGCAAGAAAGGCCTTCCATTAGTTATAAATAACTACAGTAGGGTCAAATCTTAAAGTACACTGAATATCTGTATTGAGCCAACATGTTTAACATGTATAAGGCCTGTCAACCCTTACACAGATTCATTGGACACTGGCCGAATGGGTCTTTCACTATGCTAAAGATTAAACTAGTGCCACTGCCCATTGACTACTGAAGCTGTACTACTAATCCAATATAGTTATCATTTTATATGCTATTTAATTCTGGGTTTTCTCCACTTAAAGAGAGATATGATGGTAAATAGGTTCAAATACCCCTTTTGAAACATCACTCTGTGGTTCTATCTCTAGTCAGAGGAAAAGAACTGAAGAAGGAACAAGGGACCCCTTAAATAATGAGATAATTAGCTGCATAGGACACATTCATGAGTTGTTTTCCTCTTTCTTTCAAACCCCATAAAAGTGCTGTACTGAAAAATAAACAAAACAGCTATCAGTGGAAATGCATAGGTCAAGGGGTAGCACTAACAGCACTAGCGTAAGTGCCAGGAAATGGGGGAATAAATCCAGTGCTGAGGACTACCTATCCTAGTTTCCAGGACTGTGCAAGTCCTTTCACTAGGGGAATATCTTGGTTTTCTAGGTTATAAAATGCAATTAATACTTGCCCTTTTTTGCCTCACAGAAACACACACACTCACACAGATAGAGTGAACAATCAGAACCATCACTAAAAGTGCTAAAACAGGTTGCAATTTATTGTTTACCCTACGACAGGCATTTAACCCATGTAATCTCATTTAATCTTTATCCAACCCAAAGAGGTTGGTACAATTACTATCTTCATTTCAGAGAAGAGGACAGTGAATCTTAGAAAGACTAACTTGTCCAAGGTTGTGAACTTTAACGTTTAGACACCAAATTTAAAGCTAAGGTATTTGGCTCCAAAGTCTATGAATGTCATTACTACCTAAGGATAAACCAGCCACATAGACGTGAAGTTTTTTATTCTTATTGCAATGTCCTAGAAAACTTTCTCAGTTTGCCAGTGGACAAACAGATACATGAGAAAAACATATCCTTCCCAAACCAATACTTAAAATTTTTCAGAAATCATGATATTTTTTCTTATAAACTGGTAGACAACAGAGTTAAATTTAATTAAATTTAAAGTGTATGATTACATTTTCATTTAAATAAATATAAAATTTAATTACATAAACTTAAATAAAAGTGTAAATGTCTCAGAACTATTTATGGTAAGATATTGTTCTATAGTTTTGGGAGCATATCAAAGCCTTCTGTGTCCTTCCCTGAAGTGAAAAAAAAAGTAGGAAATAAAAAATGATCAACAAAGTTTGTTAAGATGTATGAAGGGGGGTGGGGAATACACTTCTCCAGCAAATAATGAAGCTTCAGAAGCTTGAATAAGAAATGAAGCTATTTAGTGGAGTACTAAAATATTGGTGTTGGAGAATGAGATGAAACTGGTTATGAAAGCTCCATGTTATGGGGGCAGGAGGACACTGCTTGAAGTCAGACAATATTTTGAGTCACCTTGGTTTTGCAAGGTTTAAATTGTGGAGTGATTGATGGGGGTGGGGGAATGGAGGAGGGCATAAAGGTTTGTCTAGAGGCCAAGGCAGAGGGAAGCTACACCCCCCTGCTGAGAGCACAAAGGAGAGGCTCTGGGCCAGGAAGCCAGTTAGTTACCGGAAAGTGAGCTCCAGCGATGTCCCGGAGATGTCAGACAGGTGGTCCCCTTCTAGCCCACTGCCAGCCACGCCAGCATTTAACCAGGCCGATCGAGTCCGCCGCTTCTTCTTTTCCTGCTCCTTGCGTTTTCCAGGCTTGCCTTTCTTTTTCTTGCCCGGTGTCTTCAGGGGCTGCTCTTTGTACGTCTCTACCTTGTTGGTTTCCTGAGTTAGGTATCTGCCCTCATCGTCAGACCCAAATCTCACGGGGTGGTTCTTTGTGTTGGGGGCAGGCTTGGAGTTGGGGGAAACCTCCGAGGTAGTTCTGATTTCAGCTGTGTGGATTTCTGCGATCAGGTTGTGAAGGAAGAATCGTCGCCGTAAGTCTTGGATGGACTTTCCCTTGTCATGGAGGAGCTGATGTTCAGACACAGCTCTTTTGCTTTAAGGAAAGAAAAAAAAAAAGGGCAGGAGAGAAAGAAATCATTGAAATGTTAGTTGTTGGCAGAAACCATATAGGCATGAGGAAAGTCTAGTTTTTCAGTTGCTCCCATATAGGACACAGGCTGCAAGAAGAGCACGCTCTGAAGCAGGGAAGGGGCCAGAGTGGAAGGGCAGGTAGCAGCTGTGGCTCAGAGTACCAGCTCTGCCGCTTACCAGGTCTGTGACCTTGGTGAGAAAGCAAACATTCTTGGGTTTCTTGGTCCCCTTGGTCCCCTCTATTTAAAAGGAAGGGGTCAGATTCAGTGATTTCTGTGCTACCTGCTCTATTTAAATATGATTCAGTTATTCTCAGAAATGGATAGAAACCACTGAACTGCTTTTTACATTTTTCAGTCATGGTGGGGAAATAAATCCAGAAGTCCTAGCTTGGGAAATAAAAAATGAGTCTGATTTTACCTGAGTACTTGTCCCAGGTGTGTGTGTGTACCCACACACATGCACAGTACTTGTCCCAGGTGTGTGTGTGTGTGTGTATACGCGCGCGCGTGCGCACACACACACACACACACACACACACACACACTGCTCCCCCATTAAGAAAATAATCATACTGGATCTCAAAGAACAGCGAGCTGTAAGAGCAAAAGCAAACAAAGACTGAAGGATAAAGTGAGCAGTGAAGCCTGTCTAGGGAACTGCCTAACAGACTGAACCTTAACATATTAGACTACAGGCTACCAAGAACCTATATGTGAAGGCCAACTGTCAGAGAAAGCACACATAATTTTCTGGAAAGTACTGGGTGGTCTCTTTAAAATGGATTTCTTTGTGCGTTTAAATTAAGTGCAATCATTTTATTTCTTCTGTGCATCTTTTTTTTTAATTAGGGATTTCAGAGGGTGTTATCCTTAGTACTTAGTTAAAAAATTCACTTTTTCTATTTGTCCTTTGTCTTAAAAGTATCGCCTCAAACATATATGATGTGATTTTTCTATTTAAACAACAATCTCATAAAAATATAGTAGAAAAGAATAAACTAATTTGCTATCATCAATCCTTTTAGGTGACGCCCTGGCTCTTGCTTAACCGTCCACCCATGAATTCTCCTCTTAGTCTGTGTATATGGTATTAAACATATTTAAGGATGACATACATTAGTCAGTCATATTATGCCAGTTTTAACTCTGCCACTGAAATAAACCTCCGACCAAAGTGGTTCATTTTCAAAGGTTTCTGAAGGTACCTTTACTCTCCTGACACAGAGGCATCTGGGTCCCTTATTGCTTTCACTAAGGTAAAGAAGTTCAAGCTTCTTTACCTTCTCAAAGAAATATGAAAATAACGAATAGCACTATCTTCCTTTTTACAGACAGGGAAGGGGAGGTTCAGAGAGATAAAAATGCCTCACCTTTGCTCACACAGTGAAACAAGGCAGTTCTTTAGTTTCACAACCAAAATTGCTTTTTACCTTCTCAACCCTTTTCTCCTGCTGATGCTGAAGTGTATGTTGAGAAAACGAAAAAGAAAAGGCAAGGAGTGAAAAACCTGTGGTGGGAACCATGATAGTGGGCAAGTGGACAGCAATCTATCACTTTCCTTGAAGACCAAGCTTATTGCCCCCAAGACATCAATTTTCATCACCAAAATAAAGAACTGAAATACCTAGAGCTTGGATTCTCACTAAGGGAATGAGAAATTGTCTAGTTACACTGTGAATCAAAGAAGGGCAAACCATGAAAAAACATTCATTATTTCTCTGGATCTTCTAGCTAGAATGCCAGCTTCCTTTTAGTATTTCAGTGCGTGGACTGACTTTAAGTCATGAAGCTTGTTCAAAAAAAAGACATGACTTAATGGAAAGGAATTTAACAGGAGCCCGGTTTAAATGAGGCATGAAGGAGTCTCCCTTCCTTATTGAAGGTGCCACATGTGACTAGATTAAAATTCACTTACTTTGTGGCAATAGTTAGTATTCTGGAAACTTTTAATCTACAAATTTGAGGCTTTGGTACAATATTTATATCCTCTCATAACACTTTTTTAAACAAGAATAGGACTGATATAATTTATGTTTTTATAAGTATTGCAGTTTAATAAGCATCTTTTAAGCAAAATGTCACATTAAAAAGTTCTTAACTAATGTTCCTTTATAGTATTTAGAGATTTTATTTCTTTCTCAATTCCTGGCAGATATCCACCCCATCTGTATTGCTCTCCAAATGGATAATACAACCCATTCTAGCTTAACCTGAAGCCAAAACTTTTAATGGTTGGCCTGATCTAATCAAGCCACATGGCTCATGCCCCCTGTGACTGGCATATATGCCTGTCATCTTGGCCAGCCTGTCAAATGTGAGTCACAGTGCCCTCCTAATTCAAGTCCTGCACTTTCCCAGGATGGTTCTCATGGGAAAAGGAGGGATCATTCTGCCCTTTTCTCTTAGAAAGAGCCTACAATATGGCACAACTTTGTCCCAACTAAAACATTTTGTACTTCTTGTGAGGTACAAAACTTCTTTCTGCCTGCAAGGGGTAATTGCTAATATATTAGAAAAATACAGATTTCTTCAGTGTTAAATCCAAAATGCTGTTATAGAATTTACTTAGTGGTTCAGAGACTTCTGTATTTAAACATGTGTGAAGAATGAATTTCTAACTGGGCAACTGCATAAGAGGATCAGGATTATAATAGTATTTTTATTCCTTAATAAGGAATGAGGTCCATAGAATGTTCTACTTATTTTCAAAATAAGATAGAAATTGATACAAGGATAAAGGACTAATCTGTACAAATCAGATATACATAGGTAATGAGTAGTGCATTCAAATTAAGGAGGATTTCAAGTTAGATGATTCTGAAATACTGAGGTTTAAATATGGCCTCAGTAATAGTCTGCTATTCCATATGCCTGTAAACATTAGCACAGTGGTTCACACGGAACTTATACCTGAGCTCCAACTTGGAAAAACAAATATGTTATATTCATGGTCTCCTTTGCTTATTGTAAAAAAAAAAAAAAAAGTAAAAATGTGGGGGACATGCTTAACATAGACAACTCTAAATTCAGTCAAAATATAGCTGTTTTAAAGAAAAATCACCCTCAAGGGAGTTTTCAGGGAAGATTGAATTTCTAAAGAATCATCGAGGAACTCGGGGAGTAAACAGAGAGATAGGAATTCCTCTTTGAGCAGAGGAAGCAGCAGTGTGGGCTCCTGAAGAAGGAGTCTGAGTTTGAGAAGAAAAGTTCTGTGGTACAAGGAAGAGTCAGGGTTAGGGTGTTAGAGTTAAGATGACTCACCAGAAGTCCCTTTCAAATGACTCAGTCCAAAGTTATGCTTTTCATTAAGTGGAAGAGACCCAGTCTGGTTCCCCAGCAGATCAGCCAATGATGTTTTAGATTTCTGAATTTGTTGGGGTTCCACCTCTAACTTAAACACAAAGGTTGCCACCTGCTGCAAACCATATTCATCTGGACAGTACCACCCAATTACACCTGACTTTCAGCCTCCAATCTATTCCTGCTCTAACTTCATTAATGAAAGTCTTTTGGATTCACAATTCCAAATGTTTCACAGACCTGTATTGCCCCTTTTGCTTGGCTCAGCAGACAGTGTTACTAGTGCAAGTAGTAGTTTCCTTTCCTTCAAAAGTTAATCCCCTCAGTTAGAAAACCATCTACAGCAATTTCCCTAATACTTGGTGTGCAAAGTAACTAGGAAGTAACATGGTTTGATCCTATGTTAAAATTTCTTTCAAGAAATTAGGCTTATTTAGCATAATAGAACACTGATGTTTTGCTTTATTGTCACTTGGCAGCAATGCCAAAATAATGACTTGTTTTTAAAACTCCATTTGGCTATAATAATTTGATGAAGCATCTTCATCTACTGATGATTTCAGTCTTCCATGAAAAAACATGGCTGTCATGTGATGATCTATTAGCCATTAATTATAAGAATGCTCTGTGGTAGTTTTATAAACATCTGCTGAGTGTGTTTGACTACAATATTATATTTCACCCACAAACAAAACTATAACAGAGTCTTTGGCTGCTAAATGGTTTTTTTAAAAATGTGTATTTTGCAAGGTGCAACAACAACAAAAAGAGTTAAAAATAGCCTTTAGGACAATTAGCACTATTTTAATGCCATAACTGTGGATTTAATCATGGTCCATTTACTGTTTCTCAAAAAAGAAAACAGGTATTTCTTAAGCAACTTTAAAGAAAAATTGGCTGGATTCCAAGACAGTATTTCTTGGCCAAATAAATACAGTATTTAAGTGTGCTTTTTAAAAATTCACTCTTCAAAAAAAATTCATTCATCTATATTTATATATGGATTTTAAATAATAGAATGCAATTCTCAAAATGAGCTAAAAGCCTGAAGATAATTTTCAGAAATACATCCACAAAACGTTGATTTGAAGAATACAATGCAGCTTTATCTGCAGTACAATGTTCTACACAATTTGCCTTAGGAAATTCATAATAGATTTTCATTTTGGTGCCAAGGTTCAGACATGTCTACAGTAATTTCATTTAAGGATTTTCTGCTCTCATGATAATAGACCAAGAGCCTGTATAAAACTGTTGCCTGTTTGTACCCTTTTGGGAATTTACAAGAAAGTACCAGGAACTCGATTGTAAATATCAGATATTGCTATTTTTACTGCTAGTCTAAAAGTTCCCCTTAATTCCTTCTCCAGAGGCAAACTCATCTCAGTTCTCAAACTTCATGGTTTTCTCATCCTGCACACTGAGTCTGCAGTTTAAAGATACCCAAAGACAGTGTTACACACATTAATGAACAGCTAGGTCCAATAGATGAGGAAGATAGTACAGTATTACTCTACCACGCTTCCATCTTTGCAGTCAGACAACATAGTGATAGCTATCTGGGTACTCGGATGTATGATTATTCTAAAGTCAAAATTATCCTTAAAGGGATCACCAAATGAAAATGCCAAAATACAAGTTTTCAGTCTCCAGCGCAGCACCCATAGACCAGGGGCTCCAGATTAAAGAACTGTTAGCAATCATTCCCCGAAGAAAAGTCTCCACACCTAACACTCACTTGGAATCAAGTACTCTAGCGTTGCTGAACTGTATCGATACAAAAGTTGGAATTGTGCCATTGCAGAGTTGTTACTGCTTTCTTATATAATGTGCCTTCATTATGTAATGTGGTCCCATTTTATATGCTTAAAATTATGTCATTCATTATAAAAGTAGATGCAAGGTTTTTGCTTTTCACACACCAACTGCCACCCACACTCAGTCTATAGACATACATATGTGCTCCCCTGGATCCCTCAGCTTCCTCTTGGATGCCTCAGGGTTTCCAACCTTTCTGAGATCCTGAAAGCAACTTTTTTCTTTCACTAGAGGCAGAGAATCTTTGCTTAGAGGAGATTCTGTTAAAAAAAAAATCCAACCCTCCCCCCCCAAAAAAACAAACAAAAAACGCTCCCTCTTATGGAAAGTCACATAAAATTTGTCTCTTGCCTCTTTCCTGAAGGTTCTCCAGTCGCCCGCTGGGGTTGAGGACCCGGGCTCAGCCCCCAGCAGGTAGCCGGTTCTCCCTGCTCGCTAGCTCACTCGGGCGGGCCGGCGAGGAGCATCCCTGACCGCCCTGAGCCTGGGCAGCGCCCCAGCCTGGCGGCCTCTCCCCCTGGCCTCCCCAGCCCTCTCCTGGCGCCCTGGGGAGGACGGGGCACTTACAGCCGGCGGCCGAGCTCCTCCACGGAGCGCCCGCAGGAGGGCACCGAGTAGCTCAGCAGGAACACCGCGACGACGCTCCACTGCTGTACCAGCCTCCGCAGCATCGTCTCCTCTCTCGCTGGCAGGACCTGCGCGACGGAGTGAAAAAAGGGGGCCGAAGTGTCAGTCCGGAATCTCCATCTCCCGAACTACTCCCCCCGCTCCCCCTTTTAGCCGGATCTCAAATAGCCTCTTCAACATCAAGAGCATCTCCCAAGTTGCAAAGAAAAAGAAAAAAAAAAAGAAAAGAAAAGAAAAAAAGAAAAGAAACTTTCTCTGAAGCCTCCCAAACACTTACTTATTTAGGAATCAGCTACTCCAACTGTGCTTTGGCCAAACCACACAGGCAGAAAGGGACCAAACAGGGAGGGAAAAAAAAAAAAATCAGAGGCGCTTCCTCTGAAATAATAACCCGAATGAAATAGTTTTATGTAGGCATCAAGGATGAGCAGCGAGCAGTGTTTACACGTCTCCCATAGCAATGTCTAATTAATCTGGCAGGCGCTCTCTCCCGGGGGTTCGTGGAGCAGGGCGAACCCCTCCTGAAAAGCGAAGCGGAGATTCCTTCCTCCGAAGTCAGCTTCTTCGCGAAGGAGGCCGTCTGGGTCCAGAGCCACTTGCAGGGAGACCCACATATATACACATAGCTGTCTGTCTGCCTCCTCTGGTGGGCTGGTTGCTTCCGGAAAGTTGATTCCACACACCCTGAGAACAAGTTTCAAGTGCGTGTGTCGTCGATTAGGAGGGCCAGGTGGCAACGAGGGCGGGCTAATAGCGGCGCGCAGGGGCGGCGGCGGCCCGCTCGCTGCGGGCGGGGACGCGTGCTGGCCGAGCGACGCAGGTTGGAGGCGAGTGGAAAGCCGGGCGGAGGAAGGTTCACACGCTCGCTCGCTCGCTCTCGGAGGCAAACCTGCGGAGCTGTGAGCGAGTCGCAAAGAGGTGGCGCCCTAGGAACGCGCGCGGGGCGAGCGAGGGCGCGGGGGCGGGGGTGGCGACGGGCGGCCGGAGCGGCCCCGCTGGCCGGAGCGAGCGCCGGGGAGCCCGGAGCTGGGAAGGCTCTGCGAGCGGAGGAGCCGCCCGCCTCCCGCCCGCCGCCCCCGACGCTGCCCCGAGCTCCGCCGAGCCCCACCCCGGAGCGCCAGCCCAGCCGCGCCGTCTCGGAGTCGGGCGGGCGCGTGGGCGGATTCGCTCAGCCCCTCGGCGTCCCGCCGGCCCCGGACTGCCCGGTGGAGCGACCCGCCGAGGTCCCCGAGGGTGTGCGGACGGGCGCGGGCAGCCGCTGACCTCGGCGCGCCGCGGCGGCCGGGGCGGGTGGGACGCGCGGCTGCCGGGGCCGCCGGGGCCGCCGGGGGCGGACAGACTCGGAGGAGGCCAAGCAGCCGGGGGTAGAGAGCACGGGCGCCCGGGATCCTCCGCGGGGATGTCGCGGGCTGTGGGCCTGTGGCTTTAAAGAGCCCCCCACTTCCCTCCCCCACCCCCCACTCCCTGGAACCTCGGGGTGCTCAATGGGAGCCCCACTTTCGGGCCCTTCCTGGGACAAGTCGAGTGGGAAGAATCGGCTAGGGAGGGGGAGACCTTCGCTTAGAAGAGAAACAAACAAACGGTTTCAGACTTCAGGTCGAGATTGCGTGTTTTGCTGCGTCGGAACAGCTGAGGACACCTGGAGCCCGTCCAAGAAAACCCGCGCGCATGGGACACCCCCTTTTGAATGACGGAGGGGAGCCTAAGGTCCCGGAGCGCGCACAGCCAACAGGCGTCTAAACCATGCTTTTTTGGATAACCGACTCTGTCACTCCCTCTTCCCCCGGCCCCCCGTTACTTAGGCTAAGGCGACTCTATCCGCGCCTCTTCAGCCGCAGAGGCGGCGAGGCTAGTGTGTAGGTCGCGCGGCCGGGGAGAAGCCAAGGCAAGGAGCGGGCTCTTCCCAAAGCGATTAGGGTGGGGAAGCAAGACTGCTCTGAGTGGCTGGGCTGCAGCATCCAGGCAGGACTGCAGCGGATGCGAACGCCCTCCCAAGGGTTCCTCTGTCGGGTGGTTGGGCACCATTCAAGAGATGTTTGTCTTCTCAGATAGACAGCCCGACTGGGAGGTTACTCTCAGAAGGCAAGTGGGACGGAGATTTCAGATCCTTAAGGCAGCCTGACCTTTATCAAGCCTGGCTTGGAGGCTGGTGCTCCACAGATGTGCCGCGGGTGGGTGAAATAGCGCCCTCCCTCACCGACCCTCGGTCCCTTTCCCCCTTCCTATCTGCAAGCCAGCAGTTAACATTTGCTGCTTAGTTTGGGTTTGGGGGGGGGTGGGCAAAATTTCTCAGAAGCTGCTCTTTCATTTGATTACTTTAAACTTCATGCTTAAAAAAAAAAAAAACCACAACACAAAACTTGGCTTCGACCCACTTAAAAAAAAATCGCTGGGAATTTCCACAATTTCCCTTAAAAGTTTAAGAATTTCTAAGCGTTAGACCTGTTTGCATGGCATGAAAAGACAAAGTAACAGGACTAAAAAATGTCAACCTTTGAACCTCTAACACTTTCTGATTTATATTAAATTCTTTCCAGAAAGACACAAGAGCCTTAATGTAATCCTTAGATCTGAAGGGGGAAATCTGTAAAAAAAATGTCAGTCACAAATGAGCCATTTAATACTTGCAAGTTCTTTAACATTAAAGTGATAATATTTGCTTCCACAATAAAAGAGAAAGAAAAGAAATGAAAAAAAAACAAAAGTACTTAGCCAAGTTTCAAACTAGCCAGGCTTTTGAAAGTCAACCCTCCCCCAATAAAGGTTAAAACAAAGATTGAAAATATTAAATCACTTATGCTATAAGTAAATTCATTATACTCTCAGGACATTATAAAGACTGACATCAATAGACGGCTTTGATTTATGTGGCTTTTTAAAACTAATTAAACAAAATTGACCTCCTCTCTTTCCTCTCTTTCCTCCACTCACTCTTTTGGTGTTGATGGCAAAACATCTCTCAAATATTTTTAGAATTTTCTCTCCCCCACAAAACAAGGAAATATAGATACAGGAAAAGGAAATAGTCTTTATATACGCAAATACCAAAGTGTCCTCATAATTTAATACTTCACCTTTCTCTTGATTTACAGTCTCCTCTGTTCTTCTGGCCAAAGAAGGGGGAATCTTCTCAGCAGTCTCTTCCAGAAGTAATTTTGTTTATTCTTTAAAAAGTAAAAATTAAATCTTAAGTGAATTAGAACCTTTCTTAAGGAGTCTCCTCTGTTCCAACCAAAGGCGATGATGAGAAAGCTAAAAAGCAGGTACCTCTTTTAAGGTGCCCTGTTAATTACTTTCAGCAGAAACTCTTCTCAATATATAGCAGGACCCTGACTTTCTGGCTTTCTGAAAAGGGTCTTTTCTGACATCATAATCTAGTTTCCAATATTACCTCTATGATAATGCTGAAGACATGTGAATGCAAATGAGATGACTTCACACTGGAAGGCCTCTCTCTTCTCTCCTCTCTCTCTCTCCTTAGGAACAGAACAAGTGCCAATAGAAGCTGAATGTTTGCTCAGGCCTTGCTATCACATAAATGTTCTTTAGCAAATAGGAGGATTTGAAGGCCTGTCTTTCATCTGAAGTGTTTCATGTGAAGACAGTTTAGCATTAAGAGAACTGCACTTACATGAAAGAGTCCAGTTTTAAGAAAGATTTTTCTAAAAATATAAGTGCACTTTTACACCTCATGGTTGATGTATATCTCCAGGGATATCTCCTCTTGCAATTTAGAGAAAAACAAATAAAAAAGCAATTTATGTTTAGCTTTTTCATCTTTCTTCCTTTTTTATTCCCTCCTCAGTCCAAACAACAAGGAAACAAACATGCAAATCAGAAAAGTATCTCTAGCTCTTTAAACAGTGCACCTGGGCTTAGAAATTCTCTTATCTTCTTACCAATAAGCATCCAAATTTACTAGTAACATTTGCCAATCTGTAGCTCCAGGCTCTCTCAAATCCTCTGAAACCAAACAACTGAATTCATCTCTTCTCTACTCCAAACTTTTTCTTTGTGTACATAGAGAAGTTTGCATAATTAGCTCAAGTAAAGTTATCTTTAGATTCCATTACAATAAATTCCAAATCACTTACTTGTTACTTGCTTGGACTGAGACTTGAGGGGAGGCTGTTGCCAGTGGACACCAAGGTTGAGTAAAAAAGGGGATGTCATACCTTTAAATCCTCACTAGTGGTAGGACAGGATGTGTTTCTTTGTTACATCTCTGTGGTTAGATGAGGATAATACTGAAAGAGGGTCTCCCTTTTCCCAGAACAGGACTCGATGCTGACATCTGGAGAAACTGCCTCCGAGAGAAGCCCTAGACATACATCAGCCTCATTGGGAGAGTGGGTCTCACACTAGCCTCAACCTTCCCTATTTCCTGGGCAATGTTCAGCTTTCCCACATAACAGGACCAGGAAGCCCAGCAGTGAGGTGGTTCTCCCCAAGGGACCTAAGCTAAGGTGAGATGAGAAGGTCTTTAGGAAATGGGCTCTCCAGGGACCACTTCTCCAAGGTCCAGCACATGTGTACCTCCTAACCCCCTGAGTATGAGTATCAAAATGTTTGAAGAATAGTCTTGTCTTCTGGCCAGGGACTGTGTGTGTGTGTGTGTGTGTGTGTGTGTGTGTGTGTAAGTGAGAGAAAATGGATGTGTAGCACATGAGTCCTGATTTCCTGGACTGATGCCTGCCTGATGCCCTTGGCTGGGCCGAGCTCTTGGCTTCCTGAAGTAGGCAGCTCTGTACTTGCTCGAGACCACAGGGAGAGTTTCAAGTCCCACCTGGCTCAGAGGACAACTCGTCAACTTAAAACTGATCCTGGCGGTGCCACACTACCCTCCTGGCTGACGCCCAGCTCCCTGTGAGGGGAATTGTCCTTTCTTACAATATGAGCCCTGGTTGTCTGGAAGGCACTGCTCCCAGAGTTGGTAGGACCTGGAGAACTGTTACCTCCCTGACACCACTCACCCTGGTGCAAAACCTACCAGTTTACATTCAGTCTGTCCCCAAGGCAGACTAGAATTCCTATCCCCATCCTTTCAAGAAGAAAGGCATCCAGACAAACACTTTAGAGAGGGCATTGTGCCTATTTCGCTTTGAGCTCCTGATTATGGTGTTTGCGGGGGCCCTGCCTGCTCATCCTGGGATTTGTGTCAGAAATAAGGCCGAAGGAAAGAAAATGTGAAAATTCCTGCTGTTGCAGGAAGAGGAGGAATATGTCTCCTATGGCTTTTGGTGAGGCTTAAGGGCGACAGGATGATCTTTATCAGCCCTCCACCACCTACTACAGATTTGCGTAGGATGCGATCCCCAACAAAGACTAGATCTTGGCGCCTGGGGGCCCTTTGGAGGGTGTAGCTACATCCCCCCATCCCTAGACTACTTTCCTAGGAATCAGGAGTCCGGATTGCCGAATAAAATCTGCTCTGTCCCAAGTGATACACCTAGCGCTGCATTCCCTTCAGCCAGATTGAGTGCATGGTTTCGAATGCCATAGAGTCAGAGTCTGGGGAGGGGCTCCGCTTCTGGCTGCAAGCAAAGGGAGCTTCAGGAACAGTGTGGCCTGAGACAGGGTCTGGGGACCCCAGTGGACTTCCGCTTAGGGGGCTCTCTCCCTTCCTTTTCTCTCCTGGTCAGTTGTGGACTCCAATGTGACTAAAGCCCCTGGCAGACTGAAGATCAAGTCCCAGCGAGGGTTGGGTGAGAGAAGTGTGGGGCAGATGCATCACTGGCAGCCAGACCTGGTCCTGGTCCGGTCTTGGTCCCTTCGGGAGGAGGTGGGGGGGAGTGCTGGGGAAGGGGATGCTAGGATGATCTCTCCTCTCTGAGCCCAGAGGCTCCTCTCCCCTAGCCCGCCTCCCTCCCTCGAAGTCTGTGCAGCTCGGCACTGTGCTGCGGAAGCCCCCCGTCTGTTTTATTTCTTTTAACAGAATCAGCGAAGCCAAGGCGGGGTGACAGGCAGCGCGGGCGAGCAAAGGAAATTAAGGAGCACGAAACAAATTTCTCTCTACAGACTCTCTACGTCTGATTCTTAGAATCCGGTGGCACTTTAAAGGAGACGCTTATTAATTTCTGAAGAACCGCTCTCTATAGAGCTGCCCGGTGGCTGCAGTTGGCGATCGTGGGAGGTATAGGCTGTGGAACACATGGCGTTTCTCCAGGGCATACAAATCAACCTCGCTGGTGGCTCCTGTGGAGTTTGCAAACCGCGTGGAGTTGGCTGGGGAAAGCTAGTGAGCTGTCCATGGTGGTTAAGACTCCTTGACGTGCGTGCTCCCGCTGTCCCGGCCAGGCGCACCCCCCCCTACCCCTACGCTGGGGGCCCGCCACACCCTGCAGCCCCAGCCTGCCACGGCGAAGCGAAGCGGCTGTGTGCTCGGCCCCAGGCTGGTGTGTTCATTTGCCCAACTCTGGGATGCGCTCTTGCAGAGACCGAATTCTCAAGATAGGAGGGAAAAAAAAAAAACTCCTGAGTCCAAATTGTGGATTTCCTATTAGGTCCCTCCTGAAGGTGTTTCACCCCCCTCCACCCTCCATCAAGCCACATCTCATATGCTGTAAGAAACATCTGTCAATCCACTAGCCTGCCTCCCTTCCCTGTCTAAGGTTCTATCCTGTAAAGAGGGAGAAGCAAGTTAATCTTGTCATGCTTCTCATATTCGTTAAAAACAAATTATTATAGCCAACCCACGGACACCCATGGCATCTCTAATGGTAACGTCCACTCACCTACTCTTATGGACTCTGTTGCTGGGAGATTGTCAGGGGACTCAGAGGTTTTGGTTGCTGGAGATCTTTGAAGAATATTGTTCGTCAGGGCAACATCTTCATTCTTCACCAGAGCTCTGAGCAGTGTCTGATTGCCACTCCCAGCAAGGGAAGAAACAAAGAAATTGCCATGTAATATTGTGATATTATAGGTCCAATCTCTAATTCCTGTGACATACTGTTATGAAGAAATCTTCTTGGATTTAATTAAGCTCTTTATATGTTTAAGGTAAAGAATGTGTTATTTTTTAAATTATCATCACATTTTACCTTTTTGTCTTTTATTTCCCCTCTACTTCTCTCTATTAAAGATCTCATCTCTATGTGAATAACAAATTCCCTCAAATACTACAAAAGCTACAAAATGTTGTAAACACTTATAATTCTTATTTGTGTTTGTGCCTTTATTTATGGGAACATATCTAATTAACATCCAGTATATAATGGAAAACATCAAATTGGGATCCATCCATGCTTGATGCTTTCACCCTTTCTTTTGATAGTGGTGGTGTACTTTAAAAAGTGTATGTGTGAGTGTGTGTGTGCACGTGAGCACACACATGCTTACAGACAACTTTGAGAATGCCTGATGTAAAATAGAAAGTATTACGATTCAATAATTTTTCATAGCTTTTCTCATTCTCAATTTCTGGGCCTATAAAATAAAAATAATTAAAGGGGAAAATGGAATATTTCTACATAGTCTTCTAAATATTTTCAATAAAATTGCTATAAAACATTTTACTTTCCCTCTATTTATATACAATTAATAAAATGAGGCTTGAATGTATACCCAATACCCTGAAAAGTATGAAGTAAGCCAGCATAATAATGTTTTATTATTGTTTTTACATATTTGGTAACTTAGACATTTAGTTTTGTTGTATGAATTATTTACTACCCTTTCTATGAAAGAATAAAAGTGAAACGATAGAAACAGACTTTATTCTTTTGCCTGCTTATATATTTTAGAAAGCACCCCTCTTCACCCCTTGGTAGCTTAGCATTTCCACAATCCCTGGTGATATGAACTGAAAAATTTTCCTTCAGTTAATCTAATTTTCTATCACTTATTTTAAAAAAATAGTTTTCTACAACAGTATATTTATTAGATTTTAAAGATTTCATTATTTTATTAACTAAATTCAATACATTGATTAGGGAAGGTATTAATCCTTACTAGACTATGTTTCTGCTTTTCAGGAGGTAAGCATTCAATTGGTATAATTGTCTATGAAAAAAAAATCCATCTGTCCCTTGTTTGTATTCTACTTATTGAATTCCCAATGTGCTCAACACTACTGTGAGCCCAGAGTAGATCTTCTGAATATATATATATATATATATATATATATATATATA